>JAQFVV010006534.1:353827-885350 GCA_028023455.1 Epiperipatus broadwayi | reverse complement strand
ATCAAGAATTATATAGTAATAAAGAACAAGTACCTCCTATATCTATTACATCTTCCGAATTGCCCAGAATTTTAAATGAAGAAGTGAGAAATGCAATTAAATGTATGAAAAAAGGAAAGGCTCCAGGTAATGATGGAATTATAATTGATATATTAAAAGAAGCAGGTGAAGAAACAGAAAAAAATATTAGCAAAGTTATATACCAAATGTCTAAATGATAAAGATGTACCGGATGATTGGAAGAATGCAGTAATAATATTAATATTTAAAAAAAGGTGATAAAGAAGATATTAGAAATTACAGACCTATCAGCCTTTTATCAGTTTATATAAAATTTTTACCAAGATAATTACAACTCGTCTACAGAGAACCTTGGATTTTCACCAACCAAGAGAACAAGCTGGATTTAAAAGTGGTTTTAGTACAGTAGATCATATTCAAGTATTGAGAGAAGTTATAGAAAGGACAAATGAATATGAGTTGTCATTATGTTTTGGATTTGTAGATTATGAAAAGGCATTTGATTCTATAAACATTTCTTCAGTGATTAAAGCATTGGATCATCAAGGTATAGATCCAGGATATTGTCATATTTTAAAGAATATTTATAAAAATGCAACAGCAACAATTAGATTACATAATGATACTGGGAAAGTCAACATTGAGAAAGGTGTAAGACAAGGTGACTCCATATCTCCAAAACTTTTTACATCAGTGCTGCAAGAAGTATTTTGTGGATTAAAATGGGAAACTAAAGGAGTGAAAGTAAATGGAGATTATTTAAGTCATTTAGATTTTGCAGATGATGTAGTTGTTTTTGCAAATAATGCTTCCGAGCTGCAGGAAATGTTGCAGGAGTTATCAGATGAAAGTAGGAAAGTAGGACTAAAGATAAATGTTAAAAAGACTAAAGTAATGTTTAATCGATTTGCTCCAAATATGAAAATAAAGATTGATTATGATGAATTAGAAGAAGTTAAGAGTTACAAATACCTTGGTCAGATTATTAATACAGATGGAAACATAATAGAGGAAATTAATCATAGAATTAAACTTGGTTGGAGTGCTTTTGGTAGAAATAACTTGATATTAAAAGGAAATATGCCTATGTGTTTGAAAAGAAAGGTTTTTAACAAATGTGTTTTACCAGTTCTTACTTATGGATCTGAGACTTGGACACTTAATAGAAGATCAATACAGAGACTTCAGACCACTCAAAGAAGTATGGAGAGATGTATGTTGGGAATAACAAGAAGAGATCGAAAACACAATGTATGGGTAAGAGAACAAACAGGTGTTACTGACCTCATTGAAAAAATTAAAAGATTGAAGTGGAGTTGGGCTGGACATATTGCTAGAAGAGATGATAATAGATGGACAATTGAAATTTTAAACTGGATTCCAAGAGATTGTAAAAGACCCAGAAGGAGACCACATGTAATATGGATGGATAAAATAAGAAAATGTGTAGGGGTGATGTGGAGAAGAGAAGCTAAAGATCGGAGAAGATGGATTAAACTTGGAGAGACCTTCATCCTGCAGTGGATTGATAATGGTTGATAATGATGATGATGATATATATATATATATATATCATCATATATATATATATATATATATATATATATATATATATATATATATATATATATATATATATATCACACTCTTGAAAATATGAATAAAGAACATATGAAAGAGATAGGTCCATTTTATGTGATTTTTGATGAAACAGTGCCTATAAATTGGTCCAGGTTACAATCTCTTATAGGTGGATTCAATATTTCTTCAGTACTTTTAGGTAATAAATTGTTCCAATACCATTTATAAGTTTCAAAATTTATAAATTCACAATATTACACAAACCACAACTTATAAATACAATAATAATTATTATTAATGACTTGATAATGAAATTTCCTACAGCATATATATATATATATATTATAACGTTTATTTATATACGTTACAAATATATTGGCATTTGGTAAAAGCTAAAAAAGTAAATTTAGATTTTTTTTTGATTAGTATAATTTTTGTTAAAACGTGCAATGAAGGTTAAAATTGTCATTCTTATTTTTTTTTATCTAATTGGAAAGAATAAATGACATACAGATTACTAATCCAGATAAATTAAAAGAATTCCAAAAGTATAAGCTAAAAGAAAAATATTTTAGCTAATTAAAGATGGAAGAATAATGCTAAAAAAAAGAGAACTTTGTAACTTAAATTTAAGAGAGAGTGTATAAGATTATTATCTTATACGCTGATAAAAAGACAAAAGAGTGCGCAGAAGTTCCAAAAATGGAGCGCGATATAAAAAGGAGATGACAACTTCAATCTGGGTCTTCTCTTTTACTTCTAGTTACGTCTCTGAAAGTTGGAGGTTTCCACGAGCATAACCTGTGGCAAGAAATATACTTCTACACAGGTATGCTCCTTGCTGTACCAAGCTGTCATGCGAGCATGGAAACGGGACTTGTGAAGACTGCTTTTTGCAATAAAAGGGTCACTACAACCGTGCCTTTTCTCCAGCTATAGAACGGAACAATAATGGAAGACGCCGGCAGGAGAGACCAATGGAAATTCTCATGATCTGGGATCCCATAAACCTACATGAACTTACTGGTAAGTTAAGAATAAATTTTCCTGATAGTGACTTAAAAGTTTGCAAACAATTATTTATCTAGGCTTAGACTACCATCCTGATATAGACTTTTCGTATTCAAGGGACTTTCTTATAAAGAATTTTATACAAGATCTTGGAACATTATTAAATTGCGTTCATTATTTATCTAACTGTTTTTGTTAATCAATTCATTATCTGGATTAGCATGTGTGTACTTTCCAGTTTAGTTAATTCGTAATTTAACTTATAAATATTTTAGTTTGTTAGAATAAAAGAGATTATAATTTTATCAACCTTTTTCATTGTGCGTTATTAATAATGGTTATTATTCTTTTTAGTATTAAAGTTATTATTAGTTTAATAAGATTTAAAAGTAATTTACCTTGCCAATATGTTTGAATAATCCCAGCAATAATAATCTCAAAAAAAAAAGATAATTCTAGTTTACCGTAAAATTACCGATTCTTAAAATCTAAGACCAATAATCTTAAAACTATTAATTCTCATTACGGTAGGAGGTAATACTGATTTGTTTAAAAGCATTTTTTCTGTTTAGTTTACGAGTTACCATATGTTTGACGCAGTCTCAGTGGGTCTAACGACTCTGGCGCCCTCAAGTAGAAATTAAAAACTGGTTCTGCTCACGATAGTACTCGGTAATAGTTCTAGGCCGAAGTTGATCAGGAAAAATAGCTGTGTTGAGAATAGAAATACAACTTTCTTTTTTCTTTTGATACAGCTTGATCAACTCACGCTCAAATATAAATTTGAGGCGTATAGAGGCCTAGTAATAAGAAAAACGTTACAATATATATATATTATATCATGTGTCTGCTTGTTTTGTTGACAAACAACACCCTTACCCACATTGAGAACTATAAATGTAATAATTTTGAATGTTGTTTACATTCCTTCAATTTTACTTGCTTTGCTTCAAAATGATAAAATTTGAAACCCACTCCACTATTAAATATGATTTTTTTATAATTAACAAATACATATTGTACATGTATTTATGTAATATCTATTAGGTTTTTATTTATCTACGATATAAGAAATAGTAAAATATTCAAATTTTAAATTTTGATCTAACTAGACAAGACTCATTGGAACATATTTAGGACAATTTTTGTCATCGAATTTGTTAATCACAATATTACTAATTAAAACAGAATAATCTTGAATCATATTTTTATTAAACAGTTATCACTTATTTCAAAGTATAAAAATTGAAATAAATACAACTATTAAATATTAACATTTTTGGAATTAAGAAGCTTAATTATATGTATATTTTTAATATTTAATTAATATAGAATAAATATTTTTTTATTTCTTGCAATAAAAATTATTTAACTTTTGACATCTTTATGATAGAAAAGATTAAAAATATTGCACCTCATTAAATTATAATAAAACTGCCCTATATAAATAGATAATGTAGGCAATATAATCTTTATGATGTGGTCATCCAGAGTATGATGAACATTTGAGTTGGAAATTAAAATTTAGCAAAATATTATAATGACGTAACAAAAAAAAATATATATATTCACACCTCTTTTTTTATTTTTTAATGAAATGTAGGGGTGTTTTGTACACAATACATCCAGAATTGAGATAATAATAATTAACCCTTAGGCTATAAATAATCATAACCTGTAGTCAAGGCAACCTCCATTAATAACTACAGGTTGAAATTGCTAATAGCTTAAGAGTTAATTGTTTTCATCTACATGTATAAACATATTAGAGCCTTTATTAATTGGCTTTATTGTCTTAGAATTCCAGATATTCAACAACATTCTTTGCAATTTTTCAATATTATCATTTTTCATCATTTTATTTAAAAGTGAATCCTTTTAAAATGTCAGTTTATGCAAGTATTTTATGACTATTAACTGTATAGAATATCATTCTGGAGGCATTCTCTCAGTGAAATGTAAACACAAAGCTATAATTGTATCTTTTTAAGATTTAACTTGAAGAGTCATCTAATAAGGTAGTGTATTACTTATTTTCTAATTCATAATTTTGCCTGTTTTTAAAATTTTAAAAATCAAAAGATTTTTTTTCAATTAACAATAATGTAAAGGTATTTCAAACATTACCTTCTACTCTTTCATTGATGTCTTCCTTTGTAATCATTGTTTATACTTTGACACTTTTTGTGAGGTTATTCACAGAACCTTATTACAATTAGTAAACGTGATGTTTATATGACATTTATAAATATTTATGATTATTTAAACAATATTTGTGTAATAATTATTAAAAATCAATACTGTATATTATTACACAGTTTTTATAGGTATATATTTTATTCTTAAAAATAAGAGGTAATATCTTCTAGCTTAATATTAACAAACAAAATCACAATATCATTATCATCACACATTATGATAATAATGGCTAACAGGCTGCTGCCAACTGTTTTAAAATAGTTTAAAATATTTAAAAATTAAGAAACAATTTTAATATTTCAAAGCAGGATTTAATACATTTATCATAAATTTAATATATTTTATTTGCATTTTCAAAACCAATTCCAATTAAAATACATTTTGTTCCTTTAATAAAACGGATTCTGCTCTGCAATAAGCTCAAAGATAAAATCATCTATTGTTTTTATGGTCTCATTTTTTTATCAACATTTGCAAAGTTCAAATATAAATTTTTAGAATTTTTTTCATTTGCAAACACATACTATTATCATATTTTTTTGTAAATTATGTTATGGAATAATTCTTTAATATTAAAATCAAAACCTGATAACTTAAAATGAGTCTCAACTAGGGAGAATAAATAAATCTGGCTATATGCATGTGAGTTTATCTATGACTGTATTTATATTTTACAAAATAATATTTTTTTCATAATGCAGCTAATTGAAAAATGTAAATTAATTATATAAAGTTAAATATTGTCAATGGCTGTTTGTATTTTTAATCATGCAGACCAATTTCCTGTGAAAATTCTGAACATTGATAAAGACTAATTCTAGGTTTAATGTAAGTTTTATAAAATCAAATATGAATAATAATTATTCTTTACATATAAAGTGTGATAAACAGAATAGCTAAAATGAAAAAAAAAACATTAATCACAAAAAACTATTTGACAAGCACTTTCACCATCATTCTGGTACATGTTACTGAAAGTGCTTGGAAAATAGTTTTTTGTGATTAATGTTTTTTTTTTTTTAATTTTAGCTACTCTGTTTATCACACTTTATATGTGAAGAATAATTTTCATTATCTGACAGAGTTTTTGTATTATTTATGTGAATAATAATAAATTGTTTCCATCTTACCATTAAAATATTGTGTTCCTCTAATTCAGAAAAAAACATCTAACAGTAATGACAATGAATATATATATATATATATATATATATATATATATATATATATATATATATATATATATATATATATATATATATATATATATATATATATGCATTGCATCAGGGCAGGTATAATCAAACCCTGTTGCGATAATTAGACAAATACATATTTGTACATATTTGTATACTTAACACATTATTAAATATATATATATATATATATATATATATATATATATATATATCTTATTACTAATGTATTATTAAAAATATATATTACTTTACTAACAAAATTAATATTTACAGTTTGATGTACAATCAACGGTCATTTGCATGGTTGTACAGAATTGATTTAGTTATTTTAATTAAAAAAAACTCATAGAAGAGGTATGGGGGGTTATATACACTTGCTCTTATTTTTTTCTCTCTTTTTCCAAACCCAGCTATACACATTGCTATGTATATGTGTGAGTGCGTTTTTGAACCATTAAAAATGAAAAATTCACAAAATAAAAATAAAAAATATTTTGTTTGATAAACTTTTAAATATATACATATTAAGTCAACAAAAGAACTTTTAAATGTTAAAAGTATATTCTCTTATTTTTCTCCTTCACTTTTTTTGCATATCTTCATATAATCATATATATTATTTATAATACTTCACTCATATACACTTTAATGCAATTAATTTTCTTAAAAACTTCTTTATTTTTTTACAGTTTCGACTGTCCAGCAGTCTTGTTCAGAGCTCCATCTTCCTTACAGTTGTTTTAACTTTTTCTATTTATTTTTTAATTAAAGTTAAAACAACTGTAAGGAAGATGGAGCTCTGAAGAAGACTGCTGGACAGTCAAAACTGTAAGAAAATAAATAAGTTTTTAAGAAAATTAATTGCATTAAAGTGTATATGAGTGAAGTACTTTAAATATCAAGATGGAAGACTAATTTTACAGGACAATGTAAGTAATTATTATAAATACGTGGAATGTCTAATACTAATTAAATATTAATTGGAAAGAAATAGGTGTAAAAAGTTTTTGTGGTGTATTTTAACAAAGACATATGGAATGTGAATGGAAATATAATTAAAAAAAAGAGTGAAAAGAAAGATAAGTTTGAATAAAAAGAAAAATTAAATTAATTATTTAGTATAAGTTTGGAGGTAGAAGAAAGTGGATGGTCAACGTGATATACATTTTGATAAAATATGTTCAGGGTGGGGTAGAGGCTTCAACGTGCAGAGGGTCCGAATCCTTTGCCCCTGAATGTATATAGCAGCTGCTGATAGTGGAGAAGGGATGTCAAGCCCAGAGAATTCGCCTCAATAAGCAACAATATTGAATCACCAGAAGAGAAAATAAATAAATAAATAAATAAACAGACTTTAGCCATGGAACCCGAACTTCAAAGAAAAAAGAAAAAACAAAGTTTGTTCATGGACTAAGGACCAGAGATTCCATTTTCACCAAGAGGATTCGATCAATTCCCCAGAGAAACCAGGTATTTTCTTTCTAATTACATCTATATATGTCACTTTTAGTAAGCTTATTCCACGAATTTGAGAAAACTATTTATTTGACACAATTGTGAACTTAAAATTTATTTTCTTTGCCCGGAGAGGTCAAACTATTTACTACGAACTTTATTAGTGTATAAATTAGTCCAATTAAATCTTTGGTGCAAAATACATATAATAGCATAATTGTGTGTGTGAGAGTTTTGGCAAAAAGAGAAAGGAGCAAACAAAAAAAAGAAACCTGATATGAATCTTTGATTTAAAAGAGACACTAGTTTAACTTAAGTAAATAATATATATATTTTTTTATACATACGTAAATATCATAGCTAATAAATGTATATAAAATGAATGATTTTTTTTTTGTTTTGTTTTTATGTTATGAGTTTTTTTTTTAAATAAAAAAAAAAGAGAGAGTTAGATCTACTGCCAGTAAATTTTACCACCAGCCTTGAGCAGAGCTAGCCCAGGGACATTTCCATATTGGTATTACAGTTCTCCCAGCATAATTCTTATAGAAATATGGGATTGGTGCTTGACATCATAAATTGATGCTCATAAATATGCTGGGGCAATAAAATGGAATAATTTAAGAATAGATATTCTTTTAAACCATTACGCATATACGTGTATTGTTATATATACATACACGCAATCGTACAAGACCTCATATATGCGTAATATATATATGGAAAATGGCAAATCCCGTTATAATGGCGACCCAATGAAAAAACATTGAAGAGAAGTAGGTCAATGAGGGAAAGAAAAATATTAAAGAATTTAGCATGATTTTTTTTTTGAGAAAGTAAATAAATGTATACATATCGGTTTTGTCAGATCATTATTGTTTTAGCTAATAATGGAAGTTATATTATATTGGAAGAGTTGGATGTAGTTAATATTGAGTTTTATAAGTAAAAAAAAAAAAAAACTTTTTAGGCTATATGAAAAATACCAACTGAGTCCAGAAGATAAAAGCGTTTCATAAAGTAATCAGTTTAGGTTAGACTGTTTTTTTTTTTTTAAAAAGAACTTTCAGTTTGTTATGGATTTTTTTTTTTTTTTTGTAAATAATGAATATAAATATTTTATTGTTCGTGATTGATTTTTTTAAAAAAAAACAAGTAATACAGATATTTTAAAAGAAAAAAGTAAATGAGTGTTTTAAGTGGTTAACCTTTATAATTAATCCATTTTAATTAGATACAAAATAATTATTTTGGCTTTCTTTCACTTATTACTATAAGATGTCATAACCAGATAAAAATAATTTATATATATATATTATATTGATGTCATTTTAAAAGAAATTCGAGAAATGAATTATATTTAATTTACACCCACACAGTGGCTATGCTTTTAATATATTTTCACTTTTTGCTTTTATAATCCATTCAACATTTTCTGAATTTGAAACTAACTTTGAAATGAAGGTTTTGAAATAACAATAGTCTATCTGTATTAGTTTTCAAAATGGGGTTTTATAAAAGTGAAACACAAGAGTAAGTTGAAACAACATTATGAAATATCGATCGGTCCACGGTAAAATTATAAATATATATACTTAAGAAATATTGAAGGTGTAAGAAAGTCCGGGAAAGGGGCAGCACTTTTCTTTGGGGGTTTGGGATTTCGGAACCTAGCATGTAGAAAAATATATATACATCACATAAAGAGGATGGAGTTGATAAGAATACAAGTATATGGAGGGAAGAAGAAAGAGATGCCAGTAGAGCACCTTAGGAGTCTGCAAAGATACTTTGTGTGTTATGGAACACCAGACAAGGTTAAAACGATAATAGCATCTTACCACCTAGAAGGGCAGGCCATGGATTGGTGGAATTAATTGCTAAACTAACTGTAGACATTTTTAGATTACAAGATAGCCCTAGAGAGAGTTTTCTGGAGTGAAGAAAGGCAGGACAACATTAGATCCCATTTGATAAGAGAGAAGTTTCAAGAGAATGGACCAGAGGAATATGTTCATTTTTTTAGGCATCAAGTAGCCACACTTAGGACATTAGAAGCATGTAAGTTGTCAGAGAAACAGATTGTGATGACTGTCTGCAAAAATCTGCCAATAAGAATAAGGTTGATGCTAGAGGAAGGAGGAGATAACCCATCTAAAGAAATAGACGAGATATTGAGTCAAATGGAAATAAGTACGGAAGTGTGACAGATTCGAGAGAAAAAGGAAATAGACCAAAGGAAAGACATAATATTTAGACAGCAACCGAACTCAAAACACACAGGGAACCTAATTTGTTCATGGGAGGACCACGTACCGAGTTATGCATGCCAAACATGTCTGAAAATAAAGATAGCAGCAGGACAGACCAAAGTAGAAGCACTTATTGATTCAGGGAGGCAGTCTTTGTAATAACAGAAAGATTGTATCATAAACTCACCAGAGAACAACCAAATATACCTGTTCTACCATTGAAAGCTGTACAAGTGGCAATGGCCAACAACAGAAAGGCCAAGGTTGAACCCAAACAAATATGGCTGGATGTCAAAATCCATGGAGTAAGTTGCCCCCATGTATTCCTAATCATGAAAAATTTGATTTGTGATGTTTTATTGGGAACTGACTTTTTATACAAATATAAGTGCAAGTTGAACTATGAAAGTAGACAAGCCACGTGTAACAGGGAGGTGGTTGGATTTATAATAAATAGCACGGATAGTTCAATAGGTGCTGTGAAAGTTGTCAAAGAACACAATGATGATTTGATAATGGAGAAAATAGACCAGGTGAAGATAACTGGAGGAGAAGGGAAGGAAATACTAAGAAAGATACTGAAGGAATACAATCAGGTATTTTCAGACAGGCCAGGCATGATACCAGGATTCGAACAAAGGATTCAAGTAAATGAAACACAACCATTTAAAAGAAAATCATACCCAATTCTTCATAAATATAGGGAGCAGGTGAAGGAGTTGATAGATCAAATGTTGGAATGGGGTATTATATCAAAAAGCTCTTCGGCTTATTGTAACCTGATAGTCATCGTCAAGAAAAAGGATAATTCCGTACGGTTATGTCTCGATGTGAGGCAGTTGAATAAAATCACGGTCCCAGATTGTAACATACCACCACCCATGCAATAATTACTTGGGAGATTTAAAGGAAAAAAAATTTTCAACATTTGATCTGACAGCAAGCTATTGGCAGATAAGACTGCATCCAGAAGATCGTAAATATATTGCCTTTAGATATGATGGCTGCGCATATCAGTTTAACCGTATGCCATTCAGCCTGATTAACAGTGGGGCTGGTTTACTGCAATGTTTGGATCAGGTATTATTTGCTGAAGTCAAGAAAATAGTTACAATGTATGTGGATGATGTATTGGTGGCATCGGCTACTATGGAAGAACATATGAAAGAGGTGGAAATGTTTTTAAGGGAATGTTGAAATAAAGGGATCAAGGTAAACCTGAAGAAAGTGTCCTATTTCAAGAGGAAGTTACATTCTTGGGCCACCTTATAGGATCGCAGGTGTCTGGCCACACCCAGATAAAATCTCAGCCATTGAAGGTTTCCCAATACCTAGGTCCAAAAAGCAGATATGATCCTTTTTGGGTATGTGTAACTTCTATAACCGTTTTCAGGAGCAGTTTGCTCAACATATGGAACCACTAATAAGATTACTGAGAAAAGATGTAGTGTGGGAGTGGGGTGAAAAGAAAAGCCAGGCATTTGAGAGGGTGAAACAAGAGTTCATGAAACATATAATGCTGGCTTTTCCCGATTTTGAGAAACCTTTTATAGTGCAGACTGACAGCAGCAGGTATGGGCTGGGAGAAACAGTATCACAGATTCAAGAGGATGGTCAGGTAAAAGTGCTGTATTTCTTAAGTAGGTTTCTCAAGGGTTCAGAGTGGCATTACACTGCCACAGAAAAGGAAGCTTTGGCTATTGTTTGGTCATTCCAAAAACTCTGCACATTGTTGTTGGGATCAAAAATAATTGTGGTTATGGATCATAAGAGTTTAAAATTTATTAACCATAGTTATCTGACAAATAGTAAGTTGGTACAGTGGAGCCTATACCTCCAAGAGTATAATTATGTGGTAAAGCATTGTAAGGGGTCAGATAACATTGTAGCTGATGCTCTTAGCCATAACCCAGTGCATTTGCCATCATGGCACCTTAATGCTAAAAATTTATATGTGACAGGAATAGACTTAAGGATTAATAAAGGGGTAGAGAATGACCTTAAGAGATTAGCCCAGTGTCAGAGGAAGGATGCCCAGTTAAGTCAAATAATTGCACAACTGAAAGGGAATACAAAAAAAAAACAATGATGAATCCAGAAGTTGGATCAACAGATACAAACTTGACCAAGCTGTTCTCCAATACAGAATGAGAATGGGACCAGATAGTTGGAGACCTGTAATACCCCAGAAAATATGGAATGCAGTGCTGACTCATGTCCACCAAATATATGGACACTATGGGATATGGAAAACTGAAAAGTGGCTCAGACAGTGGTTTTATTGCCAAGCATGCATTTGACTGTTGTGAGAATGATCAGGCAATGTGAACTTTGCCAGAAAACTAAGCCTGCTAATAGGAATTATGTAGGCCCAATGACCACCATAATTCCAAAGCCATGTGAGATGATTGTGATTGATTATTATGGGCCATTGCCTGCCTTTAATAAAAAATACTTGTTGGTGGTGTATGATCTATTCAGTAAATTTGTTGCTGCATATCCCATGACTCAAGCAAATACCCAAAACACCATACATCTCCTTGAAAAGGAATATTTTACAGTGATAGGAAAACCTCAAAGCATCCTATCGGCTCATGGCACACCATTTATCTCTGGAGAATGGAAAGCATGGGTTGAGAAGTCAGGGATCCAACACATACTGACATCAATTAGGAATCCACAATCGAACCCATGTGAGGGGTTATGCGTGAGTTGGGTAGGTTGTTTAGGACATACATCCCAAATAATCACCGAGGTTGGGTTAAAAAGATTCCAGAAATAATGAACTACATAAATTGGGCAGTTAATGAATCCACAGGGTTCTCTCCCATGCGGCTCCAATTTGGGAAACATGCCCCTAAAGTAATCAAGGCCAAAATACTAGGAACAAAGGAAAAGCCAATAAATGTGGAGGAAGACCAAAAGCAGGCATATCATACACTTTTGAAAAGGAGTCAGGAAAGAAACAAACATACACTAGAGAGGCTCATCGGTTTAAAGTGGGTGTCCTAGTCATGGTGAAACCCCACATGTGAGCAAACTGGGGAAATTTATCTGTAAGAAGTTTTGCAGTTTGTATGAGGGACCTTTCCCTATTGTTAAGTGTCAGGGGGATAATGCATTCTGTGTGAATACTGGACAGGAGGTAAAAGGTTCATACAATGCTCGTTCCCTCAAGCCTCATGCTGGTAGGAACAGTTCATGATATTTAGGAGCCATTCAATACATAGACTGTATTTGAAGGCTTCCGGGAGGGGGGTATTGCAACAGGGCAGGTATAATCAAACCCTGTTGTGATAATTAGACATACATATTTGTATACTTAATGCATTATATATATATATATATATATATATATATATATATATATATATATATATATATATATATATATATATATATATATATATATATATATATATATATATCTTATTACTAATGTATTATTAAAAATATATATTACTTTACTAACAAAATTAATATTTACAGTTTGATGTACAATCAACGGTCATTTGTGTGGTTGTACAGAATTGATTTAGTTATTTTATTGAAAAAAAACTCATAGAAGAGGTATGGGGGGGTATATACACTTGCTCTGATTTTTTCTCTTTTTTGCCAAACCCAGCTATACACATCACTATGTATATGTGTGAGTGCATTTATAACCATTAAAAATGAAAAATTCACAAAATAAAAATATTTTGTTTGATAAACTTTTAAATATATACATATTAAGTCAACAAAAGAACTTTAAATATCAAGATGGAAGACTAATTTTGCAGAACAATGGAAGTAATTATTATAAATACGTGGAATGTCTAATATTAATTAAATATTAATTGGAAAGAAATAGGTGTAAAAAGCTTTTGTGGTGTATTTTAACAAAGACATATGGAATGTGTATGGAAATATAATTAAAAAAAAGAGTGAAAAGAAAGATAAGTTTGAATAAAAAGAAAAATTAAATTAATTATTTAGTATAAGTTTGGAGGTAGAAGAAAGTGGACGGTCAACGTGATATACATTTTGATAAAATATGGTCAGGGTGGGGTAGAGGCTTCAACATGCAGAGGGTCCAAATCCTTTGCCCATGAATGTATAGCAGCTGCCGATAGCGGAGAAGGGAGGTCAAGCCATGAGAATTCGCCTCAATAAGCAACAATATTGCATGACCAGAAGAGAAAGAAAATCAATAAATAAATAAACAGACTTTAGCCATGGAACCCGAACTGCAAAGAAAAAAAGAACAAAACAAAGTTCGTTCACAGACAAAGTACCGGAGATTCCATTTTCACCAAGAGAATTCAATCAATTCCCTGGGGAAAACAGGTATTTTCTTCCTAATTACATCTATATATGTCACTTTTAGTAAGCTTACTCCACAAATTTGAGAAAACTATTTATTTGACACAATTGTGAACTTAAAATTCATTTTCTTTTCCTGGAGAGGTCAAACTATTTACTACGAACTTTATTAGTGTATAAATTAGTCCAATTAAATCTTCGGTGCAAAATACATATAATAGCATAATTGTGTGTGTGGGAGTTTTAGCAAAAAGAGAAAGGAGCAAACAAAAAAAAAACTGATATGAATCTTTGATTTAAAAGAGACACTAGTTTAACTTAAGTAAATAATAATATTTTTTTTATACATACGTAAATATCATAGCTAATAAATGTGTATAAAATGAATGATTTTTTTTTTGTTTTGTTTTTATGTTATAAGTTTTTTTTTTAAAATAAAAAAAAAAGAGAGAGTTAGATCTACTGCCGGTAAATTTTACCACCAGCCTTGAGCAGAGCTAGCCCAGGGGTATTTCCATATTGGTATTCCAGTTCTCCCAGCATAATTCTTATAGAAATATGGGATTGGCACTTCAGGTCTTAAATTGATGCTCATAAATATGCTGGGGCAATAAAATGGAATAATTTAAGAATAGATATTCTTTTAAACCATTACGCATATACGGGCATCGTTATATATACATACTGTAATGGTCAGAAAACATGTGACTCGTAAACATAGTGCAGAATTCGACCACCATACAGAACAGCAGCTCCATCGAGTAGCGAAGCCACCCATGGTACTGAGTTCGAACATAGTTTATCGGTTCCACAATACAATCCACGAAACAACGCATCTGATGCGACATTAGTAAATATTTCCTTAGGGATGGTGGTCAGGGAGATGCAAGAGATTCATTATTTTATTCTCGAGTTAGACAATAATCAAACTAATACTAATTAAACATTCATATTTACATAATTGAGGAAATATTATATACAATGGGAATCGAATAAATGAAACGTAACTGCAGGCATATAGTTTAAAATTATTTATTAATACATTTTAATAAAATCATTTACTAACAATATTTAGGGATTCAAAGCTTCAGTAGCGGAATTTGCAACATGATTATATTTTAAAGAATATATTTATTTATTTAGACATTATTTTATATTGGGGATTTCAGTAGCGGTATTTCCGATACTGTAATGTTTACAAAAGGAATACATTTATTTGAAGGCGTAATCTAGCTACCTAAAATTCTCGAGTGAGTATTTCTAATGCATGCCTTGGGGAATTTACACCTTTGCAAGGCAAAAGTCTAAAGTATGGGTTATAAGAGTAATGGCAGACATATATTTATTTAATTAAAATATTTATTTATAACTAAGGGCAAACATTTATTTGAGAGTGAATTATGCAGATAATGCAGAGGGTGGAGTGATATGTTTAGAATAATAAAACTAGTTATAAGAGTAATGGCAGACATATATTTATTTAATTAAAATATTTATTTATAACTAAGGGCAAACATTTATTTGAGAGTGAATTATGCAGATAATGCAGAGGCGGAGTGATATGTTTAGAATAATAAAACTAAGCAAAGGAACACGTGGTACCGCGAATGGGTTTATAAGAATGTCGGACTGGTCTCTGTCGTGGCCCGATGAAGTAAGGTGTCACATAAGCATAACCAGGGACAAGCGGTACATGGCGCAATTTGCCCGCTGGCTGCATGACATTCTCAAATCCTACAGGAGCACCCATTAAGCCCGCTTGTGTAGGACGACTGGGGTTAATTTCAACCCTGAAGAATCCGGAAATTTCACGGTGGAATGGGTCATCGCATCTCTAAAATCTAACACATGTATCCTGTATAAACGGTTATGATGAGATTTAAATAGATTTCTGAATTGGCCCTACATTACCAACATTTACTCAAGAACTCTGGCGACTCTCAAAGAAATGGGACTTTCTAGAATTATTCATTAAATTTAATAAATACAAAATATATATAAACTGGGAGTTATTATAACTAATACGTCAGCCATTTGCGAAGTAGTAGACCCCTGCATTACAATAAGTGAAGCATTGAATGCGTGTCGATTCATATGAAAGTTAAGTTATTAAAGAAAATAAATATTAATTGAAAATTTGACACACATTCATTGTTTTAAAGGTTCATAGATTTAAACTTTGAAAATAGAGACAATTGTGAGCATGCAATAATTAAATAATAAATATAGATAAAATGTAGATTTTAGAAATACGCACCTCAGATAGTGAGATAAGCTAGATTATTAGAGAAATTTACATATTAACTTAATTATTCAATTTAGTTATACAAATGGTAGTTTTTACATTTTATAATTTAGATAAGTAGTATGAAGAAGAGCTATAGCATATTATTAGAGTACTCTAGAGTTTGAACACAGACAGGTACCTGTTTCATAAGAAGTCCTCCGATTCCATTAGTTTAGCAGTAAAAAGTTCACGAGTGGCAAGTCTTTCTTGTATTTAGATATTTCATTTAATTTCACAACAGCAGCAGCTTTTTCATTTATTTCAGGCAGCAGATCTTCATCGTGAATTTATGATGGGCAATGGAAAGTTCAGCATCCGGTGGGCCATAACCCGATGGAGAATAATCTAGGTGCTTTACTCGGTCATACCTTGGCAGGAACAAATAATTTTTATATTTTTGGAGACTCTCAGTGATCGAGAGCAAAGCTAAAGTAAGTGAATGTCTCCAGCAAGTCTAAGATGGCCTTTTTTTAAATCTTGATCTCTCACGTTTTTGTTAAGATATTTTTAGGTTCTACTTAATCTGCCCTGAGGATAATCAATGCATTTAGTTGGTTTTTTTAATTAAAGAAAGCTGCCGTTCTATTGTTTACATTTTACATTTCCTAATTACATTTTGGGGAATTTTTCTTTAATTAATCTATTATCTATCACTGACCGATGCTTTTAAATTTCAAAAACAAAAAGGGAACATAAGATTATTTTAACTTTTAATTAAATATTACATCAGATATTTTTAGAATTATTATTAAATGAAATTTAAACAAAGCAATAAATACCACTTTATAATCCAAAATAAATGATTAAAATTATACAAAATTATATAACTAAAATAAATCTAAATTATATTATTTTATCCCTATTTATTGCGTTTAATTTGAGATCGAAATGTGTGCGTGTTTATGCTGAATTCTACACATATTTATACACTTCTAAGATTGCTACACACACAATTCAATACCAAAAAGTTTAAATTTGGGCAGGATAGATCGGTCAGTGAGAGACGACAGAAAAAGGTGAAACTTAAGATTCGAATACGAATCTTACTGTTTCATTTCCCCATACTTCCCATGAACAATTAAGGAAAAACAAAGGAGGCAAGAAAGAGAAAAAAAAATTTTACATTATATAATTTAAATACGAAAAAATTATTATTATTATTTTTTTACAGATATATTGAAATATAGAAAGCAGAGATTACATGAAGCAACGAACAATTAATATACCCGGATCTAGAATTTATAGTTTAATTAAGATGGCCTAATTTGGCCGTGTCTGGTTAAAATCATAGTAATAATTAGTTAAACTGAATGTATATATAGAAAAAAATTCTTAGAATAGGATTAGTTAGTATAATATAAAAAAAAATTTTAAGAGTAATAGTAATTAAAACAATAATATATATAATAAAATTTCTATCTAAAACCCTATTTGACTAAAGTACAATCCATTCAACCAAGTTCATTATGTCAAGTTCATTTTACTATTTTCATATACGCTTAATCCGTCCTAATGGTCTAATATTTTTACAACCCCGGGTCAGGGGAATAATACCGATCTCTGGTCATCGATGACTGCGGCATGCTATGCTGGATCGTTCTAAATTTCCACTTCCCCATATTCCACCAGTTTTTGGCAGATCCCTGCAATTGGTTACTAGCTATAGCTATCTGCACATCTGGCCCTGCCTTATGAACTTGGAATAACTTTTGCAAGCTCTCTAAGTGGGCTTGATGGTTTTCTCCTATCTCCCCTCTAAAGATTTTGATGTGGATCATCTTGGCTAAATAGCTTTGGTGTCCAGTGTCCATCTTCGTCTCTTCTTTAATGCTGACTTCCTTCTCCGGTTCTTGTGGGCCTTCATCAGCTGGAATGAGGTTTCTTTGCTCATCACACTTTTTCATATTTACTACACTATCTGCTTGCCATTCTACTATCATCGGTTTGTCAAGTATCTCTAATTCCCTTTCCTTTTCCATATCTTTAATCTCGTCTTCCTTTTTACTAGCTGGGGATATTCCATAATATTCGTTGATCATTTCAAGATATATCAACATTTCCCTATCAATTTTCTGACACTTTCTAACTCGTATCTCCTCCTCTTCCTGACTCGTTTTTGGTTCTTCATATCTTCTTCTCGCTTCCTCACGTATTTTCCTCCATCCTTCTTTACTCTCTCTAAATATTTCAAGTAACTTTAGACTTAAGTTCATTGATGCTATTCAATCATTTTCTGCTTCCATTTTTCTTGATATTATTTATTTATTTTATACTACTAGCATTTGACTACTCCCCACCGGTATATTGGCCCTATAACACTCTTTCGCTGCCCTCACCTACTCTACATTGCCCTATCTCTATATTGCTGCGTTTAACATATTTATTATAGCGAACTACTGGTTACGCGTATAATAAGCTACTGCTGTCTATGATATATATATATTTGTACTTTAACAAAATATTTACTATTAATATATATAACAAGCTTATGCTGTCTATGCTATATATATAACGGTGTTTTAATAAAAAAAATTTAATGCTACTTGCTTTCTCATTTAGCGATTGATTACTTTTTTTTTTCTTGACATATATATATATATATATAAAGCAAAATATTTCATTAGATCCGAGTATTTTCGTTCCTTCTTAAATTACACACACATCCCTGCTTTCCTTAAATTTGTTATTACACCTGCTGTCCTTTCATTCACTCGACCCACATTATTTCACTCAATTTAATTTTTTCATTATTTTTATTAAAACAAAATCGTATATATATAGAATAATTAGCCAACTCGAGTAACGAACGCTAAAAGAAATTTATATGCATTATATTTTGCTCAGGGGGTATATGGGTTTTTTGTATCGAAGGCTCCACGTTGGAAAGCGCCAAACGCTAAAAAAAAATTTAACTATGTAACGGTCAGAAAACGTGTGACTTGTAAACATAGTGCAGAATTCAACCACCATACAGAACAGCAGCTCCATCGAGTAGCGAAGCCACCTGTGGTACTGAGTTCAAACATAGTTTATCGGTTCCACAATACAATCCACGAAACAACGCATCTGATGCGACATTAGTAAATATTTCCTTAGGCACGGTGGTCAGGGAGATGCAAGAGATTCATTATTTTATTCTCGAGTTAGCCAATAATCAAACTAATATTAATTAAACATTCATATTTACATAATCAAGGAAATATTATATACAATGGGTATCGAATAAATGAAACGTAACTGCAGGCATATAGTTTAAAATTATTTATTAATACATTTTAATAAAATCATTTACTAACAATATTTAGGGATTCAAAGCTTCAGTAGCGGAATTTGCGACATGATTATATTTAAAGAATATATTTCTTTATTTAGACATTATTTTATATTGGGGATTTCAATAGCGGTATTTCCGATACTGTAATGTTTACAAAAGGAATACATTTATTTGAAGGCATAATCTAGCTACCTAAAATTCTTGAGTGAGTATTTCTAATGCATGCCTTGGGGAATTTACACCTTTGCAAGGCAAAAGTCTAAAGTATGGGTTATAAGAGTAATGGCAGACATATATTTATTTAATTAAAATATTTATTTATAACTAAGGGCAAACATTTATTTGAGAGTGAATTATGCAGATAATGCAGAGGTGGAGTGATATGTTTAGAATAATAAAACTAAGCAAAGGAACACGTGGTATGCTTTAGAAAGGCGATATGGAATGGCAGTATATCGAAACTGCAATGCTGCGAATGGGTTTATAAGAATGTCGGACTGGTCTCTGCCGTGGCCCGACGAAGTAATGTGTCACATAAGCATAACCAGGGACAAGCAATACATGGCGCAATTTGCCCGCTGGCTGCATGACATTGTCAAATCCTACGGGAGCACCCATTAAGCCTGCTTGTGTAGGACGACTGGGGTTAATTTCAACCCTGAAGAATCCGGAAATTTCACGGCAGAATGGGTCATTGCGTCTCTAAAACGTAACACAAACGGTTATGATGAGATTTAAATAGATTTCTGACATGGCCCTACATTACCAACATTTACTCAAGAACTCTGGCAACTCTCAAAGAAATGGGACTTTCTAGAATTATTCATTAAATTTAATAAATACAAAATATATATAAACTGGGAGTTATTATAACTAATACGTCAGCCATTTGCGAAGTAGTAGACCCCTGCATTACAATAAGTGAAGCATTGAATGTGTGTCGATTCATATGAAAGTTAAGTTATTAATGAAAATAAATATTAATGAAAATTTGACACACATTCATTGTTTTAAACGATCTTAGATTTAAACTTTGAAAATAGAGACAATTGTGAGCATGCAGTAATTAAATAATAAATATAGATAAAATGTAGATTTTAGAAATATGCACCCCAGATAGTGAGGTAAGCTAGATTATTAGAGAAATTTACATATTAACTTAATTATTCAATTTAGTTATACAAATGGTAGTTTTTACATTTTATAATTTAGATAAGTAGTATGAAGAATAGCTATAGCATATTATTAGAGTACTCTAGAGTTTGAACACAGACAGGTACCTGTTTTATAAGAAGTCCTCTGATTCCATTAGTTTAGCAGCAAAAAGTTCACGAGTGGCAAGTCTTTCTTGTATTTAGATATTTCATTTAATTTCACAACAGCAGCAGCTTTTTCATTTATTTCAGGCAGCAGATCTTCATGGTGAATTTATGACGGGCAATGGAAAGTTCAGCATCCGGTGGGCCATATCCCGATGGAGAATAATCTAGGTGCTTTACTCTGTCATACCTTGGCAGGAACAAATTATTTTTATATTTTTGGAGACTCTCAGTGATCGAGAGCAAAGCTAAAGTTTACGTGAATGTCTCCAGCAAGTCTAAGATGGCCTTTTTTTTTAATCTTGATCTCTCACATTTTTGTTAAGATATTTTTAGGTTCTACTTAATCTGCCCCTGAGGATAATCAATGCATTTAGTTGGTTTTTTTAATTAAAGAAAGCTGCCATTCTATTGTTTACATTTTACATTTCCTAATTACATTTTGGGGAATTTTTCTTTAATTAATTTATTATCTATCACTGACCGCTGCTTTTAAATTTCAAAAACAAAAAGGGAACATAAGATTATTTTAACTTTTAATTAAATATTACATCAGATATTTTTAGAATTATTATTAAATGAAATTTAAACAAAGCAATAAATACGACTTTATAATCCAAAATAAATGATTAAAATTATACAAAATTATATAACTAAAAGAAATCTAAATTATATTATTTTATCCCTATTTATTGCGTTTAATTTGAGATCGAAATGTGTGCGTGATTATGCTGAATTCTACACATATTTATACACTTCTAAGATTGCTACACACACAATTCAATACCAAAAAGTTTAAATTTGGGTGGGATAGATCGGTCAGTGAGAGACGACAGAAAAAGGTGAAACTTAAGATTCGAATACGAATCTTACTGTTTCAATACACGCAATCGTACAAGACTACATATATGCGTAATATATATAAGGAAAATGGCAAATCCCATTATAATATATATATATATATATATATATTCAGTATTTTAGGTATTAGTTATGAGGTATTCATGTTTTGAAACTTTTTAATAATTTAAATATATTTCATTTTCTTGAATTATGCATTATAGTAGTATTTATATGTTGGACTATTTTCATCATCTAATATGAGTATTGAATGTCTTTATAAACATTTAACTTTATTTAAAGATTCCAAATACCTTCAACTGTTAGTAATAGCACACTGCTTAGTATGTGCACAATGTTTAGAGAGGTATTATTCTCCCCTCTTCTATGGGTGTTGCTGGTCAGACCAGTGACAGTACTAGCATGGACATTGAACCTGGATCTTTAGATTCTTGAGTACTGAATTTTAAGGTGACCACACATGTTTCCTTAAAATTCAATAATCAAGAATCTAAGGATTCAAGTTCATTTTCCAGGCTAATACTGTTGCAGAAGATGGGAAAATAATACCTCTTGAAATATTGTGCATACACTAATTTGTGTGCTATTACTAACAGATGAATGTATTTGAATTATTTAAATAAAAGTTATTCAATACTCATATTAGATGATGGACAATAGTTCAATATATAAATGCAACTAAAACACCATTATCACAAACCTTTAGGAAAACACTAAGTATTATAGTAGTAAGTAATCCATTTAATAAAATTCAGTGAATTATTTCATCTGATGATTTTATTTTTGGAAGAGCACAAGAAGATTGAATTCTGCATTTTTAAATGTCAGAGAAATTAAGATACACTTTCCCAGATAGATTTTGTCCAATGAGCCAAAAATGTGATGATTATGGCCTTCAATTTGTAGATCAACTTATTTTGCAATTTAGTCATTTTTAAAATTACTTTTAGTTATTACTTAGCTAAATTATAAAAATAAAGTAGTACATAACCAGTCTTTACTTTGTATATGATTGCATACAGATTTAAGTAAGATGTAATGATGTAGTGTTCTTCTCTTCACATTTCTATCTTTGATAAGGCAAAACCATTGTTGGATATAAGTCTTTGTTTGTGAACAATAAATAAATACTATAAAGTGTGTCTTAAGAATAAAGAAAGTCATATTTCACTAAATGTGTAACAGCATTTGATAAGTTGATCGTGCCATTTAGTTAAATGTGTTTAATTGCTAAACATATGTATGAAGATATACAAAAATTAAATATTTTATTTAAGTATCAAATTAGCTTTATACGCTACTGATATTTACCCATGTTTTGAAAATAATAAAAAAAAAACATTTATTTTGAATTTCATAGATATTTTTTTTTTTATCAAAGATTCGTGACTAAGAATGTGTTAAGTTGTTATTTTGTAACTTGATGTTTTGTGACACCCTTTAAACAAATGTTTCTCTTATTTATTTTGGAGATATTGTTTTTCTTGATTGGTTTGGTATAGTTTTAAATATTTGGAAATGCTTCAAGTCTTATTTCTTTATTAAATTATTCGTTTTTTTTAATGTGTGTATGTTTTTCCTATTTTATTTTTTGATTCACATTATTTCAGACAATTTGAGATTCTATTTCCAAAATCACAACATATTTTTTTTAAAATAATTTCTTCATAAAATATTAAATTACCTAGTTCATTTCTAAATAGTAATTATCAGAAATATATCTAAATATTTATCTATATAGTTTATTTATGACTGAAGTTGTAAAAATGTCAGTTTTTAATAAGGTTTTACACATGAATGGCTTCTGCTTTTCAACAAAAAGAGAATAATTTAAAACAAGAACCGTTTATTTTTTATATATAAAACATTTTAACTTTCTAATTATCATTTTCTTGCTTTATATAATTAAATATTTTTATTTTTATTCTTATGTTTATTGTCTCTAAATTGTTAATTGGCTTATCATTTTGTTTCAGATTGAAGAAATAAATAATTGAATGAGTTTCCACTCCGAAAGTCAAATGATATTCCTGCCCTGGAAGTGACAAGGACTTTTAAAACAAAAATTGTTTTATCATGTATTTTGTGAATTAATTAATCTATATAATTTATACATAATATTTTAATCAATTGCACTAAAAGCCAATTTTAAATTTGAATTTTATTAATCCCCCCCCCAAAAAAAAAAAAAACATCTAAATACTAAAAAGTTCCAAATAATATATTTTAGTGGCATGAAACTAAGGTGATCATGGAGTCATAGAAATCATCATTCTCTACACAATCATCAAGATTTCATGGTTTATATAAAATGAGCAGAGAATCAATTGCACATTGGAAGCAATATAAATAAAACATGTAAATATAGCATCAGCACCATTATCATTAAGAGAGATACAAAATAGAACTAAAGATAATCATCATTTATTCAATGGCAAACCTAGGGTATATTATACAAACAATCATCAAAATTTCATCTGCTCACATATATTTAAAAGCTAAAATTACAAAAATTCTATATTGAAAATTATGAGATCAGTTTATTAAATGCTAATCACTATTAATCACTGTTAACAACAGATAGCATGACTATATTGATTGTCTATAAATTAATTATCTAATCACTATCCTCCTAGTGTTTGTCAACCAGTTTTTTGAAAGGTCAACCTTCCCATAATTCTTTGATCTTACCATTAGTTGCCTGCCTATTAATTAAATTTTGCTTGCCTTTATATATTAGTATAACTGAAAGGAGACCCTTTGATTCCTCTTGGAGGCCTTAAGGGAACCGAGCAGGGCAAATTCCTAATGTCCACTCCATACGATTTTGTCGTTGCAGCTGATATTACTACGTGATTATTCATATAGTATACAAACATGGATGGCTGCTCACCAACACGCATTAGCCAGCATGGTGAGTTTATTGGCTTTTTACCTCTGAGTTTAAAATCAAGAAACACCATGGTCTTTCTTCTCAGTGCCTGATAAGGCAGAATGAATGTTTGTGTAAATGATAAATATTTTTCCAATACATATATACGATTATGACAGACAAAAATAATGCATGGCCCTTATTCCCAGGAGGCTGTAAAGTCTCCAACCAAGGCAGCGGTTGGTGGCCGAAGTCGGAGGGTGCTAAGAATCCACTGATTGTCGACCCAGGCTGCCATTTTATGATGACTTTTTACTTAGGTACTTACAACTGCAGATCACTTTCAAGTGAAGGAAGATTGCAAGAATTAGAAGAAAAATTATCTTATATTAAATGGGACATTATTGGACTTTGTGAAGTTAGAAGAAAAGGTGAAGAAACAATTGATTTAAAAAGTGGACATATACTCTATTATAAAGGCACACATATTGGAAATACAAGTGGAGTAGGATTCATTATAAATAAAAAGTGGAAGGACAATATTGTGGAGATGGATGGGGTATAGGTTAGAGTTGCAAGATTAGTTATACAACTTAATAGCAGATACCAAATGCAGATAATTCAGGTTTATGCCCCAACAAGTTCTCATAGTGATGAAGTAGTAGAAGATTTTTATATGGATGTACAAAAGGCTTTTGATCAGAGTAAACAACATTTTAAATTTGTTATGGGAGACTTCAATGCTAGAATTGGTAGACAAATGAAAGATGAAATTGCTGTAGGTAATTTTGGTTATGGTAATAGAAATGAGAGAGGACATAGACTTGTGGAGTTTGCAGAAAAAGAAAAACTTTATATTATGAATTCATTTTTTGAGAAAAATGTTAAAAGAAAATGGACATGGAAGCATCCAAATGAAGGTACAGCAGAATTGGATTATATTTTGACTAACAGGAAATACATATTTCAAGATTGTAATGCTCTTAATAAATTTAACACAGAAAGTGATCATCGATTAGTAAGGTGTAAGTTATGTGTTAATGTAAAACTAGAGAGACAAAAATTATTGAAAAAAACAATATTTACAGTTGATATTCCTAATCTTCAGAAACATTCTAATGAATTTAAATTAGAACTTACAAATAGGTTTCAAGTGTTAGGAGATTTAGAACATGATTCAGATTTGAATGAAATTAATATGAAAATAACTGATACACTTTTAAAAACTGCAACAAAGATAGCTGGTAGAAAAAAGCAGCAATTGACTAATAAAATTTCTACTGAGACTAGAGAATTTATGAAGAAAAGAAGGAATATGAAGATATACAAAAATGATGTATTAAAAAGAATTGAATAGCTCGAATTTTGTAAAATGGTACGGAAAAGAGTTGAAAATGATATAAGAAAGTATAACTGTGAAATAGCAAGGAAAGCTGTAGAAGAAAATAAAAGTCTCATGAATGTTAAACAACATTTTGGTATTGGTAGGAAATTTATATCTGCAATAAGAAAAAAAGATGGAATTATTACTAAAAAGAGAGATGACATCATGAAATTGGCAGAAGATTTTTATCAAGAATTATATAGTAATAAAGAACAAATACCTCCTATATCTATTACATCTTCCAAATTGCCCAGAATTTTAAATGAAGAAGTTAGACATGCAATTAAATGTATGAAGAAAGGAAAGGCTCCAGGAAATGATGGAATTATAATTGATATATTAAAAGAAGGAGGTGAAGAAATAGAAACAATTTTAGCAAAGTTATATACCAAATGTCTAAATGATAAAGATGTACCGGAAGATTGGAAGAATGCAGTAATAATATTAATATTTAAAAAAGGTGATAAAGAAGATATTAGAAATTACAGACCTATCAGCCTTTTATAAGTTTTATATAAAATTTTTACCAAGATAATTACAACTCGTCTACAGAGAACTTTGGATTTCCACCAATCAAGAGAACAAGCTGGATTTAAAAGTAGTTTTAGTACAATAGATCATATCCAGGAATTGAGAGAAGTCATAGAAAGGACAAATGAATATGAGTTGTCATTATGTTTTGGATTTGTAGATTATGAAAAGGCATTAGATTCTATACACATTTCTTCAGTGATTAAAGCATTGGATCATCAAGGTATAGATCCAGGATATTGTCATATTTTAAAGAATATTTATAAAAATGCAACAGCAAAAATTAGATTACATAATGATATTGGAAAAATCAACATTGAGAAAGGTGTAAGGCAAGGTGACTCCATATCTCCAAAATTTTTTACAGCAGTGCTGCAAGAAGTATTTTGTG
The DNA here is from genome assembly GCA_028023455.1 of Epiperipatus broadwayi. Classification (NCBI taxonomy): domain Eukaryota; kingdom Metazoa; phylum Onychophora; class Udeonychophora; order Euonychophora; family Peripatidae; genus Epiperipatus; species Epiperipatus broadwayi. Next base: position 858,408 of record JAQFVV010006534.1, on the reverse strand, counting down.
GATTAAAATGGGAAACTAAAGGAATGAAAGTAAATGGAGAGTATTTAAGTCATTTAGATTTTGCAGATGATGTAGTTGTTTTTTGCAAATAATGCTTCAGAACTGCAGGAAATGTTGCAGGAGTTAGCAGATGAAAGTAGAAAAGTAGGACTAAAGATAAATGTTAAAAAGACTAAAGTAATGTTTAATCGATTTGCTCAAAATATGAAAATAAAGATTGATTATGAAGAATTAGAAGAAGTTAACAGTTACAAATACCTAGGTCAGATTATTAATACATATGGAAACATAATGGAGGAAATTAATCATAGAATTAAACTTGGTTGGAGTGCTTTTGGTAGAAATAACTTGCTACTAAAAGAAAATATGCCTATGTGTTGAAAAGAATGGTTTTTAACAAATGTGTTTTACCAGTTCTTACTTATGGATCTGAGACTTGGACGCTTAATAGAAGAGCAATACAGAGACTTCAGCCCACTCAAAGGGGTATGAAGAGATGTATGTTGGGAGTAACAAGAAGAGATCGAAAATGCAATGTATGGGTAAGACAACAAACAGGTGTTACTGACCTTATTGAAAAAATTAAAAGATTGAAATGGAGTTGGGCTGGACATATTGCTAGAAGAAATGATAATAGATGGACAATTGAAATTTTAAACTGGATTTCAAGAGATTGTAAAAGACCCAGAAAGAGACCACATGTGAGAGATGGATGGATGAAATAAGAAAATGTGCAGGGGTGTTGTGGAAAAGAGAAGCTAAAGATTGGAGAAGATGGATTAAACTTGGAGAAACCTTCATCATGCAGTGGATTGATAATGGTTGATGATGATGATAGCTTCCTTTATTTTTCTTTTATTGTTATTTCTTTCAGTTTGCAATATTTTTACATTATTGTAATTGAAATTAAAACCATATATACACAATTTATTATGGTTATACAGAATGGAAACTCATATGTTATTATTATCTTTGCAATTTTGTTTTATATTTTGGACGTTTTTAATAACAACAAGTGTTATTTCATTCCTTTCTCCAATGTACATCTTGATTCCTCTATATATCTGCTACCACACCTACATATCCATTTATAAATTATACATTTTTTCTTTGTAAATGAGCTTTTATCTTTTATTTTCAAATAAAATTTGTATCAATTATTAATGGATATGTATGCATGGTAGCGGAAATATAGGGGAATTGAGGTGTACATTGGAGAAAAGAATAAAAAAAACACTTATTGTTATTAAAAAGAGTGCAAAATACAAAACAAAATTGCAAAGATAATAATAATGTATTAGCTTTCTTTTTTTTTTTTTTACGACCATAATAAATTATGTTTATATGGCCTTAATTTCAATTATAATAATAAAAAATATAATATAACAATTTGTCAATTGTTAAAACAAAGTTTCTTTAATATAAATAAAATAATAACTAAATAATTATTGCCAAGCACTTTCAACTCTTATGAGTTCTTATCAAGGCAGTGTAATATATATATATTTTTCTAGGCGATGAATTCAACATTTCATTGTATTGGCCAGAAACAACTAATCGGAAAGCTGGTTAATTTTGAATTCATAGCACAAGATGAATTTTGTATAAGATATGATTATTTAATCTTGCATTTTTTACCATGTGTTTCATGCATTAATATTGTAAAATCTTTTGGATTACATATATGACTTATACTATTTTGGTGAACATAAAAAGCTGAAAAAACTATACCATCTTCTCTTGCTCTATTATATGTATATTTATGTTGTTAAAGGCAATATTTAATATTTGTTTTTGTTTCTCCAACATATATTGCACTACAATTTATTTATGGGCATCTAATAGAATATACAACACTTCTTTTAACCTCCTTATTTATTACTTCCTTAGAATTATTTACTAATCTATTCTCCATGCTAATTGCAAATCTTGACTTAAAACTTTTATTATATTTTTATTAATATTGGGAATAAAAGCTAATGACATTCATGGTTTATTATTCATATTTATATGATCACTATTATAACGTTGTTTATAATGCTCAATACAATAGATAATTGCATTTGTTTATTATAACCCACTTGTATCAAATGTTGTATATGACATTTTATATTATCTTTTTTAAACATTTCATTTGGATACAGTTGTTGATTATGTGTTAAAAAAACTCTAAAACCAGCTAATCTGTGTACTAAAGGAACATTAGATGTTGGATGAATATAACCTCTATAATCTACATGTTTTACTACCATTTTATATACTAATTTATCAACCACCTTTGATATTCGCAAACACAGGTATTTAATACTAGAATTGTCTTCTTTTTCTGTTGTCCAAACTAAACCATCCTGGTTTTGCAAACTATCAAAAATCTGTTTTATAATGTCTGGTTGTCCATATATCAAAACATCATCCATATATTTCCAATACAATATGTTCTCATTTCTTAGTAATATGGGATGCACAATAGAAGGAGAAGACAATTCTAGTATTAAATAACTGGATTTGAAAATATCAATGGTGGATGATAAATTAGTATATGAAATGGTTGTAAAACATATAGATTATAGATGTTATAGTCATCCAACATTTAATGTTCCTCTAGTACACAAATTAGCTGGTTTTAAAGTTTTTTAACATGTAATCAATAACTGTGTTCCAATGAAATGTTTAAGAAAGATAACATAAATTGTTATATGCAAGATTTAATATAAGTGGGTTACAATTAACAAATTTATTCTAACAAAATAACTATGTACAAAATATTTACAACCTTTAATAAAACTACAAATATTAGATTAAAATTAAACAAAATATATACAAAATTAAATCAAAAGAAAGATTAGGTTATAGATTTTCAATCTAAAAAATCATCAATGTGTAAGCCTTTTCACTCCGGCTTATAAATTTTTGTATTTAAAAATACATATCATGTATGAATACTCAAATTTCATTATTTACTTCACAATATTATATTGTATTTGCTACTAGTTTATTGAATATGAAAATATTACTTCACTTTCAGAAAATATAAAACAAATACCTAGCATAATATTTTGTCAATTGAAATATGTTTTATGTTTATTGTAAATTACTAAAATATATAATGACAAAAACAATGTATATTCATGTACTAAAATAATTTTCTTGGCACCATTCTAAGTTTAAAGATATGTGTTTCATGTTCAAAAACATAGAATATAAAATTATTGAATAAAACATAAGCATTCATCATACATTTCACATTCCTCAGTTTGATGTTGCATTGTAAAATATGCATTATTTCAAAAAAATGTTGTTGATTTATGAAAAATTAAAAAATAACAAAAAGTATTTGAAAAATATATTAGAAGTAGTTATGATTCATTTATCATCAAAATTATTTCAAAAATATTAAGAAAAATTATGATTCCTTTATTATCTCACTATCAGCATTAAACCTTCAATATCATTTGTATTTTTACTCAATTCAAAAACTATCTTGCCTTCTTAAAAACAATTCATCTTTCTAAATTTATCCATTTTTCTTCTTTTGAAATATCAGACTACACGATGCATTACTAATGAAATTCCAATAGTGATACAATGCATATGACATGAAGGAATAACTAGAGTAAAGACTCAATAGTATATAATAATTTAATAATCCACATAAATATCAGTGTGAAACAATAGGTATGACCTCATCTAATACCTTAAAAATAATGTCTAGGCTTTTTTGCAGCATTTATAGATTATTTAAATACAAATATCAAACACTTTCCATGGAAATAAATATAAAATACAGTGTCAAATTAACTGTATTTTCATAATAACTACTTATATATAATATAGGCTAATTCTCCAATCTTCTTAACACATCCTACAAATATAAACATTCACAGTTTCATTTTTTACTCCTCTGTCACTAACATCTAAAAATTTCAAATAGATTTAGACAATCAACATTGTAAAATAAACTAGGCAATTTTTCCAATAATAAACAAAGTTAACACATTACTTTATCAAACTATTACTATTATAAGAAAGGTTTTACACACTTAAATGTATCCACAAATACAAATGACTTTGATTAAAATATTCAGTCAATATTCATATATTTAAAATAAATATAATATAGTTGATTTAGCAAAGAATCATATAAAATTATGATCATCAATAAAGTTATAATAAACTTGATAAACAAAAAATATATGCATGTTTTTATTCATAGCTTATATCACTTAACGAAAGAAAAATATATGTGTGTTATTAACCCACACATCCATATATTCATTCATTCATCCAACACAAGATGAATATTTTAAAACTCCAAGAAACTCTTAAAAATATACATCATATAATAATTAAAACAATTTAAATTACCTATGTGATTTTCCATTTGCAATCATGTCTTTTGATGTCTTCTGGTCCATTTTTCATAAAATATAAAAATCGCAAATAACATTCATACATCATAAACTAATATACATTAAAGAAATGTTTTTCAAAAGTTGTTTTTTTTTTTAAATTGTTAAAAGTTTTAAAGTTGATATTATTATAATTAAATGTTCCTAAAAATGTAATTTCTACTGTAATATATAATAAATTATAATTCTACTGTTATAAATATTAATTCTTATTAAACCGATGTCAGCATGTAATACTTTTATAAGGCTAAAACCTTAGTACATGCACCTTGAGTGCTTAATTTTAGCAAGAGAGACCTCTACAAATCATAAAGCGAGATTCGACTTATCTGTAACCTATTTTTCTTCTAATTATATAAGCAAATCTAAAGCATATTGATTTGGGAGCATGAAGATAATAAATACTCCACTGATTAAGCCCACTATTTCTATTAATTAAACATTATTATTCGCGAAATCTTTCGATTTACAACGAGTCAATATTCAGATATTAAATTCTAATGTTAGTATATTTTTTTAAAATAAACAATAATGAAAATTTAAAGTTATGTGTAATCTTTTTTTTGTATATGTCCTTCAATAAAATGTTCTAATAAGCTTGGGGTTCTATGATTACTATGACAACATTTATAATTCAAAGCTTTCTTTCTACTAACTCCCCAGTGTTGAATTTTATAATCTGCAGAAATCTTGAAAAATTATGTTCATCCTGTTTTTTAAAAAGAGATTTAAGACAGTTTATTCCTGTAAGTCTTTTCACGAGAACACTTATTTATTCAATAGTAAATAAAAATTTATTTTGAAAGGTAAGTCATTTTCTCCCATGTATGTAGACATGTTGTTCGGGAACTGCTGCATCATTTTTGCTGATATTTAATAAGCTTGCAATTTAGCATAAACAGATATCTTTTCATTTTAAAATTATATCTTAATAAGGCACATATAAAGTAAACAGACGAATCCAAGTTTCAAATACAAAAAAATATTTATTTCTGGCATAATAATATTTTTCTTTATTATCCATTTTTCTTTTTCTTTGCAATTAAATTATAGCGATTAAGTTGATAGTTTTTTATTACATTTAAATATTCGCTTTTTTAAAAAAAATTAACTTTTGTTAAAAAAAAACAAAACATGTTCTTTATAGCAGTTATCTTTTTTAAATGCTTTACTTCCAAGAGTTTAAACATTATTTGCTTCAAAGGTAAATATTTCTTCTTTTAAATATTGTAGTTTTTTTTAAATAATGTCAATACTATAGACATATAGAGAGCAATATATTTTATAGTTCTCGAATATTTTATAGAGTTTAGAGGTAAATTACATTTTAGTCTTTTCCGATAATTTTCTTTAAAAAATGTTTATGCTTTTAAGTTTTAAAATTTATAAATACAGACATCTCCACTATATAAAACATACCTTTGGGTAATATTTGTTTGCAACTCTGAAATACTCTGCAAAAATAAACAGATAATTTTTTATATAGCACTGGGAAAACTTTCCATAATTTTTTTGGTCTTTCATTGTCACCCTCCCAACATATAAGACAATAGATTCCTGTTCCATAATATATCACTGAATTTTAATTAAGCTTTATAATATTCTACTAGCAGGAAATATACTGGATTTATTCAGAAATTTTTGGTTAAACTGTATATATATATATATATTAGTTTTAAATCCTTTTGACTTTTCAAAAAAAAAACAACTATATTAAAAATTTAAAGAATTGACTGTTAACTTTAAATATATATAACAAATCTATAGTAATATAACTTGATACTATTTTTTAAAACAATGACTTTAAAACAATAACTTTAAACAACAACAAATAATTTAATTACACACAGTTTTTATACCTATTTTTTAAACAATTTTGATTGACTGACAAATCATCAGATTACAGATTCATTTACATATTTCCCAATAATGTCCTTTTAAAAATTGGAACTAAAATTATGATTCATCATTTTAAAATAAAAAATATAATAAATATTTAATATCCAATTTATTTTATAATTAAACAAAAATATTTAAAGTGATACATTTTATTAATTCTTACTAATTTATGAAATTATAAGAATATTTAGTTTAAAAATGTAGCATTTTTTGCTTACATTGGTTAGCTTTAAAATATCTTTAAAAATTAAATAATATTTATTCAAGTTTATTTTATCATGTATAAAATATTTCAATTCTATAAATGATTTTAGAAAGCAATTAAAAACTTTCTCTAAAACTAAGCATGCACAATACACATATATATAATCAGTCATGTGATTTGTTTATTCCAAGACAAATGTTGCAATTTTTGAAATTTATTGACTGCAATAAAACTAAATAAATATTTAATTACAAAAAATAATACACATTAAAAATATCAAATGTAATAATAAAAATTTAGAATAATAAATTTTGACATTTTTATAACATTTACTAAAAATAAAAACATTTGATATACCATTAGATATGAAGAACTTTAATAAATAATTATTATACAATTTAAACTTAATTTTAGAAGATAAATTTAATAACTTATTCAATTATATTTTACATTATATTAAAATTAGTGTTTTAACAAGATATCCAATATATTTTGAAGTATAACTGAGACCAGTCATTCCAACCATACAATAATAAACTATTCTGCTTTCTTCTTCTTATTTTAACATTTAAAATAACTTTAAAATATTTTTTAACTTTTCATGTACTTATTTTACTAAGTTTTAAGTCTATTTACATATTATCATTGCAATTACAATGCCTTTACTTCTCCTAATTTAATATTTTTAAAGAATTGGCTTTTTAGCCCTAATGAAAAGAGTACAATATATATATTGTAACATTTTCTGCTTTGCTAGGCCTCTATACGCATTATAAATTGCGTGAGTTGATCAAGTTATGCCAAAAAGAAAGAAAGTTGTATTTCTATTTCTAAACACCATAACTATATTTCCTGATCAACTTGGCCTAGAATTGTTATGATTACAATTGTGAGCCAAATCAGCTTTTAATTTATAAATGAGGGCGCAAGAGTCAATTAGATTCACTGATTCTGCGTCAAACATATCATAACTCATAAATTAAAAAGAAAAAATGTTTTCAAAAGATGGTATTAGATTTTACCATAACTAAAATTAATAATTTACTAAGGCTGTAACCTTAGAAATAAGCGTCTGAAAAATATGAAGGTAGGGACCTATAGCGTAAGCTTGTGTTTTAAGACCTATAGAGGTCCCTACCTTCGTATTTTTCAGACGCTTATTTCTAAGGTTACAGCCTTAGTAAATTATTACTTAATATAATAATGGGCATTTAATAAAATTTATAATCATAACTAAAATTATTTTTCAAAATATTATTCCTGGAACTTATTAAACATATTGGCAAAGGTAAATTATATTTTTAAACATCACTAAACTAATATTAATAAATTTAATAATAAACACTAATAATTATTTTTAATAACGCACAATGAAAAAGGTTGATAAAAGTAAAATCTCTTTTATTTTAACAAACTAAACATATTTTTAAGTTAAATTAAGAATTAAATAAACCGGAGAGAACACATGCGTGTTAATCCAAACATTAATACATTAATAAAAAAAAAAGTTAAACCATTATTAAAAAGTTATTGGGTAGGCAAGAGTCTCTTGATCAATAAAATTAAAGTCTCTATCGGGGTCCTATTATACATATATTTTTGAGAGTTGTTTGTAAACACTTAATTTTGTCACAATCAGGAATAATGAGTCATAGATTACCGGTAAGTTTAGCGAGAAGGTAGTAGATTACTATGCATAGTTTTTTGGGTTAGAATGAGCTTGGTCCTTGGTTATAAGCTGATCTTGTGGTCTATTCTCCTAGTCAGTCATGAAGGCTTTTCTGGTGTCCATCTTCAGGCACGATGTCTGCAGAAACTCTGGTTCACTCCAACATGCAGATTTAATTCCATGTAGAGCGATCCTGGATATATTTTTTTGTTATCCAGGGCTAACTATAGAGAAAAAGATGAAACAAGACCCTGATCAATCTGGCCTCTTCCTTTTATACTAAAGGTCCAGTTTTCTGACTTCTGCATATACCTTTTGTTTATCAAGAGTATACGCTGATAATATTGTACATTCTTTATAAAATTTATGTTACAAAGTCTTTATTTTGGTAGCATAATTCTGTCATCTTTAATTAGCTAAAATATTTTCTTTTAGCTTATTTAGATTGCTAATTTGTGTGTCTTTTGATTCCACTGTTATTTTGTTCATTAAAGAATTGTTTTCTTAAAAAATGATATAATAAAACGAAAATAAAATTTCATCTGCTTTTTAAAAACAACTTTTACAGCCAAGAGAAATTAAGATTTGCTATTATTTCTATTTTACTTCACTATTAACACTATCTAATGTGGAATTTTTTAAAAAAATATACCACACATGTATATCATTAAAAATTTAGTAAACATCATATGTGTGAAATCTGGCTTACCATCATCAATACTCTAAACAAATGACTGGACAACATGGAAATATTTTAATGATATATTGTATTGTCATAGATTTCTAGTACATGTATAAAATTATGAAAAATGTATGTTGGTGGAAGTATCATAAATACCAATTATAAAACTTAACATAAACAAACTATTAGGGTGTTTAAATTAAATAAACGTCTTTAAAAATAATTCATTGCTTTTCCATGTGAACATCATGTGACGTTCAAGCTTTGAAATAATAAGAATTAATATTTGAGACCATTACTTTATCATTGTATTAAACAATGCAGAATACAAATCAATATGGAAATCTTTTTTTTTAAAAAAGCAGAAAGGGATAATATTATTAAAATATATATAATGTAATATTCAGAGGAATTAGAAATAACTACAACAATAACCACTAAAGAAATAGGGGAAAATGTCATGTGAATGACAAAAATCAACTACATGGATGAATGGAATTAAAATTTTTGTAAAACTTTAACATTCTGCAAAACAATCATGGAGTTTTTTTTTATATGTCTCTACTTTTTTTTAATTCACCATCTATAAAAAAAAATAATAATTTTTATTTTACATTTCTCTGCTATCTTTTTAAATTCATTTTCTATTTAATCAAAACCATTTTTAAAAACAATTCACCGTCTCAATTCTTTAAAAATAAGAACTTATTTTTGTTTAAATTCTTCCATTTTACTTGCCTGCTTAATTTTTTTCTTCTAAAATTTTAGAACTTTTTTTTTACTTATGAAAGATTTTGAACTTCATATCTATTTTAAAAACAATTTTTGATTAACCTTTTTTTTCTGTATAATGTTGCATATCTATCTTATCTCAGAACTTTTCCATCATTTTCACGTTTGTTGGCTGAATCTTCATCACCTAACTGTCCACCATCAGTAATATCAACATCAAAGTCACTTTTTTCTATCATAAATTTTGAAAAACGTTGGGGCAGTTCTTTTATACATGATGATCAATATGAACTAATAGCAACTATATAATTTTTTCACTATCTTGATTTTCTCTGATAATCAAACACATTTATGAGTGGTTTGATGAAAATTTTATTTATATGATAATTAACAATGTCATTGTCAAGTACAACATATGCTAATTAATAAAAAATAAAAAGAAAACTTATTATTTCAACTCTGAAATCAAATGCAATAAAAACTCTAATGGATCTAGATTACATAAAGCTTATGTTATAAAAACAAGATTTATAAAATTGATAAAGACAAATTAGTAAACTATAAAGAATGCTGTTTACATAAAATTGTATGTTAGAAACTAAGAAGCATTAATATTTAAATAGTTGACATTAATTACAAAAAAATACATTATGTAAATCCAGCATTAATTCAAATATCTATCTATCTATCTATCTATCTATCTATCTATCTATCTATCTATCTATCTATCTATCTATCTATCTATCTATCTATCTATCTATCTATCTATCTATCTATCTATCTATCTATCTACCTACCTATCTATCTATCTATCTATCTATCTATCTATCTATCTATCTATCTATCTATCTATCTATCTATCTATCTATCTACCTACCTACCTACCTACCTACCTACCTACCTACCTACCTACCTACCTACCTACCTACCTACCTACCTATCTATCTATCTATCTATCTATCTATCTATCTATCTATCTATCTATCTATCTATCTATCTATCTATCTATCTATCTATCTGTATATCTGTCTGTCTGTCTATGTCAGTCTGTCTATCTATCTATCTATCTGTCTGTCTGTCTGTATATCTATCTATCTATTTATTCATGCATTATTCATCAATCCACCTACATATATATTTATATATTTTCTATCCATTTAATACATCTGTTGAGTGATTCACTTTAGTTTTCCATATATCTATTTTCTTATCTGTCTATTACCTATTTGTCTATCCATCTGTATATCATATGTCAATCGGTCACATGCTTAATTCTATATACCTTTGGAATTTATACTGCATCCATTTGGCTGCATAGCAGCATTAAACATAAATAGATAGCAGCATTAAATATAAATAGATAGTTGGCAGCATGCTCAAGTTTAATTTAGAATTATTTAATTACAGGAAAAATAATACCTAATTTCCTGATGCATATTTTTTTTATTACTTAAATATTTTACTTTTTCTTCCCACATGATAGTGGGAGGATTCTAGACAATTTTCTTTAAATAATAGTAAAACATTTTAAAATCATAATATGCATATTTTAATATGTATTATAAATTATAAATGTTGGTAGAAAGGAGAGAAAATTATAAAATCAGATAAATAATTTTATTTATTTCCCTTCAATAACTTTATTTAATAACCAATTGCTTTTATTTATTTTTTTTAATATAATAAAAAAAAAATTCTATTTTTAGCAAATTGTTTAATAATATCTAATTTTAATTTTGTAAGAGATAAAGTATTATGTTTAATAGCATTTTTAAAAAGAAAAGAAAAATATATGAGATTTTGACATATTTTGTTAAATATTATTTTAATTAGTTAGAGTTGATTTTTCTTTTCTCTTTATCTTTTTTATTACAAAAATAAAATCAGTACACTTAATTGATTATGTTGTTTTTTGCAAAAAATTTTTTTTAATTAAAAAAAATGTCAAAAATTTTATGATTTTATTTTAAATTTTTGACTTTTTTTCAATGTGAATGTTTAAGAAGGAAATAAATGATTGTATTTATAAATTTGACTTAATTGATCATTATTAAATTGTGCCACATTGGAGACAGTATATTATTGGTTTAAAGATAGAATTATTCTAAAAAAATAGAGGTATGAATAAATCAGAAGACCTAATTATCTTTTAAGAAGCATTCATATTTTACCTAGTTTTAGGGAGAATAGACAAATACTAATCCATTTGTTAAAATAAAAAAGCAGAAGTTTTAACAAATCTGTTGCATAATAGAACAATTATAGATCAAGAACAGCAGAAGTTTTAAACAAGCTTTTAGTACATTGAGTTTACTTACAAAAATAGTTTCTATAATAAAAACCATGTGTTAATTAAACAAAGAGTGGACATCATATTTCTCTATGTAACCTGCCTTACTGGAATAAAATGTAAAGAAGTTACCCTGCAACTAATTTGAAACAGACCATGCTTTAACCAAAAGCATGATTCTCTGTATGTGTTAGTCTCACCTGGAAATTTTAGTGGAAAGAAATAGATAAAATTTTCTGTTTGTTAACCTGATTGTACTTCCCACTAGGAAAAGGACAAATTATGCATGTACATATGTAGAAGATTTAAGAAGAAACCTTACCTGGAAAAACTGGAAATTATTTCGGGAAAGAAGGGCTGTACCAAAGACTATAGCCATGGTTAAATGTATTTTTTATGTGCAAACTGTATTTTCATTTATAGTAAAAAAAACTATTTTATATATAAAGTAATAGTTTATAAATGTAAGAATTGAACATTTTAAATATTTTCATTTAGTTAATATTTTAAAATTGTGAACATATTTTTTTAAACAATTCAATTTTCTCTTGAAAAATTATGAAGTTTTTCAGAAAATTGATTTTTTTAAATTCAATTTATTTTTTGAAATATGTTCTTTTTATTCATTTATTCTCCACCCCTAAAACTCAACAAGAGTGAATTAAGCTAAGTCAGTTATTGTTATCTCTTGTTATATTTTTCCAACTTTAGATTATTTAGAGAAATAACTTAATGAATTAAAAGTTAATTAATTTAATCAATAGACATCTAATGGTTGATATAATTTTTATGAATTTTTTTTATATAAAATGAATATTTAAAATTTCATAGTCTGTAATTTTTTAGGTGCTTGTCTTATTGATAAAGACGCCATTCGATGGCACCGTTTTCACGCTAAAACTATAAAATATGAACATTCACGGGCCATTGATTTCAATCATTTTGGTGTGTTTTTTTATAATGCGAAAATAAAAACAAAACAAAATCTTTTTTTTTAATATTATTTTTAATTAACGTATACAAATTAAATGATAATAATAAATGTAAAATAAAATAAACAAATTACAATTTGATTCGTGTTTTTTATTTTGCTTTATTAGAAAAATCAATTTTCTATTGTATATATTTTTACTGGGGTTACGGCTTTCCCACTATTTTTACTTCATATAGAATGACAACAAAAAATAAAAGTTGTCACGGTTAGGTTTAGAGTTAGTTTCAGGGTTAGGATTAGGGTTAGTTTTAGGGTTAGATTTAGGGTTAGTTTTAGGGTTAGTTTTAGGGTTAGTTTTAGGTTTAGTGTTCTGTTGTTTGTAATGCTAAAATAAAAAATATCAAAATCATATTTTTGTAAATATTTTTTTTTAGTCACATCTATAAAATAAATGATAACATACTATATTCACAAAGTATAACTGTAGTCGGAGAAAAGAAAGAAAGTAAAACTTTTTTAAACAACAACAAAAATGTCTTCTTTGCTTATTAATCATGTTTATAATATATGCTTTTTTATGAAATTTACAAAAAAAATGTGCATAATTGTACTTTTCTTACTGGATATTTTTGTGTTACCACTTTTTTTTACTTCAAAAATATACACACGATAGAATCTTGTTTGTCTCGTGGAATGTTACGAACAGTATGTTACTTAACGTGTTATCTAATTCCAACTCACTGTACATGTATATCTTGTCAACATTTTCCCAATTAAAACTTCAATACAGTACAGTGTAAAAAGTCTGATAATTATTACTTTACAAAATCTGAACATTTCAATACTTTGAAATAAAAAAAAATCCAATGAAAACAACATTTCCACCCAATTAAAAAAACACACCTTCTCACCAAGCCGTAACCATTTTATAAACTGTGCAAATTCGGAAAATGTATTTGCTGCAATGTGACATACATGCTGTACTGCGATGCGACATAGCAGCCTGCAATATGTAGCACAACAAAAAAATTGTATTATAGAAAACACGGGTTCGAATGTGTCGGCCGCGGAAATGGCATTTTAATGTGTTTTAGCGTGAAAACCATGCCATAGAGTGGCATCTTTAACTATAAGAGTAGAACCATTTTTAAAAATAAATTGTTTATTTTTAACCAGTTAGCTATTTAATAATTGTTTTAAAACTATTTTTGAGACTTAATGTCTTTATTTTATCCAGATATCTGTTACATAAATTGTCAGTGTGTGTACATTATTTCAAAACAACTTAGTGTTCTAAGATTTTTAAATTATCCCATTAAAACTATTTTATTATAGTAGAATAAAAACTATGAATTATTTAAAATCTCTCTTGCTCATAATAAGATTTCATAGAGTTCTTGCTTCTTGAGCTAGATTACTGTTTTATGGTTACTTATATGGATTATGGATTGTGTTGGTGTTTAAATATCGAGATAAACCTAGATGGAGCAATGGTATATACTTTAAAAGTCAGACACTACTTTTTATATTTTTGTTGATTATAAATTATATTTACAGTTGTCCAGTAGATTAATGATAGTATATACCCACGGCATTGATGGTGGTCAGCATGTTTTTGTATCTCAGCATTATTTTTATTATGAGTGATGGGTTGACCTATAAGTATGTGCATCCAGATAATGGTTATATTTATGTCTTAAGTTTGCCAGTGGATAAATAATTAGCCTATCTATCATGGACCCATTTCAAATCCACTCACTATGTTGACTGTTGATTTGGATTTTTTTGATTGTTCATGATGGTGAATGATTTGAGTACTTTTGTTTAATGCTTGGTGAAATTATAGTTAGTTTTTTGCTGATTTCTTATGCTCATTTCTTTCATGTGCATTCTTTTTTCATTAGTCTATGGGAATGAAGATGGTTTCCCATCTTTTCATAGTCCAACCTAATATTTTTGAGTACTCTTAGAAATGGATATGCAGTTGGGAGACAATGTAACCTTTATCACATCTATCCTTTTGATTCTGTTATAATACCAATCTATCTATATTCATACAAATACATAACTAATTATCTGTCTAATTAATTGTATATCTTCTATCTATCTATCAAACCATTTATCTATCTACCTATCTATATACCTATCCGTTTTCCAATTCATTGACTATTTTTTTTATTTATTTAGCTTTTATCTAGCTATCCGCTTATTTAATTACCACTTTATCAATCTATTTATTTCTTGCATTTTTCTATCTAAATATCCAATTATTTATCTATATCTATCTTTTCTTTTCTTTTTTATCTATTTAACTATTTTCTTTCTATTTATTTATCTTTCAGGATATATAGTAATCTATTGAGTAATCTATTCCCTAATATGTTTATCCATCTACCTATTTATATTTACTTATCTTTTTATCCAGCTATCTATTTATCTAACAATAGATCTACTAATTTATTTATTTATCTCTCTGCTTATTATTTCTATCTTTATCTATCAATCTTCTAGAAATCTGTTCACCTATATGTGCCTACATCTATCTATCTATCTATCTATCTATCTATCTATCTATCTATCTATCTATCTATCTATCTATCTATCTATCTATCTATCTATCTATCTATCTATCTATCTATCTACCTACCTACCTATCTATCTATTTATATATCTATCTGTCTATTCAATTATCTACCTACTGATCTATATATTTATCAGTTTACCTATGTTTTATTTACATGTCTTTTTAATCTATTTATTTATTTAATTAACCATCTATTTATCAATCTATTTATTTTTGTGTTTTATCCATATTTATTTAGCAATCATTCTATTTATCTTTATTTATTTATTGCACATATTTTTTCTATCCATTGATCAATATATCAATTTATCTATCACTCACAAGTATACTTATTAGATTGCCCTTCTATTTGTCTACATTTTATGTGCTTATCTTTTTATCTATCTATTCTATTTATCTAACTATTTGTCTACTAATCTGTGTATATTTCTCTGTTTTACCTACCTATCTATCTTTCTATATACATATTTTTATGTCTATTAATCTATTCATTTGTCTATTTACTGATTAAAATACCTATTAGTTTTCTCATCTACCTATCTATATTTCTATTTCATAATTTTTTATCTAAATATATATTTATCTAATTATTTTTCTACCACTTTATTTATCTTTTTCTTTGCTTTTATATTTATCAACTTTTAATCTCTATTTCATCTATCTAGCTATTTAAATGTCTTCTATGTATCCATCTACCTATATTCACCAGTTTAAACATTTATTTAATTGTTTATATTTCTATTATATTTTTATTTAGCTATACATTTTTCTAACTATATATCTACTGATTTACTTATCTCTCTGATAGAAAGAGATAAACTATTCATCTACCTACCTATTAATCCTATATTATCTATTGTGTGTATGTTTATCATTTTACCGTTCTGTCACCCACTAACTATCTCTTTATATAAATATCCATTTCTCTATATAATAATTTGTTTAAATTATTTCTGAATAAAGAATATTCTAGATAAAAAGAATGAATTTATTGAATATATTTTTTATGTAATATGTTCCACATAATATTACAATTAAAATTAAATAAATTAACATTTACTGATAAATATATTAGTTCTTTAAGAACAAATATTAGTATATTATTTTTAAATATTCATACATCATAATATTTATACAATATTTATTTAATTTCTGCTATTTTTTTTAGCCTTATGTCTTTTAATAACTAATTAAAACAGGCAAAACTCTCCATACAGTATTTCCATGCAAGCCATAATAATCAATGGATGCCAGAAGGTCTGTGCATAAAATCCCCAACTAGTGCCTACTCATCCAATACCCCCAGACTAGTTTCTGGCTTGTTGCATTCATCAGTGAGGAGCCTTGTGCACAAGCCTTCTGGCATCCATTGATTACTCTGGCCTGCACTGATTGGCAATACTGTAAGGAGAGTTTTGCCTGTTTTAATAACAGTTATAAGCAAGCATAAGAAATGGTGATCATGTGATGTTTATCAGCTTTTAATAACTAAATACAAAGTATCCATTTCCTATAAAAGCTAAACAATAAAGTTAACTGAAACATCTTAATCTATCAGTAAATAATTACAACATTATGTATTATAATTTTTTACTTCTTCTTTTCCTACGTATTGATTTGTATTATAACATATCATACCATTTACACCTTCTTAGACATTATATCAATACTTTTACTTATTATGTATTGTTATAATATTTTATAATAATGACATTATAGGAGAAGCAACTCTGTTTAGAAAAAAGTTTCTAGTTTTTTCGTTAAAAATTAATAAATTAAATACTCTTATTTATAAAAAAAGACATATTTAACAATAATCGTGGTAACTAAATCAATCAATCATATTCTTGTTAGAAAGATCAATTTTCTTCATTTTATTTTACCGCCATCTATTGTGAATTTGAAAAATCAACACAGGACCAACAATGTATTAATCTCCTGATGTTTTCCGCATATATTAAGGATTATTAATCTAAGCTGAATCTAGTGCTCTGATGAATCTACCAATAATTTTATTCTTTTATAATATTTAAACTAATAGGAAATCCAGTAAGAATGCTAATTGGTTTTTAATGAGTTAATCCATTTAATTGGTATAAAGGTTTTATAAAAATGTGGTTGCAAAAGCCATAAAAGCCTTAATTACAACTTCACATTCTATTTCTTATTAAGAGAGACAAAATTCAAAAATCAATATACTTTCTTAAACTTATGATAGATAGATCTCTAGTAGAGAAGAATTTAAGTTTCTTGGAAAATATGTGAGAGCGCATAAGAGAAAGTCGCCCAGCTATTAAGACCCATAAATTAAATGAGCACTTCCGGAATATATATATATTAGATTTTCCACTACAATTTCAATAATTGGGAAAAGGGTGAGAGACATTTATTGTTTCAATGGTAAAACAATATTACAATATTTAAGGAGGATATGGCTAGATAAATTATTTACTATTTTTTTTTTTTTATTATCTCTACGTTTCTATTATACGGAATTACTATTTTCAAAACATTAACAATTTTTTTCTTCTAAATATATAAGCTAACTAATGGTTTTTCAAACTGACAACATTTTCCATCTTTATTTGTTTTCCATAAATTTTAAGAAGAAGAAAATCCTAGTCGATATTAAAAATTTTGTTCCACTAAATTACTCAAGGGGGCAGCAGTAAACAAAAAAGCCTCAGTGCATCGCATCTTAGAAAAAATGATGCAGAGAAAAATATAGCAGAGTAACAGATTTCCTTGCGCTTGTTGACTGTTCAGGTGTTGTTGTTTTGTTTTTTTTAAAAAAAGAAAGAGTGTTAACAAAGACACGAGTTGGAAATAATGATAAATAGTTTTTTTAAATAATATTTAAAATTATACAATGAACAAATAGGATTAAATTTGAAAAAAAAAAAGATATAACGATTGTAAAAAAAAAAAGAAGATATAGCCAATAATAAAAACAAAAAGTTGTAATTATAACTTTGAGAAATATGAATATCGAAAACTTCAAAATTCAGTTAAGTGCAAATGATTAGAAACAGAAAAAAAAAAAAATTCTAAAAGGAGTAAATATAATGAAATTTGTCATGTATTTACATTATCCATTAAATTTTATTATAAATAAAAATAAATATTATTTAATATATATATATATTAATCAAATTACTACTTAGTCAGACAACTTTCTTACAATAAAACTAATGCATTTAAAACTATCTGCTATATTTTCCAGTATTACAGAGGAAACGATTATATATAGTCTATTCTCATTCATAAGTCTAAGATTTCAAATAGCCTTATACATTTCGCCATAATACTAGAAACAAATATTTAAACACATTGGGAATAATACAATGACTAACTACTTTCAAAT
The DNA here is from genome assembly GCA_028023455.1 of Epiperipatus broadwayi. Lineage (NCBI taxonomy): Eukaryota > Metazoa > Onychophora > Udeonychophora > Euonychophora > Peripatidae > Epiperipatus > Epiperipatus broadwayi. The sequence continues at coordinate 839,640 of JAQFVV010006534.1, read as the reverse complement.
TTAAAATGATAAAGTAACATTAATCACCAATAATTTACTAATTTTATGTAAATACTCCCAATGTAACAAATGTATCGATTATATGTCGCAAAATATCGACGTATGTTAAAGGCACACTTCCTATGCCTCTCATTACTTCAGAGAACAATATATATATATATCATTCGATTTTTTCTGATTATTTTCAATATTACTCACCAGAATTAGTTGCTTAGATAAATACAACATTTCACTATATATATATATATATGACATTAGATGGTGTACTACCAAAAACACCGTCAAACGTAGTTTTTTGTTTACATAAACGTCAGAGCAAGCATTCACTATCTCTAACTTTAATTTCCACCTTCAGATAATGATTTCAAGCTATTTTCTATCATCAGTGAAGGAAAGGAATAAGAAAATAGATCTAAACACAAACTCTGAGCATTTATGAAACAGTTTCTATTCAGCTTGCAAGCATGAATCTTTTAGACACATAATATCTTCAAACTCAGCATAGCAAACCAGATAGCTACATGGGTCTGATCTCAGTTTAGCATCACCACATAGTAGAAGCCTCTGCAATATATATCATTGCAAGAAAGACCTCAAAGGTACATTTATGAAAAACAAAAAAAACACAAGTTATAACTTGCTAAGGCTTGCAAGCTGAATAGAAACTGTTTCATAAACGCTCAGAGTTTGTGTTTAGTTCTATTTCCTTATTCCTGTTCTTTACTGACGATAGCAAATAGCTTGAAATCATGATCTGAAGGTGGAAATTAAAGTTAGAGATAGTGAATGCTTGCTCTGATGTTTATGTAAACAAAAAACTACGCTTGACGGTGTTTTTGGTAGAACGCCATCTATTGTCATAAATACAAGCATTAGCAAGTTTTAACTTGTGTTTTTTTTGTTTTTCATATATATAATATAGATGTTAATAGAGGGGATTTGAACCCAGATTTTCAAGCTCCCTTTAGTCATCCACTGCAACTTATACAACCGGTTCACATACATGTGAAAACAAATAAATGATCTCTAATATACATATTTCGTGCTGCACCAGTACTGATCAGTTGGTTCAGATCATTATCTTCCATGCATATATATAATCAGTGCATAGTTTATATTAAGATAGCAAATCTTCAAACATTAATGGACAGGTTTCAATCCTCTTCAACTCTTCAGCCATCCATACCACTGAAAATCTTATGATAGCCTGTTCAAAGCCCTTGTTTTTTCAATTTTTTTGTATCATATTCATGTTGATAGTAAGTCAATCTGATATCTCATATGTAGGACCTTATACCCATTTAAATACACAGAAGAAGGATGGACAGAACACAGGCTAAAAATGTAATATTTTCGCCAATAATTTATACCCCATCAGTCTAATACAATCTGTTATAACTTCAAAATAGTTTGTATTGTATTGATGAGGGCATACACATCTTTTATGTAGTGATATTTTATAATATTTTTAAATTTTATAAAAAAAAAACAAAACAACAGCATAATGGACTGCTCTATTTATGATATATAAGTGTGTATCTAATATATATATATATAAAGATGTAGAAATTAAAAATATTATCAAAAAATTCTTCAAAGCCTATCTTCATAAATAACTTTAATTAAAAAACTAACATTTTGCAAATTATCTAAATTCTAGATAAAACATTATTAAATTACATATTATAATTGGTATTCTTAATGATATGTTTCCTTATCATATTACTGTTTTAAAATGCTTAACAATTTATTGTTTTAAGTGAATTATCATCCGAAAAATAATAGACATTATATTTATATATAAAAAAGTTATTAAAAAACAGCATTATTATCACGGAGAAGTGACATCTGGCATCAGAAATTGTTATAGCTAAGTCAGTTCTTTAGATTTTTTGATTTGCAGTAATTGGCTATTTGTTCATTGATTTATGATTTATGACACCACTTAATATTTTTCTATATGTTTTATATAAGCAGCTTAAAAAATAAGGTGGCTTATCACTAAAAAATACATTATGTTTGAGAATTGAAAGGTCAAAGTGGTATTTTGATCCAGAAAATGTAATGCTCGAATCCAGCATCCATAACTATGTTGAACTACACAACACATATAAAAAAGTAAATAAACACTGCATTAAAAATAGGAATTTTTGTTTTGATTATTATGTACAAATTTTGAAATAAAGTGATTTTCCACCTAGCATTTTTTTAATAGTTATAAATAATACCCAAGTATATAGCATTATCAAAACTACACTATATTTCAAATGTCATTTGAAATTTATAATTCAGTTACACCATAGTTTAAAAGTCTGACTTAGCATGGTGAGAGATTATATAATGATAAGTTCTAAACACAAGTGGACCCCATATTTTTTTAAACTGAGATAATGGGTGACTGCATGTAAATCCATAAAGAGTACATGACCAAAGATTTTACTTTTCTTCTCCTTATTACGTATATAAGCATGACTATATGAATAAACTATTTATTAAAGTAAGACATACTAAATGGTAGTACATTTATTAGGCAATTTGAATGATTATGTTTTTATTCTTTCAATTTTGACATTTTCTATTGTTCTAACTATGAGAGTTTTATAAAAATGTTTCAAGCTCTCAGTTCTGTCGAAAATCTTTATTTTATAATAAAACTCAATAAATTGGACTTGTTTTTTTAAATTTAATTTTATAAGTGAATATTATTAAGTCAAATATTTTTTTTTTACTTTTGGGAAATATATATATATATATATATATATATATATATATATATCAAATATTTTTTTTTACTTTTGGGAAATATATATATATATATTCTAGCATGTGTGCATATGTGACACAACTGTTCCCAAAAGCTATAAAGTGTTATAAAATAGATAACTAAAAACAATCGAGCTGAGCGCTTTCAAAGGATCTTGCCTTCATAATCATGGCTTGCTACTATGTTTAATGATATGCAAATATGCTAATTCCATTTCTTTGATAAAGCATAGCACACATTCTTTATCTCATGAGACAAAGACACCATAAATAGGAAGAACACATGCTATGCTTTATCGAAGAAATAGAATTAGCATATTTGGATATCATTAAATGTAGTAGCAAGCTATGATTATGAAGGCAAGATCTTTTGAAAGCGCTCAGCTCGTTTGTTTTTAGTTATCTATTTTATAACACTTTATAGCTTTTGGGGAGAGTTGTGCTGCACATGCACACATTCTAGAATAAGTGAATATTCTAAAATATAACATTTGAATTTTATACATATTTAAAAATACTGAGTTGTAAATAAAAACAATGGACATAAATGTTACCAACAATGTTTGTAAATAAATCAATTATTTTATATAGCGCGATATTTATAAACTGTAATGTTTAAACAGCATTAAACTGTTACACATGTGCTTTGCAGATTTTAACTATAAATGACTGAATACTAACACTTCAAATACATGATAAAGTCTACAACAATGTTTGTGTAAAAACTTTCAAAAATAAATAAATTCTTTTTTTATTTTAAGTTGTTGTTGTTGTTGTTTTAATGTGAATAAATAAATGTGCATTTGTAATAAATCTATCAAATTGTGCTTCAAAATCTGCTATTTCCTTTATAATTATTAAAATATTTAATTTTTTTTAAATATCATGCCAATTTGACAGTGATGAAATGATGTGATGAGTTTTACATAAATATGATCAAACCTACACCATGAATTTTGTTGTTAATATTACAGTCATGTTTATTAACTTCTAGTTACTCAAATTAAACATAAATGAATAAAATTAAATTGAATATGTGCATTCTTTTTATTTTAAATAATTATCAACCAATTAACATTTAAAAATAATCAAAAATATTTAATAAATAAGAAAAAACTCATATTCTTTTTACACCAAAATCTTTGAGTAAAAACAAATCTAAAAGGAAGAAACACCTATAAATTTGTTTTTACTTTAAAAACAATAAAGGCATTGGTATTTTCCAACTGTCTGAAATATACAGACCTCTGTGGATATTTTTTGAATTAAAATGTTAATAAAAGTAGCCCCACAGATATTGCATTATTTAAAAAATCCTATTTTATAATCAGTTATGATATCAGTAAAAAAAAAGATATAGAAAAGTGGAACTATCATGATTTTCTGAGAGAAACAACCAATGATTAGAATTAGAATAAATTCAGCATGATGAATTGAAATATTCTGACAAATTTATCATCTTATTAGTATAATAAATTGTCACTATTATCATTTTTTTACAATAATCTACATAATTTTCAATTATTATTAATTTATTGTAAAAATAAGTCTCCTCAAGTTTAATACAATTTATTTAATTTATAATTTATCTTCTCAACATTATAGATGCAAAATTTCTTATATTATTTACCCATTTCATCCATGGTTCACTTCTGGGTCTTTCTCAATCTCTTGGAATTCAATTTGTGAATTCAATTGTCCATCTACTGTCAACTTCATTTTAGTTTCTTAATTCTTTCAATAATATCAACAATGCCTGTTTTCTCTTGCATCCAATTATTTCTCTTTCAATCTTTCCTTGTTATTCCCAATATATACATTATCACTCTCTATTGCATTTCACTGCTTTTTCATTAAGTTTTCAAGTTCCACATTTATATGGAAGAAGTGGTAAAAATTTAGTGTCTAAATATTTTTTTTTTGCACACAAGTCTTATTTTCTTTTTATTCTTCTACAAAAACACTCTATCTTTAATATTATATAACTTCTTCTCATTTATGATTATCAATCTACATTTTTTGTTCTATGAAAAAATGTTAAATATTATATTAGAGTATTTATATTTAGCCATAATATTTTACTTTTATACAATAATTCTTGCAATATTTCACAGAGATCTGATGCATTATTTAAGAAAAATAATAAACATCATTTGCAAAATGTAGTTGATTTCAACATACTTATTTCTTTTTCTGTAGTTTCAGATTTTAATCCACATGTACTTTTTATTAAGAGTATTGTAAAATGTATTGTGGATACATAATCATCTTCTCTTACATTCTCATTAATATTAATCTTCTTAATGTCACCAAGTAATTAACTCATTGCTGGTGCAAATGATGCTTATTATTTGGAATATGACAAAAAATCTACATCTCTATAGTCCAAGTCATTGAATGTATATAAAATCTTAACTAAATACTTTTTATAAACTATACATTTAAAGTAGAATAATAATTCATACCCATTGAGGAGTTTTATAATCACATTTAATACTTGGACATGATGTAATGAGATAAATTCATTTTAAAATACTGTTTGTTCTTTTGGTAAGAGTGCGTTTTTTCAGATGAATTGTAAGCTTCACTGACGAATAACTGAGAGGTTTATAAACCTTATTCAAATGTCAATATTACAGCTCCATTTGGCCAATCATATATTTTTATCATTTAGATATTGTATACACAGTGTTTTGCCAACAATTTCGCTAACTATTTCACTTGCCTTTTTCAGGATATCTATAATAATTCCATGATTTCCTGGAGCTTTATCTTTTTCTATATAAATATTTGCAACTTCACTGCTTCATTTAAAATGTTGAAAATTCAGAAAATATTATAACTGTGGATATTATTTTTTATTTTTATTATAGTACATTTCATACAGTCGTCTATCTCATGCGCCGAAAGTTACTTATTTGGGATAATTGCGCACACTATATTTATCTTTACAATATATTATATAATCTACAGTCATATTTTTTAATTTGTTACTCCATTTTAATTGCTTCCTTATGATATAAAGAAAAAAGTACTAAAATATAAATGCAGAAAATCCGAAACAAACGTTTTTCCTTTGCTTTTTTTTAAAAAAGACAATATGACATTATATTCCAATCACGTACTATGCATTGAAAATAAAGCGACGCATTTATTTTTCAGTGAACAAACTGTTAACGATGAAAGAACACGTCAACATCAATGTATGCGTCAAATTATAAATAAAAATGTTTAGTTATTAAAAAAAGATAATGCTTTTAGCTTGATTTTTTTTAAAAAATTATTGCCAAGTTTTTTTTGTAAAGTGCCTCTACTATATATGTAATGATTTACAAACTCAATTTCAAAGTCATTGATATATATATACACATAAAATTACAGTAAACATTTTCAGTATTTTAACTTTCAATGTGCACAATATTTGCTATGATTTTTATTATATCTATGATATGGTGCTCGAAACAATAACAAGTGATTTTTTTTATATAGAGACATAATTTTTATTTTATATAATTGGCCCATAATCTATCTAATCAATTATCTAACTCATAAGAGCTAGAGAATAACATTTAAATAAAATATTTAAATTATCATCATCGAGTATTTGGCAAGATTGGCAAATACTCACTTCTCTTTTATTCTTCCTCTATATATAGCGTATATGAGCACAGACTTTCAGATGACCCATCACTCTCCACTCTATCTAATAACACTGATACACTCAAGCACATATGCTGAAAAGATAAATAATCACCAATATGCGTATTTCATGCTAAACCAGCAATCATCAGTTGGTCCAGATTATTATCTCCCACATAAGTGCTCAGATTTATTAAGATAGACAATCCTCATACTTTAACCTTTTAACTGCTAATTATATTATTGGTTGTATGAGGTAAAAATCAAATCTTTTAATTGGCCAACTCACAAACTGAAGACAAAGCCTATTGTTAAAACATATTCGCCTATAATATTAAATTCAACTCAGATACGTTTATAAAAAGTATATTATTAATTTTTCAGGTTATGAAGAGAACGAAAGTTCTTTTAAAAATAAATTGCTATTTATTTATTCTAAAATATTCAATTTCGGCAACATAAAAGCTATAATATAAACAAAAAGATCGACTTTTACGTTATAGAAAAGTAAATATTTCTTTTTACTACATCTTCAATATTTGTACTAAAATCTTCAATATTTTTCGAAAATAATTTTGTTTTTCTATTATTCTCTCTGAGAATAATTTTAATTTCCATAAATATAATTTTATAATACTTAAAATTGGATTCGAAATGAAAATCTCAGCGTTTTTCTTTATTTTCTTTGATCAGGCGGTTTCTTTGTTCTTTCCAGCCAATCAGAATGTCTTTTTCGGCTGAGAGCTTGCTAAGAACCAATCACAAATAATGTTCTTTCTTTGTTTAGGTTTAAATGCATTTTTTATTTATTTTTTACTTGTAAAATAAGTCGGAAGAGGTCACCATCGTACAGAACTTTTAAAAACCTCTTCAAAATGTATCGAACGAATTTTTTAGCATAAGAATCGGCTGAGTTAGAGTGACTTCAGATGTCTACGAGGAGCCTCGTAAAAAACAGTCTTTTGGTTGATCACCAATATGCGTATTTCATGCTAAACCAGCAATCATCAGTTGGTCCAGATTATTATCTCCCACATAAGTGCTCAGATATATATTAAGATAGACAATCCTCATACTTTAATGGACAGGCTCCAATCTTCTACACCACTCCAACTCTTCAACCGTCCATCCAATTGAAAATCTGATGATGGAATGCTTGAAGGCACGGTTGAAGAGTTGGAGTGTGTAGAAGATTGGAGCCTGTCCATTAAAGTATGAGGATTGTCTATCTTAATATATATCTGAACGCTTATGTGGGAGATGATAATCTGGACCAACTGATGATTGCTGGTTTAGCATGAAATACACATATTGGTGATTATTTATCTTTTCAGCATATATGTGCTTCAGTGTATCAGTGTTATTAGGTAGAGTGGAGAGTGATGGGTCATCTGAAAGTCTGTGCTCATATACCCTATATATTACATATATAGACACAGGTATAGAATAAGCTGTGTTTCAGTTCTTCCTCTATAAGAAATTATTGGAGAGGTCTTTACTATGAAATATCTTTCTAGATATAAAAAAAGTTATTCTGCGCTAATAAATACATAAATTACAAAAAAAGAAAGAGCGAGAAAAAAGTGATTGTCTTTTATTATTAAAATAATATATATATATATAAACAATAATATAAAATATAGTAAAATTGTAATTCAGATTTTTAAAAAAATAAAAATAGTAAAGCAATTTAATGGAAATTAATTTTAATACTTGTCACAGGATGGCGCTGTCTATTTTAGTAGAAATATTGAGATAACACAGGGGTCCCCAATCTTTTTGCACTTAAGAGCACTTCTATAATACCGGCCAGATGGCGGGCACCATTTATTTTTTCAATGGAAATTTATAATTGGATATTGTTAATATCAGACATAATGTACAAAAAAATATTTATTTCAAAAATAAAATTTTAATATATAATTAATGTTTATATTTTTACGCTGTAAAAGTATAGTATGCCCTACAATTTGATTACAATATAATACAATAATTTATAAGAAATTTAAAAAATTAAATTTATTTGTATCAGATAAATAATTTTTTATCATGTTTGGATAGCGGCGGGCACATGTGGATATGTGTGAGAATTAAAGAATTATTAGAATGTCCGAAGACTGCGAGCTCATTGTTATCTTTCATTTTATCTTCAAATAAATTTCTGCAACTGATTTTCAATAATAAAAATGAATCGCATATTTTAATTTTTAGAGTTCTTTTATAGGAAAATTAATTTTATTATTATTACGCAACAGTTAGAAGAATGTTATAATAGTTAGTTATTATAACTAATAGTCAAATATGTTTAAAAATACATATATACAAGCAACAAAGATTACAAATTATAAAATAAAACTAATTTGTAATCTTTGTTGCTTGTATATATGTATTTTTAAACATATTTGACTATTGTATACTTGAAGTGCAACATAAAAAAGAATTGGTTTTAATTCTGATTCTGTTTCTGTATAGTTATTATAACTACTACAAGAAAGCACGTGATTGCATTGATAAGCAACTAAAACGTCACATTGTATTTGTAAAATATTTAATACAATAAGCAAGTTAACATTAAAAATTACGCTAATAAAATATTAACAAAAAAGTAAATGAATAGTAGATGTGGTGACTCGAGCAAAAGTTTAGAAACATTATGGTTAAGTAAAAATTACAATAACAAACAAACAAAAAAAAAAAAACATACCCAACACATTATGCTTTAGGTAATAAATAAAATGATAGTATTAAGAAGGTTAAGTTTTTGATAAAGAAGTAAACTAATGTATTGATTAAAACTTTATATTGAATGAATAAAGAATAATATTTTAGGTAAAAGTTAAAGTAAAATTGAAAACAGTATATCATCAACATCATCATCATAGCTTCATCCATCTTAGCATCTATTTCGTTTTGATTCTCTTCCTATACTTGGTCCCACTCCATGTCACCATATCATCTGCATTAAGCCAAAACAGAACAAGCAACATTCCTTTCTAAATGTTGCTACATTACAAATTGCCAAGAAAATATATTCTTGAGTTTAAATTAATAATACCAACAAATAATTTATTAAATCATAATTTTGAACTGAATGTCAAATCAATATACACATACATGAATAATATGGATAAGATCTAATATTAACTTTTGTATACATTTCCATTAAATTGTATTGACTTTAGTATATATTTATATCTTGTATCTTATGATTGAGATTTATATTCTGTTACATTTTTAAACAAAGGCTAAATTTTCCATACAGCAGCTCCACTAATGCAAGCCAGAATAATCAATGGATGCAAGAAGGTTTATGCATAAAATCCCTATCTAGTGCCTACTAATTTAATATTCTTAGACTAGTTTCTAAATATAATAAGAGATTTTTTAAACTTTGGATAAAAACTTATATTTAATACATTGTACATATCATTATAGATTTGTTAAGTGTGGGTAAATGGTTATATTTATTACATATTCCAATATATTTATTCTTTGATGTTTATTTATACAAAACAACACTATTTATCTTGAAAATCTTTCTTGAGAATAATCTGTTATAAGATACTACTTGTTTAATTGCTGTACTTACATTTAACTAGATTTTCTTATGAACATATTAGCACTTTTATCATTTCCCACTGGTGAATTTTTCAGCAAGTATTATATGTTAAAATGCCTATTTTTCTGTATATTTTATTATATAAAAAATTTGTTGAAAAAATTATGATAACTGGCAGGAAAATTGAAACCAAAATGCCAAACAAAAAAAATAAAAGCCACCCTGACATGTTCAGCCATTGTTCAAAGGCAAGGCTATAAAACATTCAGTACTTTATGACATTGTTTAAACAAAATAGTTTGAATGATGGAAAATGTGTTTATTTGTGAATTTATTACGGTTGTACATATTTATTTTTACAATAATTTACACTATATTTATCAGATATCAAGAAATATAATTATTAATAACTTAGATTGACTGGAAATACTTTCTTTTCAAAAATATTATGTTATATTAGCAACTAACATGGATACGGCCTGAAGCTATTTAGAAGTTGAGCTTCTACATAAGCAATCTGCTTATACTTACGAGTATGAAAATATAACAATTTTGCAATAAATATTCAAAAATTTTATACTTTTAAAACATAATTCATTTAGATATAACAGAAACAAATAAATATTCATTCAGATTTTTAAAAATAATCAAAAATAATCATTGATTTTATAAACTGAAAATAATCTTTCTGAAATAGTGATGTGTAATCTTTTTTTTTTGATTACGATCTCAATTTTTTAATATTTATAGAAACAAAATGTGAACATTTAAAATTTATTTTAATAGTAAACAAAGATATCTATCAAATGAAGTCAAATTTATTATTTTCTGATAAGTAATAATTATTTAATTATATATTTTACACTGATATGTGAGACAAAGAAAAATGTCAGAAAATGCTGAAATGTGAGAGTCTCAGGCTGCACTATGAGAATGTTGTTAAGCTATTTAGATCATAAGGTAATAATAGGACACTCAAGTGGTGATAGATTCTTACAATAAATGGAAGTTTTTAAAAAATAATGATAATGCTGAGAAATTACAAAGGATTCAACCTAGGAAATGTTATCTCTTGTCTGTCAACTATGATATTGATAGCCTAGAAGGTCCACCATAATTTCTTTTTTAAAAGAATTTTAACAATATAAAAATAATTACACTGGTATGCCAAGTAAATTATTAAATAAATGTTAGAACTTATTAATATGATGCACACATTTATTAACTACTAGTTAATCTTTTAAGTGTTAAATTTCTTGCCTTCACATATTTGACAATATTCTTTTCAAATAAATCCATTAATAATTAATACTCATTATTTATTAGGTTAGATAATATTATATTCTTTTAATATTAACAAACTTAATACTAGAAAGCTACAGAAAAAATTCAACTATAAAAAATAGATCCTGGAACCTTTAATCCAGCAATACAATACAATTGACTCTTGCAAATTATTAGGAACCATTATTTATGTTAAAACAAATATAGAAATTTTGAAGATTAAAATAATTTCATATTAAAAATTATTAATACTAACTATTTTTAAAACAAGCAAAAACTCATTATATATATTGCCACACACAGCAAGCTAGAATAATCAATTTATGCCAGAAGGCTTGTGCATGAAATCCCCATCTAGTGCCTACTCATCCAATATCCCCAGACTAGTTTCTGTCTTATGGCCTTTGTCAGTGAGGCACCATTGATTACTCTATCATGCTGTGTGTGGCAATATATATAGTGAGTTTTTGCCTGTTTTAACAAGTTATACACAAGCATAAGAGGAACTAGTCAGGTGATGTTTATTTACTAACTATTTTTGCTATATAAATAAGAGTAGCTTTAGATAATACAATTTTAATAGTTAAATAATAAGATATGGTATTGAGTATTTTTGTCACTTCTTTTATATGGCATTGCGTTTGCATTGAAATATAATTTAATATATATTTTCATAAAACATATAAAGCACAAATTTAAAATAATAATAATAAAAATAATTTTTTATAATAAAATATTATTTTTGAAAATGTGCCTTTTTTTAAAAAAAAAAAGCATCTGCATTTTTTAAAAAAATTAAATTAAGAATATTATTATTGCCAGAAGCCAAATGTTAGCATAAAATACACCTGCAAATGTTTTAAAAGTCATAATTTAAATTTATCTAAATATATTTCTTAATTGCATCAAAATTCTGATTATTTTAATGATTGGAATAGATGTAAAATATTAAATATTTAAAATATAGTATATATAGATATCTAAAAATAACAAATATCAACACAACTTCTCAACTTTCTCAGTTACAGATAATGTGGACATCCTAAAATACATTCCATGAGTAACTTCGTAAATTTATAAGATATTTGTCAGTACAGCAATGTCTAGATAAAGGATAGAATTGATTTAAAGTTGGCATAAATCTAGAATTACGAAAATGTAAAGTTTTTGATCAAGTGTCAAATCTATGTAAATATCTAAACAAGTTGGCCTTAATTCAAATACTTATTTTTTTTTAATTTCAGATATTAGTTTGATAATATAAAAGAGTTCAATGATAAATATGGCTTCCAACCATATAATTTCATTAGGTCCAGTTTTGATTCTAGTCTTCATAGACAAAATTAAAATTCAAAAACTGGTCAAAAAATATGGCTGTAACATTGTGTGGAATACATTAAAACACTTACAATTACATAGACCACTTGGACTTAGTGAAGAAAACTATTAATAGAAAACTAAATATATAACACAATATCTAATGATAGTTCCCTATGCTAGAAAGGCTATAAACTTATGACACCTTTAAATATTTACAGCTTAACATTGCTTTCGACCTGACTGATTATATTCATAGCTTTATGAAAATGACCACCTGGTCAAAAGCAAACTAAGCTGTAAGTGTTTAAAGGAATCATAAGTTTATAACATTTCAGACATAGTGGACTTTTACTATATATTAAGTTACAAACACATAAGGAAAGAAAAAAGAGATAGATTGAATTAAATATATAACAAATTAATGTTTCATGAATATTTTTACAGTGAAGTGTTTTTTTTCCTTCTGAAATTAGTGAATACACTATAAAATACTAAATCATTCATGCACTTTACTACTGTTACATGATGCTTTTTTTATCACTTTCTTTTATAGTTTACAGTTTCCATTACCCCTGCAGTCTTCTTCAGAACATCCTTCTCTTTAACATAGTCTATCAAATTCTTAATATTCTTTATATCAATGTTTCTTATTTCTTCTTATCCAAGATCTATTTTCATTTCTGAAGAAGACTGCTGAGACAATTGAAACTGTAAACTGTAAAAGAAAGCGGTAAACTAACAGTAGCAAAGTTCTTGGATGATTTAGTATTATATGAATATACTATAGGAGTTTGTATCAAAGATAAAAGAATGTATATCTATTCATATTTTATAGATCTGTTTCCTATATGCTAAATCACTGATATTTATGGAAGGATTGATTTAGGCAGAAAATATAAAATTATTTATAGTGAATACAGGAGTCACCACTAGACCATAAATTAAGGAAATAAATTAAGGAAGTACTTAATGTTGATTTTGCAAAGAGTAATGATTTTATATTAATGTTTTAGGAATATATTGTTTCTGTTATATTAGTAAAATTCTTTGGATTTTAAATATAATTCAGATTTTTAATTTCAAATTTTATATCCTTTTACATGAGTATGTACTTGCTTAACAGAAAATAAATTTATTTTACACATCTGTTTATATATATATGTATTCTTTTTATTATTAATAAAATCATCAGTGTACATTCTATATTTATTTTCTTTGTTTTAATAATATGATATCAAATTCTTACTTTTCCTATAGCAAAAATAAAGCATGTTCATCGAAATACCATAGATAATTAACAAGAAATATCAACTTGTATTGGGGAATACTTTTAGATATTTTATTTATTTTTATTAATCATTAACAAGCAATAGTGTGATACTCAAATTATAGACTATTATTAAATACATAATGTAATTAATCAGTGTAAAATAACATTGAATAAAAAATAATTGAATCATTTTTTGCTAAGAGTCTTTCATAAAATGAAATGAAAAAACATGTGTAATTTCTTAAAATTAGAGCATATTAATATATAAAGAAATATTTAATTTATATCCCATATTGGTAGTAATAATAATATAAGCCATAATCTAATTAGTGATGTTTAGTGTTTTAATAATTTATCAATTTATACATTGATATATTCTGATTTGTAGAAATAATTACATGGTCTTACTTTATTATGTATTATTTTATCTAGTGATATGGATATTATTTACATAATTAGTAATATTTTTCAAACATATTTGGTCTTGTTATAGTATGTGATGTATTTGAATTTGGAAGATTCTAAGACATGAGAAAATATAAAATATTACTTTCCCTAGATTGCGGATCCAAGCTGCCATTTGATGACGACTTTTTATTTAGGTACTTACAACTGAAGATCACTTTCAAGTGAAGGAAGATTGCAAGAATTAGAAAAAGAACTGTCTTATATTAAAGAGGACATTACTGGACTTTGTGAAGTTAGAAGAAAAGGTGAAGAGACAATTGATTTAAAAAGTGGACATATACTCTATTATAAAGGCACACATATTGGAAATACAAGTGGAGTAGAATTCATTATAAATAAAAGGTGGAAGAACAATATTATGGAGATTTATGGTGTATCAGACAGAGTGGCAAGATTAGTTATACAACTTAATAGCATATACCAAATGCAGATAATTCAGGTTTATGCCCCAACAAGTGCTCATAGTGATGAAGTAGTAGAAGATTTTTATATGGATGTACAAAAGGTTTTTGATCAGAGTAAACAACATTTTAAAATTGTTATGGGAGACTTTAATGCTAGAATTTGTAAACAAATGAAAGATGAAAGTGCTGTAGGTAATTCTGGTTATGGTAATAGAAATGAGAGAGGACATAGACTAGTAGAGTTTGCTGAAAAAGAAAAACTTTATATTATGAATTATTTTTTTGAGAAAAGTGTTAAAAAGAAATGGACATGGAAGCATCCCAATGAAGGTACAGCACAATTGGATTATATTTTGGCTAACAGAAAATACATATTTCAAGATTGTAATGTTCTTAATAAATTTAACACAGGAAGTGATCATTGATTAGTAAGACAAAAGATATGTGTTAATGCAAAACTAGAGAAACACAAATTATTAAGAAAAACAATATTTACAATTGATATTCCTAATCTTAAGAAACATTCTAATAAATTTAAATTAGAACTTACAAATCGGTTTCAATAATTAGTAGATTTTGAACATGATTCAGATTTGAATGAAATTAATATGAAAATAACTGATACACTTTTAAAAACTGCAATAAAGATAGTTGGTAGAAAAAGGCAGCAATTGACCAATAAAATTTGTACTGAAACTAGAGAATTTATGAAAAGAGGAATATAAAAAAATGATGCATTAAAAAGGATTGAATATCTCAAATTTTGTAAAATAGTACAGAAAAGAGTTGAAAATGATATAAGAAAGTATAACTGTGAACTAGCAAGGAAAGCGGTAGAAGAAAATAATCATCTCAAGAATGTAAAACAACATTTTGTTATTAATAGGAAATGTATATCTGCAATATGAAAAAAAAAGATAGAATTATTACTAAAAAGAGAGATGACATTATGAAATGGGTAGAAGACTTTTATCAAGAATTATATAAAAATAAAGAACAAGTACCTCCTATTTCTATTACATCTTCTGAATTGACCAGAAATTTAAATGGAGAAGTGAAGCATGCAATTAAATGTATGAAAAAAGAAAAGACTCCAGGTAATGATGGATATATAATTGATATATGAAAAGAAGCAGGTGAAGAAATAAAATTTTTTTTAACAAAGTTATATACCTAATGTTTAAATGATAAAGATGTACCAGATGATTGGAAGAATGCAGTAATAATATTAATATTTAAAAAAGGGAATAAAGAAGATATTAGAAATTACAGACCTATCAGTCTTTTATCAGTTTTATACAAAATTTATACCAAGATAATTACAATTCGTCTACAGAGTACATTGGATTTCCACCAATCAAGGGAACAAGCTGGATTTAAAAGTGGTTTTTATTACAATAGATCATATTCAGGTATTGAGAGAAGTTATATAAAGGACAAATGAATATGAGTTGCCATCATGTTTTGGATTTGTAGATTATGAAAAGGCATTTGATTCTATAAACATTTCTTCAGTGATTAAAGCATTGGATCATAGGATATTGTCATATTTTAAAGAATATCTATAAACATGCAACAGCAATAATTAGATTACATAATGATACTGGGAAAATCAACATTGAGAAAGGTGTAAGACAAGGTGACTCCATATCTCCAAAACTTTTTACAGCAGTGCTGCAAGAAGTATTTTGTGGATTAAAATGGCAAACTAAAGGAGTGAAAGTAAATGGAGATTATTTATATCATTTAGATTTTGCAGATGATATAGTTGTTTTTGCAAATAATCCTTCAGAGCTGCAGGAAATGTTGCAGGAGTTATCAGATGAAAGTAGGAAAGTAGGACTAAAGATAAATTTTAAAAGGACTAAAGTAATGTTTAATCGATTTGCTCAAAATATGAAAATAAAGATTGATTATGATGAATTAGAAAAAGTTAACAGTTACAAATACCTTGGTCAGATTATTAATATAGATGGAAACATAATGGATGAAAATAATCATAGAATTAAACTTGGTTGGAGTGCTTTTGGTAGAAATAACTTGATACTAAAAGGAAACATGCCTATATGTTTGAAAAGGAAGGTTTTTAACAAGTGTGTTTTACCAGTTCTTACATATGGATCTGAAACTTTGACACTTAATAGAAGAGCAATACAGAGACTCCAGACCACTCAAAGAAGTATGGAGAGATGCATGTTGGTAGTAACAAGAAGAGATCAAAAATGCACTGTATGGGTAAGAGAACAAACAGGTGTTATTGATCTCACTGAAAAAATTAAAAGATTGAAGTGGAGTTGGGCTTGACATATTCCTAGAAGAGATAATAATAGATGGACAATTGAAATCTTAAACTGGATTCCAAGAGATTGTAAAAGACCCAGAAAGATACCACATGTGAGATGGATGGATGAAATAAGAAAGAGTGCATGGGTGATATGGAGAAGAAAAGCTAAAGATCAGAGAAGATGGATTAAACTCAGACAGACTTTCATCCTGCAGTGGATTGATATTGGTTGATGATGATGATGATGACTTAATCTGATAAATGTAATATATTATATGTAACAATAAAAGTAGCAATTATTTGTTTCTTATTAAATTCAAAAAAAAAAAAAAAAACACACTTTTTATTGTTTTTTAAGTACAGATGAATTGTTTATTATTTTTAAAATAAAAACTATTTTTTCCTCATTTTTACTGAGATAAAAACTGAGACACTTCACTTGCAAAATGGCACTATAAAATGGAAATTTATTTAGCATTTGTTTTTGGGTCTGTAATGAAAAATATACATTTCATAAAATTTATATAGGCAAATGTTGACTTTTTATAAAATATCGGTAGCCATAAATTTCAAGCATTTTATTCAGCAAGAAACATAATTATAAATTATTCTATAAAGAATTAGATGATGGAAATAATTGTGTTAAAATAAGCACCAGATAGGTTTAATCCCTACAAATAAAGATACATATTTACATTAAATTTGATTCTTCATAGCAACCTACAAACTGCACATTGAATGCAAAAAAAAAAAAAAACCCGCTGCATTTACTCTATTCACAGTTCCCAAGTTTTCCAAGAAAGCCTATTCTAATCTTACATTTCTCCCTTTTACAAAGACTATCTTGGTATGAGACTTACAATACAAACCAAGTTACCAGATTCTGTACTCCAAATTACCAACTAACATACTAAATAAAACCTATCCATTTACTCCAATATACATCCGTTCAATATTCTTGTTATTACAAAATATACATATTAAGCTCCTATATCAAATTCTTAATTTCTGTCAACAACTCCATGTGTGATAGGTTGACCTGAGACCCACAGAATGGTATCAATATAACAGCTCAACTTCCAGCCCTTGTACCATAATCTAGGCCTACATAGCATTCAGGTGTTCTATACTGTAATGGCATGTTCACAAAAGAGCCTTAATCATTCGTACTAAGTAAACTAAGAATAATAATTATTAGCTAAACATAAACAAATAACACAAACTTTATTCTGTAGTAGTGCATGCACTTAATATGGAAGAGTAACAAAAATTCTTACCTCATCCCATATTATGTGATGATGATGATGATCAGGCATTGCATCATTATGAAGGGAATTAATCTAAATTTTATTCAAAAAAATATTTTCTAGCTAAATAAACCTTCCCTCCTGCATCATGTTACTTCGTATTGCAATGGACTCTTTCAACTGCAAACATGCTGAAACTTTCAAGTGTAAAAGAAAACTGAAGATAGAATTTTACAAACATACAAAGCAAAACAAATAAATAAATAACATAATAATTTTGATTTTGTTCAAATCTTCTTGATTAAAGTCTATAATTTTAACATTAATGACTTTTATGGATACAGTCTAGTTATCTCCTTGTCAGTCCACTTTAATAAATCCTCCATCACTCACTCAGATTCTCTGGCAATGTCCTTGAATGCGATTATTTCCATTTTGGATGTCACTTTCTTTTTGGATCCACTCAGACACTTCAGATGAGCCATTTGATGTTTTCTAGGCATTATTTAATAAATGAATTAAATCATCATACTTTATGGCAATTAAGGCAGCACCCTGCTTATATGGCACATTTATCTAGCAAGTTATACATTGTTTATTAATTTATAAAATATTTAATTTTCTTCACCTTATTATTTAGTGTTTAGTAAATTTATCCAAGAAAAAAAATTACTCCATCATTTATATTTATGTGCAACTGATATAATATTCCCTTTTTTCTTGTTCAATTGATAATGCAATCTTTTGTCTTTGATTATCAATGTAAAATTATTTCAGTTTAGTTATGCTGTTAAAATTCATCACTTTTTTCCATTTTAAATGCTGACTATGGTTTTTTTCCACTTTTAGCACTATAAAATTTTATACAAATGATATGGTATTTTTGAACACGTCCATTTTATCCTTCATTCTAATGTTCAATTTTAAGATATTTATAGTCTGTGATTACTATATCCTCTGATAAAGTATGAAAGAGAATGAAAATGAATTGGGTTTGTTTTTATACTATACCTTGTTTCCATTGCCTAGCAAACTCACATTTTCACTTTCCTTCTCTATCACTGTATGTACCTATTGTTGCATGAATTAATGGTTGTGATTGAAATTACATAATAAGATTATCTAGTAACATTACTTAGTAAAATTTTATTCTCATTTTCTAATACTTGGTTGCTTAGGTATTAACTTGACATCAGGCCATCATCATGTGTACTAAGTTACTGCCGTACATCATAATGTTTACACATTGACAAACAAGTCATTATTGGTATAAGTATATATATGAAAGGTTTCTATGTTTAGGTTTTTATTTTACATTGAAATAAAGCATTTATTTCATTTTAGCATTATCTTGGTTTGTTACTTATTAAAATAAACTTTGAGTGTGTATATGTATATATGTCTATTTGCAAAGAAAGAAATGACAATGTGTACCTAACCTATTATCTCAGTTTATGTTTTTAAGAGTTTAGTTTGATGCTGTGAGTACATAAGGCTTGGTTTGAACTGGATTACAAGCTTCCCTTACAATATATTACCAGAATTTTAATGAATTTATTTAATATTTGAGTCAATTCTAATGGTTGAGGATTATATTATATCATGGCAGAATGTAATTCGCAGTTATCTTTTAGGAATAAACATATAATAATGGAGTTAAATAAATATCCCCAAAATGCAAATAGTCCTGATGGTTCATATATGACTATATTTATTGTTAAAGACTAAAGTTATACAATATTGGATCATAAAAAGATAATTAATATGGATTAAATAAAACTGCTAACAATAAAATCACCTAAGGATTTGTTAAGGGAAATTGTAACCAGTCATTGGTATTTTATATATTTCAATAACCCAGTATAAATTTTTATGGACTGGATCTTTTAAACTAATTATGGATGTACATACATTAGGTGTTTTATTACTTATTCACCTCCAACTCTATTCAAATACTGTTAATTTTGCATAATTAATGATTAATATATGCACGTGTTATAGCTATGAATAGATGTTTTAGATATGCTTATAAATTAAAGGAAAAACTTGATAATAAGTTGAACTATTATTCAATAAAAAAACTTACATTTCATGTCATTTCAAATCCGAATAAGTCATAAGATTTTATAAACTTCATATATTTACTAAATGAGAATAATCACAGATGTTCCTTCTAACACTATAAGTGGTTTATATACTAAATAAACACCATATGTTATATTTATTATGTTATATTTTATTAAGACTATTTATAAATTATTATAATTTAACATAAATAAATTGCTATATTTGTTATCATTAATTTATAGCCACAGATTTTATTTACTTTAGACAAAAAAAGCATATGAATGAACGATGACCCATATGTGTATAATTTGGGTAATCTTATCTTTCACATTTGTTTAGATAAAAAAAGATCAGGATATTCTTTTATAAAACTTTATTCCATATAACATTAGAGCTAGCATTTCTATGATTTTATATATCTATCAAACTTATATTGGTAAGGATTGTATGACTTGAAAAACCAAATTATCATAAATTTTACCAAAGTCATTTATCTGAGATAAGCCTAAATTCAAATTTGCATTCAGTAGTATCTGTTATTTGAGTATCGCATATATATATATATATATATAAAATACAATACTCATTATAATATATATATATATATAAGAAAAAACAAAAATTAACGGTAAATACAATATTATATATATATGCTTGCCACATTTTTAACCATTACTATATATATTGAAATATTTTAAAATGTGGAAACATATTTTCATATTAGAAAAATTCCCAGGAGATATTAATAGATAATAATCAATAAAAATAGTAAAGTATAAATGTTTTTTGCATTCAACAAAGTACCTCTTCTAAATGTGTTTGCTTCATGTTATATAGAAACTAAAGTGTGCAAAACTCTCTATACATATTGCCACTCAATGCAAGCCAGAGTAATCAATGGAGATGATCATGTGATGTTTATTGGCTTAAAACTAAAATGTGACACTATATGTTAATGTTTTAAGGAAATAAAACTCACAACCTTTCTTATATTTCTTTGTAATTGCAGATTGTTGCATCTATTAATTAGAGATTATAAATTAATAATTTTTAGCAGATATTATTGTTGAAATATGCAATCTATTATGAAATCTATATTTATAGTTTATATTAGCAGTCAAAACTGCAGATGAAAGATGGTTCACTCATTTTGTATTGGGCAAAGTAGAATAACACTGAAATTTATATATTGAGTGCATAGTACATATGTAATTAATAAGTAAAAATTTTCATCTTTTCACATATATGCTGTACTACTTTATATAAGCTCAATGATGTTCTGTTAACACAGGTAAACTTTTAAGCTCAAACACAAGATAGAGGCTTTATCTTTACCTAAATTATGATTTATATAGACCAATCTGAAGCATCTTGGATTGATAGAGTGAAGATTTTACTCTGTTCACTTTTACATTCATTAGTTTCTTTTATATTTTTATATATGCAAGATCCTTTGATTTACTATGAGTTACTTTAAGAAGTAATAGAAATTATATAATGCTGAAACTTATTTATCAAGTGCATAGTACATATATAATTAAATAGAAAGGATTTTCACCTTTTCACATATGATCTGTACTAATTTATATAAGCTCAACGATGCTGTGTTGAGAGCAGGAAAGGGTTTAAACCCAAATACAAAATAAACATTTTATAACAATAAGAGTAGCCGTTTTACTTTAACCTAAATTCTGATTTATATAGGCCAATCTGAAGTGATTTGATTTGAAAGAGTGAGGGTGTTACTCAGTTCAGTTTCACATCCATTAGTTTCTTTCATATATCTATATAGTGAAATCTTTCAATTTACTGTGAATTTTAAGAATTAATAGAAACTATGTATTGATGAAATTTATTAATCACGAGCTTGATATATATATATGTAATTAAATAATTAAAATTACCGGAAATCTAAAATTCAACCAAACTAGTCAAGAAAAAACTAAATTAAAACACAATCAAAGGTTTCACTGCTACAAGCAGACTTCTCAAGTGTAAAGAACTAAAAAAAAAATTAAACAGAAAATGAGCTTAGATAACTTAGTACAGTGCATATGTTAAAAACATAAAAGCCCTTTTCTATTTAATTATATAAAGTAGAATTAAACAACTCAATAATTTATAAGTTCTTTTAAAATCCCAAGATATAAAATCGTTTTTAATAAAAACTGCTGTTATGTCTATTATATTAGCTTCAAAAACAAAGAAAAAAAATAGTAACAACTAAATTTATTTTCAATTTAAATCAAAAAATCGTAGACTCCTGATATTTTATATACCAATAAATTAAAATCTTGCCTGTTCAAACGAAGAAAGCTGAAGTCTTTTTATACATTAACCCTTCAGATAGTTGATAATTATCTATGTAATAAACACTTTTTTAAGGATCTACCTTTCAGATTATTAAATGTATTAGGAAAGAAAGCATTTTAAATGCTTCTCTTAGCTTTTTTTTCCTCATATGTCATAGCTTATTATTAATGTAATTATCAAATATTGCATTGTGAATTATGTTAAAACTCTACTATTTTATACATCAGTTAATCCTCAACAACAGTCAACTCAGCATGATCAATCTATCAAAATAATATTTCGTCTTAGAAAAAAATCAAATATAGTATACCCCTATGTAAATAACTTGTGCCTTATTACATTTGAAGATATTGACCAATAAATCTTTCCAAAAATTATTTTAAAAAAATTGAACTTATTCTGCCAAAACTATCAACTTTACATTAGACAGAAAAAAAAGATCACTCTGCCTCTTAAGCTATTCTTTTAGTACAAGAATTAATCTTATTTAGCAAGAAGAACAAACTTCCAGATTACATTGCATGCCAAGTTGACTTTAACACAGGTTGGGATATAGCCATTTGAAAATATCTCACACTGAATTATATAAACATATGCCCAAATACAGTAATGTGATGATTGCTATTCACAAGTATCCTACTCATACATTAATTAAATTAAAAAAGTATATGCAATTGTCTATATCTTTCAAATTTAGTCACGACATTCCACAAGGCTCATCATTTACATCATTTTTATTTGCAATTTATACAGATGTTCTGATTAAGGAAGTAGATCACTGCATTGAAGGTATTTTCCTTCCCCATCTTGGAACTAACATCTATGACATGATCACCATTTCTTATGCTTGTTCATAGCTGTTATTAAAACAGTCAAAACTTTCCATACAATAATGCCACTCAATGTGATGCTCTTAGAGCCAAGCCTCCTCACTGATGAAGACCACAAGCCAGAAACTAGTCTGAGAATATTGGATGAGTAGGCACTAGATAAGAAATTTATGCACAAGCCTTCTGTCATTCATTGATTACTCTGGCTAAACTGAATGGCACTACTGTATGGATAGTTTTGCCTGTTTTTGACTATCATCTATCCTATATCCTTAGTTGGTGAGATTCTGATAGTTGTAGAGGTCTTCAAAATGGTTTCATCATTTCTAAATATTTTAAATAAATTTAAAACAACTACTTCCACAATACAAATTTGCAAGTCATTGTTGTGGCAATTGGCCACAAACTACAATCATTCTTTAAGGATAACTCCTCATTCTATCTTAGTATCCTAATTAAGCTGTATAAAATGGATTTTTTTATAAAAAAAAATGTTTATTTTAACCATTCACTCATGAAAATATAACTATATTAATATGCAAATAATACAAATAAGTTCTTATAAGCAAAATTTGCCTATGGTCATTCTACAAGATAACTTTTAAAACTATGTTTTTGAAGGAACTACTCAAAATCATTAAACAATGACTTTATAATTATGCTCTTGCAATTTTATTAATATCTATTAACTCCCATGTATACTTTATCATTGTTTGTGAAGCAATCCAATAGTCTCTTTTTTAATAGCTTTATTTTTTTAAAATACTTCTAGAGGATCCATGCAACTTGAATCAAACAAGAGTGAACACCAAGTTAGCCAAATACTATATAATAGGAAGGTGACAATTTTTATTTCCCCAACATTGTGGTGCATTTGACTTGATCATTATCCCATGCCTTGTTCAGCTGCTGGACAAACTGGACACTCCCTCTGGCATTATTAATATCCATTTCTAATCTTCTGATGAATAGGTAGATTTCTATATCATTGATCAGCAAATTATCAAAATATTTCCCCCCAACTAAATCTATCTCTCAGGTCTCTCCTCTGAGTGCCCTCTTATTTATTTTATATGTGAACTTCTTCTTAATATCCATTGAACAGAATCTTTCTGGAGTTTTTTTTTACCATCTGATAAGTACATATCTGGGTTCATGAAATTAATATCATAATTTTCTAATGAATTAGGATTATGCTTCAATTTGGAGAAGTTGGCAGCATGGAGATTATCCTTGGGTGACAACATTCCTTCCCCCTTTGCAGCTAAACCCCCAAGTTTCTCAGCATGGCCTTTAATCTCTCCCCTTTGGCAATGAGGAGGGATATTCAAAATTCAATAATGACAGCTGCTAACAAAATCATTGGTTCTTTGAAAAATGTTTACACCTCATTATATGCCCAGACAGCCATCCTTAACATATTGTTATTTTCAAGGATTGCTTTCTTCATGCCATTTGTGAAATTCACTGGGAAATTCATTCATGGCATCAGCATAATTTGTTCTCACCTTCTGTTGTGAGGCAGAACTGTAAAGATTAGCCTCTGGAAGATGCAAATGCCTACTAAATTGAATGGCCTAGAGATACATTTACTACAGGTATTTTGGCTCCAGCATGCTTTCAATCTGTTTTATAGACTTAACAATATAATTCAAAAAAGCTTCTTCCTGATTGATGTGTTGCCCACATATACCCCCCTCATAGGAAGAATGGTTGTCTCTTTGATTTATTAACTGATATTACAAAAATGAATTTAGTTCTGAACCAGGCCAAACCCACAAAAATTAGGTACTGGAAGACTTATAACCTCATTTATGATTCAATCATGCCAATGAGTTCAACTTTTAATATAATCATATTTGCCTGATTAAAATGGAATTAAACCAATATTTCAACTGTTCATCATAAACACATTCATTACAAAAGTAAATGCATTTTACACAAAAATACTATATCACATTGTAAAAGTTTATATAGTGAATGCTATTCTTAGCAAAATATTTTCCCATTATATCCAATGGGCACAGCTTTTTTAAAAGTTCTATGATAAACTTATGTCTGGAATAAAACATACATTTGATATCATATTCACACATTCTACATATAAAAAATAGTATCCTTTCCTATATGCAAATGAGGGATCAATTTGTATTTCATAAACATACATTCAATCTCAAGCATTTACTTAAAAATATATAAAATACTTTCAGTTCTGTAATCCATCTACAATTATTCACAACTAAAAAGTAGGTGGCTTGCATGCTGTTGTTTAATATTTGACAATATAAAATACAATGCACTAAAAAAATAACAGAAAATGATTTATCTCATATCAATACTCCTCAAATTTTTACCCAAGAACATCGTGACAAAACTTGGTAATCAATAGACTACCCCAGTTGTGTTCTCTCATAGCTTAACCATTTATTTTCTTTAAAATTTCCCATCAGATTTTATTCTTGAAAATAAATAATTGGCCTTTTTATTTAGACATCATGATCAAGCAATATTAAAATATGTCACTCTTCAAATTTGGATTGCATTTCATTGGAAATAAACAATTTATTCTATTACATTACCATTGTGGTCATAGTTTTCCCATACGTTTTTGTTCCTATGTAACATAAATTTATTCTACTGAAAATATGTTAATATTTCTATATAGCTTGTTATCAATTAAGTTTTTTTTTAAAAAAAAATAATAGCCTTACAGAAAACACTTAAATCTTCACATTTGTACTATTTTAAGATGTAGCTCTGCATGGAATCAATTATCTAACTGATTACATATAGATGTATAAAATTCATTTTTAACTATTATTTGTTATATATTAATTAAGTCTAGCAATGAATAAAATCAGACTTATCTTTAAAGAGAAATTATTTGCTTTGAACACTGAAAGTTAAACGTAATAAAATGTGTAATCACAATTTAAGAGTGATTTTGTGCAAGATTTATAAAAAAGTTTGAATCACGTGGTATTGTGAAAAATGTATACAAGTAATGAACTCATACAAGTCCTGTGAATATCACAAGCCTGCCTAATGGATAAACTACATTTTATGGTGGGTTTAGGTATGAACAAAAATTATAGAATTGAACTTCGAGAGTTAATATATTTACATTTGTTGATACTATAAAAATACTCTTGCTATCTTTTGAATTATAATGGTTTTAAACTATATTATTTTATAATTGTATTTTTGAGAGGAAAGAAAATCCTTTTTTTAAAATAAAATATTTTCGTTTTTATCAAGTAAACAATATAATTGTGATTTTTCACGTTCACTAAAGTGTTAATTTTTAAATATATATACATATTAGTAATAAATGATGAATTTGAATGTGTAATTTAATCTTTTATTTGAATCAAAAGAATACTTTGCAGATCATTAAAGAACGATAAATAATATTAAAAAAAAAAAAAAAAGTAACAATAACATAAAAATAATTTGAATGAAATTTTTATCAAAGACAATCAAAATATTGCATTTAAATGTCTTTCAAATTATAAAATAGATTAAATCAATAATTTGAAGCTATACATAAAATTCTTATTTATTTCCAAAAATGCCAAAATAAAATTTGATGTAAATTTATATATTTTTATTTTTATAATGCATTTGGCAAAGCTTCTCCTAATTTGATTAAAATTCGTTTTATAGTTGTACCGTTTATAAAAACTTTTTTAAGTATTTAACTTACGTAAAAATTTAAATTAACAATTGTTAAGCGATTGACTAAAATGTATGGTTATTTTTATTATTCCTTTTTTTTTTTAAAAATAAATGCTATTGTTATTTATATAACGTGTAGTTCAATCAACTCGTGATGAATTGAGTAATGGTATTGATCGCATTCAATACGTAACAAAAAAGGAAGAAGGGAATGAGGGAATTTCAGCTTGGGGGGGGGGTGCAGTATTGTATTCATAAAAAGTTAACCAACAGTAAATTAAGTACTTATAGACGCTTCCAAAAAGAGTATTAGACACATGATAAGTCATTAAAAAATATTTGCAATATAGTAATGAGAAACAGCACTGTAATTAATGGATTAAGGCTATCAACAAATAACCTTGACAAAGCTGCAAATCATTGCAAAAATTAAAACACATAGAAAATCCCATGTTATTTCTATTGAGATGCAGCCAGTAAAATAGGACGACCCACTCATTACATTGGGTGTTAGTTAATGAATTGTGTCAAAGATAACTAACTCACTCCATAATTACTCACAACTTGATGTTTAGATTAATTTATCACAGGCAATTGATAGAGAGTCCCTTATCAAACTTATTTATAAACATAAAAATTGGGATTTAATCCTATTTATTTACACATAAACTAATCTCATTAATATTCTTTTATATGTAGGAACAAAAGTAAGTCTAGTTTGTTTCTCTCAAAAATATACTAGAGGTATCACAATGTAAAGTATATTAGTCTATGTATGTCTAAGATAAAATTAATTACCATATTTCATCTGGATATAATATTAATTTTATTCTGAATTTTTATTAACGTTGACAAAGGTAACTTTATAAAGTTCAAGATTTCCTAGAATACATGGATTAATTCTAGCTTTCATCCTTTTTTAACATTCAGAGTGCTATTTATTCCTCTAAACAAATTCCTAATTTCCACTCACTTGTTGTTACCTCTGCTATTACAATATGATTATTCATATCGTATATGAATATGGGATGGGTGATTTACAATATGCATCAACCAGCAAGGTGAGTTTATTGATTATGTGCATACATAGATAGATAGATAGATAGATAGATAGATAGATAGATAGATAGATAGATAGATAGATAGATAGATAGATAGATAGATAGATAGATAGATAGATAGATAGATAGATAGATAGATAGATAGATAGATAGATAGATAGATAGATAGATAGATAGATAGATAGATAGATAGATAGATAGATAGATAGATAGATAGATAGATAGATAGATAGATAGATAGATAGATAGATAGATAGATAGATAGATAGATAGATAGATAGATAGATAGATAGATAGATAGATAGATAGATAGATAGATAGATAGATAGATAGATAGATAGATAGATAGATAGATAGATAGATAGATAGATAGATAGATAGATAGATAGATAGATAGGGGAGAGATCAATATATAGGAAATAGGTGAATAGATAGGTGGGATAAGTGGTATGTGGATGAATCAATAGATGATTAGATAGAGGTAGGAACATTGGCAAATAGCTAGTGTGTAGATATATAAATGATATCTTGATAGACAAATACAAAGATTGACAGCCAGGATAGACAGACAGATAGATAAAATTATAGAAAAAAATATGAATGTGTAAATATGTATTTATCAATTTTAAAATAAATGTTTTTTAACATTTTTTTTTTTTCATTTGTAATAAAAATAAATGTATATAGAATAAAAGAATTAAATAACACATATTTTTTCGGGAAATATTACAGATGTTACACAATTTTAAAAATACAAGATGCAAAAGTATTGTTTAATTTTTATAAAACTTGCAGTGTATTTTTTAAAAATGAATTAATTGTAAATATCATCAACTTTGGCTCTAATCAATACTTGAATAGTGTTTTTTTTTTTTTTTAAGTTTGCGTTTAAAAATTTTTTTGAACGTGAGAATTTTGCTTTTTAAAAAATCTGTTTTGTTTTGTAGGATATTTTTTTTAATACCTTAAATTATATAAGATATCATTGTCATTAAAAAAACAACTTTATTTTTAATTTAACAGGCTCACAAAATCTCAATAATAATAATGTATAAAGTTATAAATATAAAACTTTAAGTTTATTTATGTATTGAAATGTGAAACAGTGATTAGAATATTTGTCTATGAACTTGAAGTCACTTTTTTTAATTAAAAAAGACCTGAATTATAGTTTTCGAATTTTATTATTACTATTTTAATTATATAAATCTAAATGATATTTTTTCAGTAAAAATGTTATTGTGCAAAATGTTAAATTATAAGATATTGCAATATATACACTTAACAGATTTAAACAAAATTCCTGAAATTAAAAAAAAAAAAAAAAATGAATATAAATACTGAATAAAGAAAAATAAATAGAGAGTAAATAATTTAATTGAAAACGATTCTCAATTTGGAATATTATAATGAAAGATACATTTCTTATTTTTATTTTCTCCAGATTTGTCTAACCAATAATAACAAAATTTTCAAGATTGGCGTATTGAATTGTAAAGTAAAGATTGAGGAATTAAGCTGTAGTTTAAATTATTTTAATTACTCTGATTATTTACCTGACTGGAAACATTAGAATTTACAAAATAAATAAAAATATAGCAATAACTGAAATACAGGATTATTATATACCTGTATCAATATATGTAATATATAGGGTATATGAGCACAGACTTTCACAAGTCCCACCACTCTCCACTCTATCTCATAACACTGATACACTTGAACACATATATGTTGAAAAGATAAATAATTAGCAATGTAAGTATGTCATGCCAAACCAGCAATCATCAGTTGATACAGATTACTATCAGTGATATGAGATAGAGTGGGGAGCTATAGGTCGTGTAAAAGTCTGTGCTCATATACTCTATATATTAAAAATATAGAAAGTAATCTAAAGTTTATCATATCTACATAACTACTCTATGAAGTTATATAGAAATTTTAGGAATTTCAGTAATATACTTTCATTAATAGTTTTTACATATAGCCTTTTCATCCAATTTTTTATTTCTAATAATTATTTTATTAATAAATATATAAAAGGATGAATAAAATTTAAAAACTTTAAGTTTAATTTCTATCTATGAACCAATCATTGAAATAACTTTATATTTTGGAACCTATCAATAAAACTAAAACGTTTCTATATTTTTGGAACCTATCAATGAAAGATCGACTGGATATTCAGTAAATATTTTTCCCTTAATTATAAAGTTTATCAAATCATAAACTACGTCATGACTAAAACAAATTTAATTTCCCTCCTTATATACTTTTCAGGGCTTAATTATTCAACTACAATAGATGTTAGAATAAATAATTTACATTTTTTCAAAGGAAGCCATTACAACATTGTCAATTGCAAGACATTCACATTTTTAAAGTCCATTAGTAATTCTATAATTTTTTAAATATTATATTTATTTTGAAATATTATCTGATTTATAACAAAATGATGATCTTTCAAGTTTAATTTAATTTCTCACATATTTAGCTTCTCATCTTGATACCATTACAAAACTCCTGGTTGATCTCTTTAAGCCATTTACAATCTTTTGGAATCTAGGTTATGAATTCAATTTATCAACTTATTGTACACATTTCTAGAAGTATATCCAAGTAAATTTAATTTTATCTTACTTTCTTTTTTAGCCCATGTATTTTTGCTTTAGATTCCTCCTTGTTATTCTGAAACCATTTATCCCCATGCTTTATTGTGTGATCTGAAATATTAATATAGCTTATTTTTAAGTTATTTTATCAAAAGCACTACATTTATTTTGAATACTATGATAAAGTTTATCCATACTGTTTTTATCATATTTCATAATCTGAACTACTCATCTTTTGTTCATTATTATCAATAATTATTTTATTTTCTAATATATGATAATATAGTTGTTTATATACTTGTGAAATATTGTGGAAATCAACTACTCTTCATTCACACCCTATAAAAATAAATACACACTCTCCCATCAAAAAATGTTTTAGAAACATAAATAGACCACCTATGATTAGAGCTTATTCTTTAAATAAATCAACAATTATTAACCATGCTTGAATTACGAGATTGATTTTATTGCTAACCTGATTTGCATAAGTTTGGATTAGATATCATAGGGAATAAAAAGTGTATATATATATATATATATATATATATATATATATATATATATATATATATATATATATATATATTGATAATAGTGATTTATATATAAATTTATATATAAATTTGAATATTATATGTATTTTGCCTGTATACTTTGTACAGATAGTTTAGATAGGGTTTGAAATATAGCAATTTCAAAAAAAAATGTTATTTTCTAATATGTAATTGTAATTTTATAAGTAGTATGAGGTCAAACTCAGTAAATAGAAACCTGTAATGATGTACTAAACAGTTTAAAGTTATTTCAATATAAGTAATAAAATAATATATGTTTAAAAGATAATATTGATTTTTTTATTTATTACATTTAATAGATATTATAATAATATAATAGTTTAATTCTAGTAATAAATATTTTATATACTGTGTTTAAAATATTATTTAGATAATAAATAATTTAATATTAGTCTGGAATAGTGTGAAAGTTTCACATGATTAAAGGTGGCTGTGTTGGTATGTGAGCTTTCAAGGGTTAGAAAAAGAAAACTTTGATTTCTAGCTTGTTAAGAAAATTAGATACATTGTAAATGTTGCAAAAATAAGTCTAAAAATAATGTTTTAAAATGTAACAGTTAAAATTATTATTGTTGTTTAAATATATTTTGTTTTAAAAATTAATATTTATGGTCATAAAATGTTTAAATTGTTTTAATAGTTATTTGATATTTTAATAAAAGTACTTAATATTTATAAATGCTAAGTAATTTAATATAATATTTTTAAAGTTGATGACTCATAGTTTTAAAACTAATTTTAAAGATGAAATTACTTTAGTTTATATAAATTAGCATGTGTTTTAAAAGCAGAATTAACCAATGATATAACTAGATTAAATCAGTATAAAAGAAGAGGTTTAATCAAGTCTAGACAGTGTTTGAATTTGTTAGTACAGAAGAGTAATATAGACTTTAGATCAGTCATTGATGCATTTAGAGTTGTATATTAAGAGTACCAAAAAGATAGAAATGAAATATATGTTTGAGTGAACAAACATATTACCAAAATTTCTAAACATCACACAATCACCATTTCCTATGATTTCACAGGCTGTGAAACTAACAACAAACTCTCCATACAATAGTAACTCCATTGCATGTAATATTTATTAGTTTACTACCATTCCAACTCATGAGATGATTGTGAATATGGTTATTAAAAAATCAGACATCCTAATGTATATATACTGAACCGAATTTAGATATATATGAGTATACAAGCAAATGTGTTTGAATTGAAAACATTATCTGTTTTCATTTTGAATTCATAGCTGTATATTTAACTAAAAAAATAAAGGGTGACTGTTGGAAAGTTGCATTAAATCCTAAGATCTAGATGCAGTGCTCTCAAATTCAATATTCCTCATTGATGAAAACCATCATTTAGAAAACAGTCTGAAGATATAGAATGAAAATGAACTAGATAGAGATTTTATGCAATAACTTCTTGCTTCCATTGGTTATTATGGTATTGCATTGGCTGGCAATAATATAAGAAGAGTTTGCCATTGTATTATCAAAAGTATTGAGGGACTGAAATAGAATGCAGTTTATAAAAATTGCTGTAAGGGATGATAGTAATCAGACAGTTGAATTTTTAAATTGGAATTCAAAAGATTGTAAAAGATTTATAATGAGAGATCAATAAAGAATATTAAACTTGGAATAATCACTTTCAATCAATAATAGTAGAACATTATTATTATGATGATATATTCATCATAAAATTAATTGGTATACTTCAACTCTTCATTCAAAATATTTGGAAGTTTAGTGAATGTTAATTATAAGACAACTTTTTTTTTGTTTTTTTCTTAAAATATTGTTTTTTGTAAACCTCATTTAAATATAATCTGATTGTAATCCTTTGCTTTTCAGTAATAATGTCATCTTTTATTTTTATTCCTGAAACAACTTTTTGCCCAACCCTTGATGTTATGTTATACTTTTGAGACTTATGTTTTCTAGATAACTTTAATGATAGAAATATATCTGAAAGATGTCATTTTATTCTATTGTAACAATAAAATTAATTATTTGTTTATTACAAATTTTATTACCATGAAAATTCTCAAGCAAAATTCACAATAAGTTATTCAAATGAGCTTATGAATAATTTACATATTTTATTATATGAATGCCAACTGGTGTTTTTAAATTTAAATAGGCATTGACATATCACAAACTAAATGTTGTTTGCAGATTAATTTAAATGATTCTTTGTGAATATTGTTTTGTAATTATGATAATGACATATTTGAATTGGTTTATTTGTGAAAAGATTTACTTCCTCAAGTATACATTGTCAGTAATGTACTTTTCATTAAATATAGGTAACTATAAATACCATATTTTATATAATGAGCATGCTAATAGCTCTTAACAAGCTTTTTAGAATAACCCTATTCTCAGGTTGGTTTCTAGCTGTGGATGTCATCAGTCTTTAGCAGGTTTTAATAAGCAAAGCAATGTTAAAATTATTTCATAAAAATTCCAATGGCAATAATAAGTAAATTAACGAAATCAATAAATAAGGCCATGAATAAAAGTAAAAGTATATATTTATTATTGACTGATGATGTTATTTGGAAATAATTTTAAAATTATAATATAAAAACATTTGAAACTTATGAATATTAATATTATAAAATGTATAAACTAAATACAATAAACATTACTATTTCAAAAACTTTTTCAAAAAATTAGCATAAAAATAAAACTTTATCAATCTTAAAACCATAATCCCAAAAAGTATTGCCCAAAATAAATATTATTATGTTTATCCAACAAAGTAATTTGAAAAAAACTATATTAATAAAAATATTGCCTATAATTCAGAATCTTCTATTTACGATCACAATTTTTTTTGTAAATATGTTGTATCTTTAATAATGCACATTAGAAAGATTTTCAAAAGTAATAAAAATTCTTCTGTTATTTTTACTAATATTTCCTCAATTTATGATGCTACTTGAAAAGATAATAATCTTATACCTATTCCAAAAACTTTAAATGCTGGAAAATTATCATTTTGAAATATAAAAATTCAAATAACACTCTTTGACAATTATTATACATATAAAATTATACAGAATAGACTGCAGAGGATTGCACTAATCACCTACTTTATGTTTCACAAAGGAACTTTATTGATCCAATAAATTCTACATGATTACATTTGCATACATGTGCCGCTTACATGGCAGTCATCTAATTTACCTGAATGAGTTGATGTGTAAGATTACATAGGTCGAGAAGGGTTACAATTTTGATGAGGGACATATAATTAGATATTTCAATCTTGGTGTTAAACAATTTTTGATTACATTGACTTTTATGAATGGCTTATTTGCATAAATTTGAAAGAGAGTCTTAATATTAGCTTAAATGAGTACATCTAAGAAATATAAGTTAGAATTTCTGGATTGTATCAATTTTTATTTTCCCTTGTTTAAAGTATAGTTTTGTACTTGGTAATTATGATTAATGTTTATTTGTTTAGCTAGAGCATTGATTGCCACTTTAACAATGACTACATGGCTGCATATATTTGTGGATTTTCTATGATTTTGTCTCTATTTCTTATTGTTGTTAATTTGTTTTGAAGAGTGGATGGATGCCTTCTGGTGTTGTTACCTCAGAAATGTATATATTGTGCACCAGAAAGCGCATAGCACACAAGTTGCTCCATTTATCTTTGGTGCTGATTTCCCTTAATATGCACTAATGATTTTTTAATTATGATATTCAGTTGTAGCTATGTATTGCACATTATTTTTCTTACTTTCTCTAATGCTGTGCACTATTTTGTACTCCGGGCACCATATTGAATTTTTTAAAAAACTGACCTGTGACACAATTTTCACAATCACTTCAGTTTTAATAATTTTAGAGCAAAACAATTTACCTTGATAGAAACTAGAAAAACTAGGGAAAAGAATAAAGCTATGACAAATAGTGATTATCATTTAAAAAATAAAGGAAAAAAAAATTTCAGCTTCAGACATAATTTTTACTTTATTGTTTGTTAATAATTTCTAATTCATCATTATCTAAGTTTAAATTACATATTTGAGTGATAATTTCTTTGTATTTCTCACACAATTATCTTTCAAACCATGTATAATATGTCTTACCTGATATAATCCATAGCTTCAGAATCTCCAATTGTTTTTGCATAAAAATTCTTTATTTTTATCTTGTACCCCAATAGTTACCAAATCTCAAAGGCATCTATAAGAAAAAGATTCATCATAATAAGATACAAAACAAATCATTTCCAAAAGATATATATGCATTTGTTATCATAGCAATTAGCTTCTTGTGTATCGAAAACTAGAAAATGTAGACTACTGTCTGTACAACTGATAAAATGAGTTTCATCTCTTTATTTTATATTTTTATATTCTTTATGCATACTAGTGATGCTATCTTGTCATATTTATTGTATCACATAAATATAATTTATTTGCATATTGTCCATTTGTTAGTTATAGACTTGAAAATAATGTGATGAAAGATATGGAAATACTAGTGACTCGACAGCGTGAGTATCAGGCATTAGCAAGAATCAGAATTTGAATCTTTGCCTGCATATGCAATCTTTCTGTATATTTAATTATTAGTTTTGTAAATTATTACTTTGTTATACAACATGCAAGAGTAAACACAAACATACAATATAAACATAATAACAAATAAGAAATTATTAAACCTTTTGAGAATCATTATTTTTATAAAATAAGTTTATTTTTATAAAATAAGAGGATTAGAATACACAAAATTACTACTTATGAATTCATATGAGCATAAATAAATATTATAGAATTTATATGCACACACAAATACAAGTTCAAATTAATAAAAATTAAATCATTTTTCAAATAATTTAAGAAAATTAAAAATATTATTAAAAAAATTAAAAAATTAAAATTGTATACTTACGAGCCCGATATTCTGCAATTACATTTAGACTCCATGGAAGGCCTTGTTTGTGAATCAGTGTATTTTTAACCCATTTTGTATAACTCATGAGGCCAACAAAAATTTTCTGTCTTTATTGCTTCATGGAAGTTAGAAAATTGATATAAAAAAAATTAAATGCGCCTGTTATGAAAAAAATTAAAAAACAATCCAAATTTCGTAGGATTTTTTTAAAGACATCATTAGAAAACTACATTAGAAATGTATCAAATGCCTGTATTTCTGTTGATGTCATGCTTATAGTTTTTACATCATTAAAAAAAGAAAACATTTTGACCAATCAAATAAGATGCTTGTGGCACCCGCTTAATAGGCTGAAGCTGATACATTCTTTTGTGGTAGAGAAAATAGGTTGTTGACATCACATACAGATTGATTTTTAAAATGAAGTCAAAAAATTTCAGTTCTAGTTCCCGACATTTGTAATCATGGATTAATTTCTTATTGTTTATTCCTAATATTGGGGGAAAGGTCATTATTGTTTTGTTCCTGATGTGTGAAAGTGTAAATTTCTCAGTAGATGTATTTGTTTGCATATTGCTCAGGTATTTTATCTGTTGTTCTATATTGGTATAAGATTGATGAGATATATCAATGATTTGGTGGTGATTTCTCTGTTGGAATAATTTGTATTAGGCATTTTAATTTTGGGAATTGGTCTATTATAGTAATTACCAGGTTTCTTAGTTTTTGTATGTTAAAAGTGTCAATATCATGAAGACTGTGATCATTATTTACAGGGGGTTGATTAAGCCATTTGGTTGATATTGCAGCTGTTTTTAGACCATCACAGTTTGTTGCAGATAGATTTGATTTTTGATTTGAATACCTATGAAAATGATATGATTGGTAGATAATATGTAATTTTTTGGTTTATTAGTTGTACTTTTGAATATACTGAAAGATAAGATTTTGATAGTGAATTGATGATCCATTCAGATTTATTCCTTATTCTATTTTCTATGAGACATCTCATACCCATAATTCCTAGATGAAATAGAAATCCTAGAAATGTGCTTGGTTTTATGTGGTATATATGTGTGCACAGTTTTCCAGTGAATAGCGATCAAGCAGTAACCTTGGTTGGGTTGAATCTGAGCTTGTATTAGTTTGTGTATCCCTGTAATTTGGGTATTTTCATGTTTGAGGACAGAAAGACTGTCATGCCATCCACGTATGCTATGCATGCTGTTTGCTGTGTGGTACCAGGTATCTGTATTCTGGTGAATGTTTGTTGTATATTTTGTAGTAGGGGGTTGAGGTATATTTAATACATTTATCAGTAATCTTTCAGATGCAGAATGTTGGAAATTTATCTATGCTGATGATTGATATAAAATATTTTAAATATTTTAGAATTTTATTTTAATTCAAGAATGATTGTATGCTTAGCTTTTCTTTTAACCTATAGAGAAATGTTTTATTATCTGAATATAACTATTTGCAATAAATGATTGAAACAAAATTTCATCTTATGTGATTTAGGAATAATTTTGGTTTATGGATTAACATATTCTTATCATCTGACAAGGCAAGATTTAAAATAATTTCTATAAATAATATTTCTAGAAAGCTTTCTTATATTACTTAGATCTATATTGCAACTATTTTATATTTTCTTTAACATTACCATATTGTATTATCCTTATTTAGAAAAAAAAATAGCCACATTAAGCTTTTGGGTATTCAATTAAAGGTTAATATGACATATATTATTGTTATACTCTAATATACTTCTTTGCAATGGCCTTCTGTACTTTCAAAAATTCTACCACCAGATATCAGATGATATGTTATCTCACACCTAAACTATCAATTAGATTGTACTTGCCAATAACTCACATTATAGTTCAATCACCCAAGACTTGTCTAAAATCAAGATTCACAGTCTGAATTTTTAACCAATGATCTACAAATGAATGATTATGACATAGAAATGAATATCTTATGAGGTTACAAACATTTTTTTTTCAGATCCAACAAAAAAAAAAAAATTGTATTTGATATTCCTGGGCATTATTGTAATATAGTCTGCAGATTCAGAATATGCAATGATTGTTAAAATCAACTGCTTCAAAAATGTATTTTACACCTACTGCCCTATATACATGTAGACAATACAAACCATGAACAACATTGTTAATGATTGGCAAATCTACATCAACATAATTGAAAGATGTAATAAAGCTAAGTAAATATAATAAGTAAATAATATAAATACTGCTATTACATAACAATATTCTATCTTTTTTTTAATATATTTATTCAGTCAGGCAGAATTACAAACAAAATGTTAAGAAAATGTTTATTTTATATACATTGTTATGTTATTGTAAATAAAATATCTTACAGTTTAAAGTAAGACATTGATTTTAATTTTTAACAGTTTTAAAAACTCAAATTTCATCATGAGAAAAATCTTCATTTTTTTACATTGATCCTATTGTCATGGATACGCAAATGTATGATTCCAAATATTTTTGAATAATTTAAAAATAATTATATAATTATAATGTAAGTAATCAATATATTTACATAAACTCTTAAGCACTTCCGTTAAAAGAAAATATGTTTAAAACTGAAATTTAGATAAAGAAAAGTAAAACATTTAAAATTTAAAATTTTAATTCTCTATTTTTAAAATTATTTTATCTTTATTTGCATATTAATATCACGTTAATTGGCCTTTCATATAGATTTAGGAAAGCCTACACATACACATTAAAAAATATTTAATCTTTTGCTAACACAAAACACACCGACGATGCTTTTTTTTTAAAAAAAAAAAGTTAATGTAACATTGAAATAAACAGTCATAAAGTCGTAATAAAAATTCCGACTTAAATTTATGTTTGATATTATTTAAAAATAATATTTAAAAAAAATATTAACCAATTTATTAATAAAACCGAATTGAACATAAATAAAATTTTGTAATAAAATTTGCAATATGTGCGCATTCATTTTGATTATTAAAATTTGATTTACAAGTTTGCAGTCAAATTGATTCTATCCAATTCATATAAATATATTAAAAATTGGTTTATTTATTAAGACAAAGATTATCACTCATTCCTAAATCCAGATATGAATATCAAACTTTGTTAAAGTTTAATATATCAGTTTTATTAATTAATTATAAATATACCGAATAATGTAACTTCATTTCATTTTTTTTATGTTTAATATTCATTATATATATATGAAAAACAAAAAAAAAAAACACAAGTTAAAACTTGCTAACGCTTGTATTTATGACAATAGATGGTGTTCTACCAAAAACACCATCAAGCGTAGTTTTTTGTTTACATAAACGTCAAAGCAAGCATTCACTATCTCTAACTTTAATTTCCACCTTCAGATTATGATTTCAAGCTTATTTGCTATCGTCAGTGATGGACAGGAATAAGAAAATAGATCTAAACACAAACTCTGAGTGTTTATGAAACAGTTTCTATTCAGCTTGCAAATGTGAATCTTTTAGACATGTAATGTCTTCAAACTCAGCATAGCAAGCCATATAGCTACATGAGTCTGATCTCAGTTCAGCATCACCACATAGTAGAAGCTTCTGCAATATATATCATTGCAAGAAAGACCTCAAAGGTACATTTATGAAAAACAAAAAAACACAAGTTAAAACTTGCTAACGCTTGTATTTATAACAATAGATGGCGTTCTACCAAAAACACCATCAAGCGTAGTTTTTTGTCTACATAAACGTCAGTGAAGGACAGGAATAAGAAAATAGAAACTGTTTCATAAATTCTCAGAGTTTGTGTTTAGATCTATTTTCTTATTTTTGTCCTTCACTGATGATAGCAAATAGCTTGAAATCATGATCTGAAGGTAGAAATTAAAGTTAGAGATAGTGAATGCTTGCTCTGACGTTTATGTAAACAAAAAACTAGATGATAGCAATTAGCTTGAAATCATGATCTGAAGGTGGAAATTAAAGTTAGAGATAGTGAATGCTTGCTCTGACATTTATGTAAACAAAAAACTAGACGATAGCAAATAGCTTGAAATCATGATCTGAAGGTGGAAATTAAAGTTAGAGATAGTGAATGCTTGCTCTGACGTTTATGTAAACAAAAAACTATGCTTGATGGTGTTTTTGGTAGAATGACATCTATTGTCATATATATATATATATTAAATTAAATATTCCTTATGGAATAATTATTGTATTGAAAATAAATTATACGATAATAAAATATTTTATAAATAACTATAATAAACCTCAAAAACATTTTTAATTAATTAATTTTATTAACCTTTTTAACAGAAAACCATTTAATTTGAAATATAGCAGAAGCAAAACAGGGAAAACTCTCCATACAGTAGTGCCACTCAATGCAAGCCAGAGTAATCAATGGATACAAGAAGGTTTGTACATAAAATCCCTCTCTAGCAGAAGCAAAACATCAAGTCCAAGATTCATGAATTTTATAGTTAGAAAATTATTCATTAATTAAAAACTTCCTATTTCTATTTATAAATCACCTCTAATTTTTATTTTATTGTGGTTTGTCTCTCCATGAAGAATCTCACCATTTTTCAGAACCAAAATTGAAACTAAACTCATTTTTTTTAATGATCAAAGAAATCAGATTTTGTAACAAATCATTATTTCTCTTATTTTTTACATAGTGATGATCTTTTAATCTTGTCTCAAGACTATAACTTTAAACATAGATAAATCAAAGTGTTTTTAAAACAGGCAAAACTCTCCATACAATAGTGCCACTCAGTGCAAGTCAGAATAATCAATGGATGCCAGAAGGCTTGTGCATAAAATCACTATCTAGTGCCTACTCATCCAATATCCCCAGACTAGTTTCTGTATTGTGGCCTTCATCAGTGAGGAGCCTTGGATCTGAAAGCACTTTGCTGACTGCTGGAGGATTGGTTTAGATCCTAAGATCTAGGTGCAGTGTTCTCAGATCCAAGGCTCCTCACTGATGAAGGCCACAAGCCAGAAACTACTCTGGGGATATTGGATGAGTAAGCACTAGATAGAGATTTTATGCATAAGCCTTCTGGTATCCAATGATTATTCTGATTTGCACTGAGTGTCAATAATGTATGGAGAATTTTGCCTCTTTTAATAACAGTTATGAGCAAGCATAAGAAATGCTGATCATGTGGTGTTTAGTGACTTAATAATAATTCTGCCTACTAGGATAGTAGTGGATATGGTTATTAAAAAACCAAAGACACCAAAATGTATGGGTACTGAACTAAGTTCTGACCTATATGACTATATAAGCTAATAAACTGAGATTGAAAATATTATTGGGTTTTCAATTTTATTCTCATAGTTTTGTAGTCAAGTAGAGATAAAAGGTGGCTGCTGGATGGATGCATTATTTCCTAAGATCTAGGTGGAAAGCTCTCAGATCTGTAGTTCCTCATCGATGAAGGCCACAAGCCAGAAACTAGTCTGGGGATATTGGATTAGGCATTAGATAGGGATTTTATGCACCAGCCTTCTGGCATCTATTCTGGCATGCACTGAGTGGCACTACTGTATGGAGAGTTTACCTGTTTTAATAACAGTTATGAGAAAGCAAGAGAAATGGTGATTGTGTGATGTTTAGTGGTTTAATAAATCAAAGTGCTGTGAAACTGTTAAGAAAAGAAAAGATTGAAAGAATATCAGTGTATAAAAAGTAAGAGTAATGATTTATTAACAATATCTGTTTTCTTTGATCATGGAAAACGTGTTTATTTTCAATTTTGATCTGGAAAATGATACGATTGTTTATGAGAAGAAAAATCATAATAAAAAAATTAAAGACATAATTATAATAAATAGAAGTGGATTATCATTCAATTACTAAAAAATTTGCTAACATTAAATTCATGAATCTTGGAATATGATTTGACAATGTTTACTTTCACTATATTTGAATTTAAATAGGTTTCAATTGCAGAAGGTTAAAAAATTCATTGAAAATACTTCTGAGATTTATTATAGTTATTTATAAAATATATTATCACTGGCATAATTCATTATTAAGCATAGCTCAGTGTATATAAATAAATAAAAGGGGTAAATCATGCTTATTCAGGCTATGATTTAAACATTTTCGAAATGTTGAACAAAAAATCAAGTCTAGAGTGAATCCTAAATGAATCCATCTATTCTTGGAGTTCTGTGTTTATAAAAATATCTTTGTCACTATTGTTGATCATTTGGGGTGAAAATAATATTTCAGTCAGATGGTATTTAATAGTTAAACTAACAATCAATTATACAAGACTCAAAATGGAATCTATCTTTTAATACCTTGATTATAATGATTAAATATGATTTAATGCATAAATATGAAATTAAACATAATTTGACATGCACATGTAAATAAAAAAATCTCATTCCTCATGCTATAAATTAAAAGTACTCTAAATATTGAACCATGTATGTTTAATGTTTAGAGAATTTTTAATTCATAGACAGGATGAATTATTCCCTACTGTTAAAATACATGAGTAAAGTCATCTTAAAATATTTTTTTTGTTTTATATTGAGAAATGGTTGCTAACCAGATAATATCAAATGTTCCCCAATTTTTAGAATAAATAAGTCAGCTGTCTTCTCCAAAGTGATACAATGAACATGTAAATCACATTTCATTCATAACTTTTATTCTGCATTGACTAGGAAACAAAAAGCAAGCCCTCTAACATCCATTCATCTATGATTCATTATAATTTATTAATAAATATCTTTAAAATGACTTTTGGCAAAATAGGTAATAATAGCATTTCATAGTATTGACAACAATATTCTATCTTGTTTATTTTATAAATTAATAAAAATGAAGCATTATTCGGTGCTGATATAGTATGCACTCAGTGGGCATTTTGAAATTGAAAACACCCTATTTTTAAAATTCTTCAATGTATATCATTTTTAAGATATTATAACTATTATATTGTATATCACTATATGTATTTCCACACACAGAAAACTAGAATAATCAATGGATGCCAGAAGGGTTATGCATAAAATTCCATCTAGTGCGTACTCATCCAATATCCCCAGACTAGTTTCTGGCTTGTGGCCTTTGTCAATGAGGAGCCTTGGATCTGAGAGGACTGCACCTAGATCTTAGAAACTACTCTGGGGATATTGGATGAGTAGGCACTAGATGGGGATTTTATGCACAAGCCTTCTGGCATCTATTGATTACTCTAACTTGTTGTGTGTGGCAATACATATAGTGAGTTTTGCCCATTTTAACAACAGTTATACACAAGCATAAGATGTGGTCGTCATGTGATGTTGGATATCTTTGACCAAATTTAATTGAAAGGCATAATTGATATATTATTAAAAAAATATATTGTATTTTTTTATTCACTAGGTAATCACTTATATCCTTCTGGAAAATTGGCAAAACAATTTTTTTCACCATAGTCTATATTTTTTTTTTCATTTTTCACCCTGTTCACTGAAACATTTATTACTAAGCTATATAAATTATTTACGTTCTTGCTGGTCATTTCCTTTTTTTATAACATCTTTTCTAGCATTACATACATATTTCCAATAAATTAAAGATGCAGGAGATGACTAAATTGGAAAAAATTTAACCCAGTTATTTTCACTTTCAATAAGAACTCAAAAATAATTTAGACAAATGTACAGT
Organism: Epiperipatus broadwayi; assembly: GCA_028023455.1. NCBI lineage: Eukaryota > Metazoa > Onychophora > Udeonychophora > Euonychophora > Peripatidae > Epiperipatus > Epiperipatus broadwayi. Next base: position 795,638 of record JAQFVV010006534.1, on the reverse strand, counting down.
ATTTTTTTCTTAATTGTTTTCAAATGTGTTTATCAAGTCAAATGCACTGCAACTTATTCTATTTTTTATTTTTATTTTTATTGAGTAACTTTCACATCTTGAAAATCAGAGTAATTCTTAAAACAAAATCAACTTTTTTTCAATTTTTGTTTGAAATTCTGGTCTGTTGGTCTGGATAAATTTTTTGACAGCAAAATCGTTTGTTGTTGCTGATCTGATCCAAGGAATATGTCAATAATATCTCATGGATTTCTATATTTTTATTATCAAATTTGAAAGTAGTTGTTTATCGTGCCATCAAAGTTTTTGTTTTCTGTTATATTTAATATTTATTGTGATTTTACACTGAAATTTTTGAACTTTTTAATAAATGTTAATAGATATGTTTTTTAAGTTTAGCCTCAAGTGTCAAATCCTAGCTATATCAAAGGTTAATAATGTTCCTTTTTCCAAAAATTTAATCTACATATGACTGCTGCATCCAACATACTTTCTTTATTAGATGTTCATTATGTCAGGAGAATAGATAAAATGATAATACACAGTCCTATTTTAAACATTACCTATGTGAAACAAGTTTGTTTTACATAACGGAATTCTTCTTTTTTTTTTTTTTTTTTGTATTGTTTATTTTGATTGGAATGCAGACTTCAATGTTTACGATAACATTTTTTGAAAGCAAAAAAAAAACACAACAACAATGAAATGAATTGTTAATAGTTGCTAGTATGTGTGATCAAGTGGGTCAGAAATATGAGATGACATGGAGAGTTGAGGATCGTGTGAAGGTCTGAGTTCGAATCCGGCATACATTGTAATATTAACACAAAATAAACGTTTAAAATAAATACTTTTGATATTTAAGTAAAAATAATTTAAAAATAATAAATATGAACTATGAATAAATGATATCAGTATAAGCTTATAATCGTAAGAAATCTACCTAACTAAATTGATTTTGAAATACAGTTTTAGAAAGCTAATTAAGATTTTTAATCCCTTTAACTTTCTTATCTAAAATATTGCTCATATAATTAAACTTTTGCGATCAATATTTTTACAATTACAATAGCCTAACTTCATCCATTTTATTACTAATTACTTACTCATTTAAAATTAAATTTTACGGTGATTTATTTGACTATCGCCGCTTTATATGTGCATCTTATAAATATTTTCCGAAAACTTTTAATCCTTTTTTCAAAAAAAGAAGTTTGTAGATTTTTTTTTTTTCAATAGTTTACTTTTAAAATAATTTCATATATGTATTACAATCAAATATTTTATGATAACTTTGTTTTTAAAGTTCTATACCCTCCCCCCCAATAATTAACTCTTAATTTTAATTTTGTATATAAAGGTAAAGTCTTAAATAATGACAACAATCGTTTTAGATAAATATATTAATGACTATTATTAATTATTTATTAAGCTAATATTGTTAAATAACAATTTTAGCTTAGATATAAACTTTAAACTTAATTGAAGATTAATGTATCTATATTTATTAAATATAGCTTTAATATTATTTTCACATGATCACTATTTTACATGCTTACACATGCTGTTAATACGAGCGTGCGTTGCGATGCGATGCATTGTGACTTCTTATACGGAGTGAGGAATCTCTCAGCCACTATGTCCGGATAAACCTGTTAGCCATTTTTTATTCTCTTTCCATTCCACACCTAACTTTTTCTCACATTCTTCTCTATCCTGCTCCATACCTTTTCCACAACATAATCATTTTCAACTCCATTGCCTTTTTATCTAAATCACCCTTACCTTTTCCCAAACCCAGCAATAAAATACAACAGCCCACTTTTTGTTAATCACTTTACCAATCTTTCCATACATTAGTACCAAGAAGTGCACACCATTGTGATCAATGGATGCAGTGCTTTCAAACCCAAAGCTCCTCACTGATGAAGGCCACTTTGCTAGAAAATAACTTGTCTGGGGATATTGAATGCGTAGATACTAGATAGGGATTTATACACAAACCATCCTGCATCCATTGATTACAAAGGTGTGCACTTTGTGGTACTATTGTATTTTAGTACTCTTATTATATAATATTATCTTCATTATTTTTATCATTTATCGTATATATACTTAATATTTCTATTTATTACACACTCTTTAAACCCATTTTCTTTTTTCAGATTTCTCCAAATTCATGTGTTTAAAGGATATGTACTAAAGACAATTATAAATTTAATAGAAATAAATTTGTTTGTAAAAGAGGTTCTTTATACATTTTATGAACCTATTAGAGAAAAGTCTCATTAGAGCATTCAAAAATAACTATTGATGGACGATAATAGTAAATAAAATGAGTACATTATCAAATAACTAAGTACTGATATATATATTCTAAAGCTTTTTATTAAAAAATAAAACAAAAATATGCATAAAAATTAAATCATATTGATCTCTTACCAGTGAAAGTGGAAAACATGTTCATCAATTTTAATTCCCGTCAAAATGTGCTGGGAAAAAGATGTATATTTCGATTTTTTTTTCTTTTTTAACAAAATTCAGAGTGGGTATTGATCTAAAACTACCTAAATAAATGAAAATCATTTTAACTTGGATTATAATTTGACTAACAAAAAGTACATATTTTATAATCATTATAAACTTAATAACTTTAATTCAGGTACTGGTAATAGCTACGGTGTTGTAAGATATGTATTTCTTAATCCACTTATATTTCAAACGACAGAGAAACGTCTTTTGACCAATCCCTCCCTGGTGAATTTTTCCATAAGTATTGAAACAGTCGACTTTAGTTCAAGATCGAGTTTCACTGTTCTACCACAGCCCACATTTCATCCTGCTCCTTTTTTTTTTTTTTGCAAAATGTATATAAACTATACGTGTATTTCTGAGAAGCGACTATGAGATTTATAAATATAAATCTTAAATAAAAATTTTCTTTAATTATTTTAAATATTAACTTTTATGGATGCGACTCAGATATATACATATATTACAGGAGCATATATATATAATTAAAAATACTAAATAATTTTAATTTTTTTTTTTTTTTTACTTTTATTTTTAATACTTTGTAATTATTTTTTTGTCATAAAACTACATAAAAATTCAAGATGAAAGATGCAGTCGTTAACTGTCCAGGAATAATTAAAGGGGTGTGGGAACATTAATTTGTTTCATGATTTAAAAGGAATATTTAAATTAAAAGTTAAGGAAAGCAAAATCTAAAACAAAGCTAATTGATTTTAGTTAGCTATTAACATTTTATCAAATCAATTTCCAATCTGGAAATTGATTTGAATTTATTTTTGGACAGTTATCTCATGATTACATCTCTACTAACAATAGAGAAAAGATTTTTGTAAATTAAGGATTGATTAGAGTCAAGAAATTTAATTGAAACAAATATTCTTTGAATAGCTAAAAACTAATATAAATAGAGCTGAAAATCTATTGTGTCAGAGTTTGGTCAATCGTTACTAGCTGACTCCATGTCTGTTTATTTTTTGAGGGGCCTCAGCTGCCTTCCCCTCTGTCTTCAGCTCCACTCTTTGCTGTACAGAGATGTATCTCATATTGCTCAAGAGTGCCCATGCCATCAAAGAAAGCCACCTGCCACAGAAGATTCGTCAGTACTTCATAGAATCCTGAGGTAACCAGCCCAAAGACATTATAATCATATTAACTAATTGTAACTTGTAACTCTTTAAAAGTAATGTTTTCTTTATGTTTAATTTTATTAAAACTCGCTAAGTATGTTAATTTTTTTGTATCAATTCTCTACTATCCAAATTAATGTCACTACAAAACTTTTCATCCAACTCATGCTTCTTATTATTTTTATAATTTAGTGCGGTTATAATTTATTTTTAATGATATTTTTATACTTTTCACTTAATGTTATTTGTAAATGCCCATCGAACCTGGTCTTATAAACTTTTTCTACATCCTGCTGTGGAATAGAGGGGGGGGGGATTAATGAGTTCTTGTTAGTTATTTCTAAATAGCTCATAAGATTGAGTTTGTATTTTAAATAAATATGTACTTTTTTAAAAAAAATATTTGATCATAAATTTATACAAAAGGTATAAATACATTGCAATCTGTGGTGGATAATGGTGTTCATTAATTTTATTTATTTTTTATTCATCATCACCACCAAAAAGGCTGGTGAACAAATTCTATTTTGTTGTTCCCACTTTTAAGTGCATGAATTTTAGTTTTTTTTTATATATTAAACAAAATAGTATTGATTCAAGAAGGGGAGAAATGCACAATTCATTAATTATAGTTTAACTTCTGATAAATGACTTTATCTTACATGGGTCATATTTTAGCTTATCATTATGTATTTGTTAAACCATTTAAGGCTTTAGTTTAGTATTTAAATTCAGTGACTTCATATCCTTATAATAGCATTGCTGGCATATGTCAAATAATTAATAAGCCACCCAAGGCTTGATCTGAGTCACCTGTACCTCATTCCAAAGATTCATGATCATCTTCATTTGTCATTCTTCTCCAGAAGGTATATATTTATATATTGCTTTGATTCGCTCATATCTCGTGATGGGGATTCAAAGCCTTCTGTCATTTTAGTGTTTTGAGTTCATAACAGGGGTCTAAGTTTACTTCTGAAACATGCAGGTTAGTGTAGGTGAAGCTCTGTATGGCTTTGCAATGATCTGGACCCATAGTAACTTTCTGCCTACCTTTTTCTTTCAGTACTGCTCTAGCATGAAGCTGGCGTGTAGCACCTTTAAAAAAAATTGGAGAATGACGTTGTCTTGGCTAAATGTGCCATTTCCTCTCTCAATGACATAATGCTAGCACTGCAATTTCTTATAGTTAATTTTCTAGCTTGTTTAGCAAAATAAATTGTAATGATATGTGATAATAAAACGTTTTTTTCTTTGTAATATTTTTCGTTGGAATTTAGATCCAAATTATTATGAAGCTGCCTTCTCCTTTAGTGAAATCAGCCATTCCCATATTTACAGAGTTTCACAATATTCTATTGTTAAATGTCGAAAATGTAAAATAAATAATGTTTTTAGTCGACTTACTGATCAAATGTATCCTTATTTTAATTGTTGTAAATAAAGTCTATAAATGAAAATAAACTTATGCATCAAATGTCAAAGGCATTATACTAAAATCATATAATCAGCATAACTCTATTGTATCTTGATATATATATATATATATATATATATTTAAATGTATAAAACATCCACCAAACCATCCAGAAAAACCTGTTTTTGTAACATTGAATAAAATCCTATTTTTAAATATACATTCTGTTATAATCCACACTTACAACTGTGCCAATGTTATATCTGCAAGTCATACTGTGTGGTCAGCCAATAATGTTATACAATTCCCATGCTGTTCTTTTCCAATGAGTGCTCTCCAACGAATCAGTCTGCAATGATGCTCTCCAACCAATTGGTCTGCAATGAATGCTCTCCAAGGAATTGGTCTGTAACGAAGCTCTCCAACGAATTGATCTGCAATCTCTCTGCTGAATTGGTCTGCAACAAATGTTCTCCAATGAATTGGTCTGACACAAAGCTCTCCAAATGAATTGGACTGCAACAAAGCTCTCCAATGAATGCTCTCAATATCTTCGCTGCGGTCTCTTTCAGCTACACCCGTGAACTACATTTCCATTGGGCACTGATCATTAACCGCCAGCACTGACGTGAGATATCTCTACTTAAATACTGCTTACTCAATACTGCTTGACTGCTCTCTACTGCTCTCTATGTTACACTGCTAGATGTTATCCAGTCTTCTTATCGCTCTCTGACAACTGCAACGATCAATCAATGCACTGACCAATAAGGTAACATCTCTTATCTAGAAACATTTGTAATTAGCAAATATCTCTAGGAATTATCGATTGCCATTATGTCAATGCACTAATTAAATTCCTCAGCTATCAGAGCATGATCTAAAAACAGCCTTACGAATAAATTCTAGTTTTTTCTGGAGTGCACAAACATGTCTTCCATTTTACAAAACACTACACATTCAATATTGTAACTGCCACACTAAATTAATATTTGTTAAAATAAAAATCATTGTATCAAGTTTGTTAAATGTTTGTAATGAAAATAAAGTTTTAAAGGCATGACGTTGATTATATATGTATATATATATATATATATGGCTTCAGAAAGGAGTTTGCTATTAACTGAAAGGAGACCCTTTGATCCCTCTTGGAGGCCTTAAAGGAACCGAGAAGGGCAAATTCCTAATGTCCACTCCATATGTTCTGGTCGTTGCAGCTGTTATTACTATGTGATTATTCATATAGTATACGAACATGGATGGGCTGCTCATCAACACACATTAGCCAGTGTGGTGAGTTTATTGGCTTTTTACCTCTGAGTTTAAGATCAAGAAACACCATGGTCTTTCTTCTCGGTGCCTGATAAGGCAGAATGAATGTTTGTGTAAATGATAAATATTTTCCAATACATATATACAATTATGACAGACAAAAATAAAGCATGGCCCTTATTCCCAGGAGGCTGTAAAGTCACCAACGAAGGCAGCGGTTGGTGGCCGAAGGTGCAGGGTGCTAAGAATCCCCTGATTGTGGACCCAGGCTGCCATTTGATGACGACTTTTTATTTAGGTACTTACAACTGCAGATCACTTTCAAGTGAAGGAAGATTGCAAGAATTAGAAGAAGAATTATCTTATATTAAATGGGACATTATTGGACTTTGTGATGTTAGAAGAAAAGGTGAAAAAACAATTGATTTAAAAAGTGGACATATACTCTATTATGAAGGCACAAATATTGGAAATACAAGTGGAGTAGGATTCATTATAAATAAAAAGTGGAAAAACAATATTGTGGAGATTGATAGTGTATCAGACAGAGTGGCAAGATTAGTTATACAACTTAATAGCAGATACCAAATGCAGATAATTCAGGTTTATGCCCCAACAAGTTCTCATAGTGATGAAGTAGTAGAAGATTTTTATATGGATGTACAAAAGGCTTTTGATCAGAGTAAACAACATTTTAAAATTGTTATGGGAGACTTTAATGCTAGAATTGGTAGACAAATAAAAGATGAAATTGCTGTAGGTAATTTTGGTTATGGTAATAGAAATGAGAGAGGACATAGACTTGTGGAGTTTGCAGAAAAAGAAAAACTTTATATTGAAGCGGAATCTGAGATTCAGATTGCGCTTCACAGCCCACTTCCAATCTTCCGCTACCAACCTAAATTCAAACTCTATTCTTGCATACATATTCCACTCACTAACACATTTGTTTGTATTCTTTTGTTTGAGTATTATTAACTAACATATTTATGAACGAAAATATTGGGATAAATATCTGAATTTAAACATGCAAAATAAAATTAATAAATGTAGCATCTGAAAATTCGTATACGCAATAGGGGATGGGGGATTAATTATCACGGACTTATAATATCAAAATATATTGGAAATACAAGTGGAGTAGGATTCATTATAAATAAAAAGTGGAAAAACAATATTGTGGAGATTGATAGTGTATCAGACAGAGTGGCAAGATTAGTTATACAACTTAATAGCAGATACCAAATGCAGATAATTCAGGTTTATGCCCCAACAAGTTCTCATAGTGATGAAGTAGTAGAAGATTTTTATATGGATGTACAAAAGGCTTTTGATCAGAGTAAACAACATTTTAAAATTGTTATGGGAGACTTTAATGCTAGAATTGGTAGACAAATAAAAGATGAAATTGCTGTAGGTAATTTTGGTTATGGTAATAGAAATGAGAGAGGACATAGACTTGTGGAGTTTGCAGAAAAAGAAAAACTTTATATTGAAGCGGAATCTGAGATTCAGATTGCGCTTCACAGCCCACTTCCAATCTTCCGCTACCAACCTAAATTCAAACTCTATTCTTGCATACATATTCCACTCACTAACACATTTGTTTGTATTCTTTTGTTTGAGTACTATTAACTAACATATTTATGAACGAAGATATTGGGATAAATATCTGAATTTAAACATGCAAAATAAAATTAATAAATGTAGCATCTGAAAATTCGTATACGCAATAGGGGATGGGGGATTAATTATCACGGACTTATAATATCAAAATATATTATAATTTCTGTATTTATTTATTTTATAAAAGTTATAGTAATTGTTTGTTAATTGCAGCTCAGATATCTATAGATATTGTAGAGACAAAAGTACTGAGCCAATATTTAGTGGAAAAGTTTGTGTTATGTAATTTTATAAAATTGTGTTTTAAATTATTTTTGCCATTAAACTCCACTTTTCTTTTAAATCCAATATGGAAGATGTGATTGTAATTAGTCAAGATTAATTAAAGGTGAGAAGCGTAATCTTGTATAATATTCTAACATAACTTTAATTAAAAGTTTCTCTAAAATCAAAAGTAGAAACTAAACTTAATTGATTTACTTTTGTTACAAACATTTTCTTTTATCAAAATTAATTAAAGTTTGAATACTTATCTAACAATGGCATCTTCCATCACAATAGGTAAAAGCTTGTATACAAATTCTTTTGGAAATTAGATTGCAATGACCAATCAGAAAGGGATTCCAAAAATACTGAGGCATGGAATTAATTACGAATTAATTTAGAGAGTAACTAGGACAGTCAAGGAGAGCACTCACCAAGAAAATTTGCGTTTGTTAATTTCAATGTGTACTGAGTAAATCTAAATCGCCTTTTTCGCCATTCGAGATGGCATTCCCTGCAATCTGTGCCCATGGATCCCGATACTCATAGACTATACTGATATGCCTGTTCGTTAAATCATAAAATTACTACCTGCCTGAATAACTATGTTTGATAAACTAGATCTAATCTCTGCGGGAATTGAAATCATCAAAATAACCGCCATGTTTTACAGAGGTAATCATTTCAAATGCTGCTAGACTCTTAAAGTTACCGTGAATAATTTTAACTTTCACCTATCTATTTCTTTAAACATTTTGTAAATCTTTCATTTGTAAAATTTAATATTAGTTATAAATTAATTTGTAAAGTTCTTAACTTTTTGTTAATTGTACCTGGTTTTCTCTCTATATAACTTAGCTGTAATCTCTCCTACATTAAACCTCTCCTGAATAATTATTAGTTCTTAATGTCACGTCTATGTGGCAATATTTTATTCTCATTATTATGTTTTATACTTTCAGATACTAAATTATATGTCGATAATTTTCCCCCAGAATCGCAAATGCTTACACTATCTCTTTTAATAAAAGAAAACCCTCCTTACTTTTCAGAGGGTAATTAACCTAGTAGTTTTAAAAATAAATTTGTTATTCTTAGTATAGCGGGTGCCTGCCAGTCTGGGGGAAATAAAATCAGAATTTGATAATTATTATACAGTGTTATTTTCTAAAACTAAGTAAAAATCTATTTTCTTAGAAATGTGTTTATTTGGTTAATTAAATAATAGCGCTAAATTCTAAAATCTGCAAATAGATTTATATGAGTAAAATTAATATTACTTTATTGAAATCAATAGCCACCACTGACTATATATATCTTTAATAATATGAAAAGTATTTATTTATTAAAGCATTCAAAACCAAAGATTTATCTTTATATGTTGTGGAAAAGTTACGTGTAGTTTAAAATAATACATAAGGGGGGGGGGATCGTTTAGTTCTATGAGTTATATTATATTAGCATTGACTGTAATTCTTCCACATCCACGTAGTAAACAAATCATACTGGTACGAGGGTTTTTTATTAATAAAGATAGGCGATAATTATGTATTCCTTAGCTAAATATCTATATATTTATATTAATGCAAGCGTTATGGGTATACCGGCCTTTCGTGATATATATATATATATTTTTGTGCTTCGTTCATTTTTACTTCTAATACCAAGGACAAGGTTTGGCAAACCCCTTTGGATTTCTTCAGCGCGAGATATTGTTGCATAGGGTTTGCTCTGGCAAAAGTCCAGCCTATGGCAATTCAATAAAGTGCCTTCTTAGTTGTTTATGACTCGACCCTGCCGACGTTTGCAGAGAGTTGCATTTCATTAACGGTGAATTGAAGCATCTTCTTAGATCTTAAAATAGATCATTCCATTGCCATCATACACGTACCACTCTCTGATATTTCGTTTTTGTTAAAAGCCTATTAATTCTCCTGTACCGTACTGTTATGATTATACTAAATGGATTACCACTTTTTTATATATATTTCATTCGCACTTTCAGATACGACACTTCTGCCATTATTATTATTTCCCAAATTAGCTTCCCACACACGTTCTTATATAGCAAAACGCAAATATTAATTAAATAAAAGTACCCTTATCGTCCAACTGAATAAACTTACGTATTGGTCTGAATGCTGCTGTTCTTATTACTGGTGGATTCAAATAACTTCGGGTACTGTAGTCTAGCGCTATTATTAAAAATCTTATGTATCCCAGTCAATCGATAAATTATTGACATATAAAGAGCCGCACTAGAATAAAGCCATGAATGATTTGTTATTGATGATTAAATATGTTCATTGTATAGTATTGTAAGGGAGGTTAATGTTGTCCAAGGGAGATAAACACCCATTTTATTGACATTGTAACACCAATAACGTGTGCAATCATATATACTCCAAGTTGATCTAATAAATTTTATATCTTTCTAAATATCTAAGTCATTGTTTCATTCATTGAATAGAAATAATTTTGGTGTAATATAACAAGGTTTCACTTACTAGATGATTGAAAATCGCTAATTATAATATCCTAGACATGAACCAAGTTCGAATAAGAGTTTTTTTGTGTCACGACTTTGTGATGCCGGCGGGGTAGGAATAAATTAGATCAGTATCATTGGAATTGTTGCTCATAAGTAGGTAGATCTGGAAAATAGGCAAATAGGGCAGAGTTCATGAATGTTCCTGACTTATGTATCTTGCACAGGATTGGATTCGAGGTACTTTTGCCTAGATGCTAGATCTTGTTATATGAACAGATGAAACCGACCGGTACAGGTTTTTTTTTCCCCTGGTATGGATGCCTGCCGTGGGGCTATTAATTACTTTTACACCCTGCAGAACCCTGAATAATTGATGTTATTATACTATATATGATGTTTATTCTTTAAATAATGAAAATATATGTGTAAAATTTTTTTTTCTTGGTTTGTACACCCAGTTCAGATGACGTTCTTTTTAAATATTATACACACTAGGTATAAGTCATTACTAATATGTATATGATTTTCCCAATAATGGCAATCATATATGTAGATTTTTTTTTCCATAAACAATATTCAGGATATATGTGATATTTTGTTCTTCTTCCATAAATAATGTTGTAAATATATATGTACACTTTCTTGGGGTGGTGAAAGAAAAGTAGTGGCAGCTTTTAAATACTTTCACACCCATAGTATGTGATATTTTGTTCTTCTTCCATAAATAATGTTTTAAATATATATGTACACTTTCTTGGGGTGGTGAAAGAAAAGTAGTGGCAGCTTTTAAATACTTTCACACCCATAGTATGTGAGATTTTGTTCTGCTTCCATAAATAATGTTTTAAATAAATATGTACACTTTCTTGGGGTGGTGAAAGAAAAGTAGTGGCAGCTTTTAAATACTTTCACACCCATAGTATGTAAAGAAAAAAAAAGAGATATGTGCTTCAAATAGTAATGACATCTTTAATTACTTTGTGATATTATACATCTGAACTGCTGTACAGCTGTCATAAATAAAAATATGTGTTTATAAAAATGCACAATCATCTAGTAAAAGTGTTGTAACAATCTACTCCTCTTGACTGGCGCCCGGTAGTAATACCATTATAAATTTTGTCATCAGGTGGTAGATTGAATAAAAAAAAATATTATTAGAAACAAAGATTCCAAAATTTAACAAGTTATATAGAGAGCATTATTTGTACTCAACTATTGTACTCAACTATGTACTCAACTATGTAATGTACTCAACTATGTAATGCAAGTGTTGATAATTTTAATATGAAGTAATACAATTTTAAGTATGTTTCAGGTGCAAAGGAACAACCAAACTTAAAGACCCAGCAAAAACACTGAAGAATGCACAAGAGTAGATTAGGTAACAATATGATATTTGAACATATATATATATATATTGTAAGGGTTGGATCTAGAAGTTAGTAATGCAAAAGGCAGGCATGGTAGAATACTAAATATAATAAATCAGGTATAGATTGGGTACAGGTATGGGGGAGCAGAACAAGGGGGAGACTGTTGAGAATGGGGGAGAGGTGTATCAGGCCATAAATAAATAAAAACAAACAGAAAACCATAAGTGAGCATTTTTGTGTCTTAAACAAATAAAATATATATAAATAAAATACACATATATCTATCTATATTTGAAGCCTAGCAGAATGGAGAATAGTGATAAAGAGAAAACTGATGCAGAGCAAGAACATCAGGAAGTTGTAACCATGGAATCTGTAGAAAGCTCCACACAGAAACAGGATATAAACCTACAAACATTGTTGATGGATATGTTCACTAATATAGAGAAAAAATTCGAAGCCAAGCATAATGAGATGAAGGAGTGGATGTCATCACTGTGTAATGAAATGAACAGTAGTATATTAAAGCAAATAGATGAGGTGCGAGCAGACTGCAGGAAAGGCTATGAAAAGGTTCATACTGAATTGGAAGGACTCTTGGAAAAGCATAAAGAAGAAACAAAAACTATAGTATCCAAAATGACTGGAGAATTAATGATGACATGAAGTGTGATAGACCAGCAAGAAGCTGCCCACCACATAGCCATAAGTCAAATAAATTAAAGTTTGGGTGATGAACTGAAGTGTCATGAAGAACAAGAGAGGATCATTTTAAATGTGCAAGAAACACATACAGAGCTTCAAGACCAGCTAAAGGAACTGAGAGGTGAAATTGATAAACTGAAAAGCAGCGCAGTGAAAAATTCAGAGTTCAAACCTGACGCATCAGGACCAGTACAGGAACACCACATTGATAGGACATCAGATGTTATGCCCATAGGACAGATCTCGAATGCACAGGCCTACCTGGCAAAGTTCATCCAAGTGAAATCATTCAAAGGTGATGCTGGAGAAAATCCGAAAGCGCATATTGAAAGTCTTCAAGAATTGTTTCAATTCCAACAGATCTCAGCACTGGATCAAGTAGCTTTGGCAATTCAATATCTCAATGGATATGCAAAATCATGGTGGGAAAGCCATGAAGACAAGCCACTGAATTTTGAACAGTATGCAGCAGCTCTGTTAAGGACCTTCTGGAGCAAGGAGCGCCATGATGGCATTTATCATTCGGTTTTAAAAGAAATGTATGGATCGGCCAACAAGGAAACACACACACAGTTTTTTTTGAGGCAAGTGGCACATCTCCGGTCTCTGATGGCATTCCCATTTACAGAGACCCAGATTATCCATGCAATACAACAAAATATGCCACCCTACATACAACAAATGATGGTAGGATGCCGAATAAGGAGAATTTAGGAAATGGCACAATTCCTCACCACCATTGACTACACGCCCATCAACAAAGAACCTCATGAGAAAATACGGAAAGTTGAGCCAGCTAGAAACCAAGCAACCTCTCATGATCAACCTAACTTCTGGCGGGGTAACCAAACCCTCAATAAAAAGCCATTTGAACCACCTGATCGGGGAAAGTAAGACAAAACAATAAATCACAGACGGAGAGATAAGGAATTTGAACCACGTTTTTAAAAAAGGAAAATATGAATATAGTTTTGCACTCAATGATAGATAGGTCAAGATTTTTTTTTTAGCATATAGCAGCAAAGAACAAAATGGGGCTAGTATTAGTTTGATAATTTTTTTATATAAACAAATGACGTACTTCTTTCAAACCAGGTTGTTCTTTTGTCACCGGAACAGCAAGTAAGATTTTTTTTTTTTTTACATTTTTTTTTATCAATTGTAAGTCCGGGAAAATTTACATTTTTTTTTTATCAATTGTAAGTCCGGGAAAATGAAGCGGAATCTGAGATTCAGATTGCGCTTCACAGCCCACTTCCAATCTTCCGCTACCAACCTAAATTCAAACTCTATTCTTGCATACATATTCCACACACTAACACAATTGTTTGTATCCTTTTGTTTGAGTATTATTAACTAACATATTTATGAACGAAGATATTGGCATAAATATCTGAATTTAAACATGGAAAATAAAATTAATAAATGTAGTATCTGAAAATTCGTATATGCAATAGGGGATGGGGGATTAATTATCACGGACTTATAATATCAAAATATATTATAATTTCTGTATTTATTTATTTTATAAAAGTTATAGTAATTGTTTGTTAATTGCAGCTCAGATATCTATAGATATTGTAGAGACAAAAGTACTGAGCCAATATTTAGTGGAAAAGTTCGTGATATGTAATTTTATAAAATTGTGTTTATAAATTATTTTTGCCATTAAACTCCACTTTTCTTTTAAACCCAATATGGAAGATGCGATTGTAATTAGTCAAAATTAATTAAAGGTGAGAAGCGTAATCTTGTATAATATTCTAACATAACTTTAATTAAAAGTTTCTCTAAAATCAAAAGTAGAAACTAAACTTAATTGATTTACTTTTGTTACAAACATTTTCTTTTATCAAAATTAATTAAAGTTTGAATACTTATCTAACAATGGCATCTTCCATCACAATAGGTAAAAGCTTGTATACGAATTCTTTTGGAAATTAGATTGCAATGACCAATCAGAAAAGGATTCCAAAAATACTGAGGCATGGAATTAATTATGAATTAATTTAGAGAGTAACTAGGACAGTCAAGGAGAGCAGTCACCAACAAAATTTGCGTTCGTTAATTTCAATGTGTACTGATTAAATCTAAATCGCCTTTCTCGCCATTCGAGATGGCCTTCCCTGCAATCTGTGCCCATGGATCCCGATACTCATAGACTATACTGATATGCCTGTTTGTTAAATCATAAAATTACTACCTGCCTGAATAACTATGTTTGATAAACTAGATCTAGTCTCCACGGGAATTGAAATCATCAAAAGAACCGCCATGTTTTACAGAGGTAATCATTTCAAATGCTGCTAGACTCTTAAAGTTACCATGAATAATTTTAACTTTCACCTATCTATTTCTTTAAACATTTTGTAAATCTTTCATTTGTAAAATTTAATATTAGTTATGAATTAATTTGTAAAGTTCTTACCTTTTTGTTAATTGTACCTGGTTTTCTCTCTATATAACTTAGCTGTAATCTCTCCTACATTAAACCTCTCCTGAATAATTATTAGTTCTTAATGTCATGTCTATGCGGCAATATTTTATTCTCATTATTATGTTTTATACTTTCAGATACTAAATTATATGTCGATAATTTTCCCCCAGAATCGCAAATGCTTACGCTATCTCTTTTAATAAAAGAAAACCCTCCTTACTTTTCAGAGGGTAATTAACCTAGTAGTTTTAAAAATAAATTTGTTATTCTTAGTATAGCGGGTGCCTGCCAGTCTGGGGGAAATAAAATCAGAATTTGATAATTATTATACAGTGTTATTTTCTAAAACTAAGTAAAAATCTATTTTCTTAGAAATGTGTTTATTTGGTTAATTAAATAATAGCGCTAACTTCTAAAATCCGCAAATAGATTTATATGAGTAAAATTAATACTACTTTATTGAAATCAATAGCCACCACCGACTATATATATCTTTAATAATATGAAAAGTATTTATTTATTAAAGCATTCAAAACCAAAGATTTATCTTTATACGTTGTGGAAAGGTTACGTGTAGTTTAAAATAATACATAAGGGGGGGATCGTTTAGTTCTATGAGTTATATTATATTAGCATTGACTGTAATTCTTCCACATCCACATAGTAATCAAATCATACCGGTACGAGGGGTTTTTATTAATAAAGATAGGCAATAATTATGTATTCCTTAGCTAAATATCTATATATTTATATTAATGCAAGCGTTACGTGTATATCGGCCTTTCATGATATATATATATCTTTGTGCTTCGTTCATTTTTACTTCTAATACCAAGGACAAGGTTTGGCAAACCCCTTTGGATTTCTTCAGCATGAGATATTGTTGCATAGGGTTCGCTCTGGCAAAAGTCCAGCCTATGGCAATTCAATAAAGTGCCTTCTTAGTTGTTTATGACCCGACCCTGCCGACGTTTGCAGAGAGTTGCATTTCATTAACGGTGAATTGAAGCATCTTCTTAGATCTTAAAATAGATCGTTCCATTGCCATCATACACGTACCACTCTCCCATATTTCCTTTTTGTTAAAAGCCTATTAATTCTCCTGAACCATACTGTTATGATTATACTAAATGGATTACCACTTTTTTATATATATTTCATTCGCACTTTCAGATATGACACTTCTGCCATTATTATTATTTCCCAAATTAGCTTCCCACACACGTTTTTATATAGCAAAATGCAAATATTAATTAAATAAAATTACCCTTATCGTCCAACTGAATAAACTTACGTATTGGTCTGAATGCTGCTGTTCTTATTACTGGTGGATTCAAATAACTTCGGGTACCGTAGTCTAGCGCTATTATTAAAAATCCTATGTATCCCAGTCAATCGATAAATTATTGACATATAAAGAGCCGCACTAGAATAAAGCCATGAATGATTTGTTATTGATGATTAAATATGTTCATTGTATAGTATTGTAAGGGAGGTTAATGTTGTCCAAGGGAGATAAACACCCATTTTATTGACATTGTAACACCAATAACGTGTGCAATCATATATACTCCAAGTTAATTTAATAAATTTTATATCTTTCTAAATATCTAAGTCATTGTTTCATTCATTGAATAGAAATAATTTTGATGTAATATAACAAGGTTTCACTTACTAGATGATTGAAAATCGCTAATTATAATATCCTAGACATGAACCAAGTTCGAATAAGAGTCTTTTTGTGTCACGACTTTGTGATGCCGGCGGGGTAGGAATAAATTAGATCAGTATCATTGGAATTGTTGCTCATAAGTAGGTAGATCTGGAAAATAGGCAAATAGGGCAGAGTTCATGAATGTTCCTGACTTATGTATCTTGCACAGGATTGGATTTGAGGTACTTTTTCCTAGATGCTAGATCTTGTTATATGAACAGACGAAACCGACCGGTACAATATTATGAATTCATTTTTTGAGAAAAATGTTAAAAGGAAATGGACATGGAAGCATCCAAATGAAGGTACAGCAGAATTGGATTATATTTTGACTAACAGGAAATACATATTTCAAGATTGTAATGTTCTTAATAAATTTAACACAGGAAGTTATCATCGATTAGTAAGGTGTAAGTTACGTGTTAATGTAAAACTAGAGAGACAAAAATTATTGAGAAAAACAATATTTACAGTTGATATTCCTAATCTTCAGAAACATTCTAATGAATTTAAATTAGAACTTACAAATAGGTTTCAAGTGTTAGAAGATTTTGAACATGATTCAGATTTTAATGAAATTAATATGAAAATAACTGATACACTTTTAAAAGCTGCAACAAAGATAGCTGGTAGAAAAAAGCAGCAATTGACTAATAAAATTTCTACTGAGACTAGAGAATTTATGAAGAAAAGAAGGAATATGAAGATATACAAAAATGATGTATTAAATTGAATATCTCGAATTTTGTAAAATGGTACAGAAAAGAGTTGAAAATGATATAAGAAAGTATAACTGTGAAATAGCAAGGAAAGCTGTAGAAGAAAATAAAAGTCTCAAGAATGTTAAACAACATTTTGGTATTGGTAGAAAATTTATATCTGCAATAAGAAAAAAAGATGGAATTATTACTAAAAAAAGAGATGACATCATGAAATTGGTAGAAGATTTTTTATCAAGAATTATATAGTAATAAAGAACAAGTACCTCCTATATCTATTACATGTTCTGAATTGTCCAGAATTTTAAATGAAGAAGTGAGACATACAATTCAATGTATGAAGAAAGGAAAAGCTCCAGGAAATGATGGAATTATAATTGATATATTAAAAGAAGGAGGTGAAGAAATAGAAACAATTTTAGCAAAGTTATATACCAAATGTCTAAATGATAAAGATGTACCGGAAGATTGGAAGAATGCAGTAATAATATTAATATTTAAAAAAGGTGATAAAGAAGATATTAGAAATTACAGACCTATCAGCCTTTTATCAGTTTTATATAAAATTTTTACCAAGATAATTACAACTCGTCTACAGAGAACTTTGGATTTCCACCAACCAAGAGAACAAGCTGGATTTAAAAGTGGTTTTAGTACAATAGATCATATCCAGGTATTGAGAGAAGTCATAGAAAGGACAAATGAATATGAGTTGTCATTATGTTTTGGATTTGTAGATTATGAAAAGGCATTCAATTTTATACACATTTCTTCAGTGATTAAAGCATTGGATCATCAAGGTATAGATCCAGGATATTGTCATATTTTAAAGAATATTTATAAAAATGCAACAGCAACAATTAGATTACATAATGATACTGGAAAAATCAACATTGAGAAAGGTGTAAGGCAAGGTGACTCCATATCTCCAAAACTTTTCACAGCAGTGCTGCAAGAAGTATTTTGTGGATTAAAATGGGAAACTAAAGGAATGAAAGTAAATGGAGAGTATTTAAGTCATTTAGATTTTGCAGATGATGTAGTTGTTTTTGCAAGTAATGCTTCAGAGCTGCAGGAAATGTTGCAGGAGTTAGCAGATGAAAGTAGAAAAGTAGGACTAAAGATAAATGTTAAAAAGACTAAAGTAATGTTTAATCGATTTGCTCAAAATATGAAAATAAAGATTGATTATGAAGAATTAGAAGAAGTTAACAGTTACAAATACCTAGGTCAGATTATTAATACAGATGGAAACATAATGGAGGAAATTAGTCATCGAATTAAACTTGGTTGGAGTTCTTTTGGTAGAAATAACTTGATACTAAAAGGAAATATGCCTATGTGTTTGAAAAGGAAGGTTTTTAACAAATGTGTTTTACCAGTTCTTACTTATGGATATGAGACTTGGACACTTAATAGAAGTGCAATACAATAACTTCAGACCACTCAAAGGAGTATGGAGAGATGTATGTTGGGAATAACAAGAAGAGATTGAAAACGCAATGTATGGGTAAGACAACAAACAGGTGTTACTGACCTTATTGAAAAAATTAAAAGATTGAAATTGAGTTGGGCTGGGCATATTGCTAGAAGAAATAATAATAGATGGACAATTGAAATTTTAAACTGGATTCCAAGAGATTGTAAAAGACCCAGAAAGAGACCACATGTAGGATGGATGGATGAAATAAGAAAATGTGCAGGGGTGTTGTGGAGAAGAGAAGCTGAAGATCGGAGAAGATGGATTAAACTTGGAGAGACCTTCATCCTGCAGTGGATTGATAATGGTTGATGATATATATATATATATATATATATATATATATATATCATCAACCATTATCAAGATGAATTATATATATATATATATATATATATATAATTCATCTTGAATTTTGCCCAAATAAATATTTATATTTTAAACTTTAATCCAGCTGATGGAATCTCCTTAATATTTTTTTTTTGTTTTTTTTTTTTACTTATATCTCAGGTTCACCCAATCTCTCATAATCATCATCAGCAGTTGAGTTCTCATGCAAAATGTTGTAGCACCGGGATGGAATAGAATAAATTCATGTGGTAACACTGTAGGTGTTGTCTGTAGTGTTATAGATTTAGGGAATGGGCGAATAGGTTAAAATTCATGATTGCTCCTGACCTGTGTATCTTGGGCATAATTGTATTCAGGTACTTTGGCTCAGATTCTAAATCTTGTTGGATGGACATACATTTTTGACTGGTACCATATTATATGTGAAAATGTGTGTAAAATGGTATATTTTATTGTAATAATTTTTTTGCCTAAACTTTCTGCAAAAAAAATGTGAAATTCAAAATTCTCATTCTAACAATAGACATAAGTGCCTCCCTGACATGATCTGCCATTATATGTTGCCAAGGTTGTAAAACATTTGATGATTTATGACACTAAAATTTCCAATGATGCAAAAACATGTTTATTTGCGAATTTATTACGGTTTTAGATTTTTTTAAAAAAATAATTTACACTATATTTATTAGATATCAACAAATATAAATTACTAATAACTTATTTTGACTTGAAATACTTTATTTTCAAAAATATAATGTTATATTAGCAGCTAATGTAAATATGACCTGAAGCAAATTTGGAGACTTTCTATGATGTACAGAATCTACTTATATTTATGAGGGAGAAAATAATCACAAATTTTGCAATAAATATTTAAAAACTTAAACTTTTAAAGCACAATTTGTTAGAAATTAGAGAAATAAATAATTGTTCATTAAAGTTTTTAAAAATATTCAGAAACAAAGAAGATTTTGTTGATTTTATAAACTGAAAATAATCTTTCTAAAAACAATCACATATAATGTCTTTTTGTTTTGATTACAGTCTCATTTTTGTAATAATTACATAAACAAAATGTAAACATTTAAAATTTATTTCAATAGTAAACAAGAATATCTATCAAAGGAAGCCAAATTTGTTAATTTCTGATAAGTAGTAATCATTTTATCATATATTTTACATTGACATAGACTGAAAATATTTTTTCTATAAACAATGACATATAAAGTCTTTGTTTTGATTACATTCTCTTTTTTAATATTTACAAAAAACAAAATGTGAACATTTAAATTTTATTTCAGTAGTAAACAATAATATCTATCAAATAAAGTTAAATTTGTTACTTTCCGATAAGTAATAATCATTTTATCATATATTTTATGTAAATGTGTGAGACAAAGAAAAACATCAGAAATAGCTAAATACAGTAGGGTCAATGTTAAGACAATGAGATAAAAGCTATTAATAAAAAGATAAGCACTAATAATTGATATTATGTACTTCTAATAAAACAAATTAATTTAAATTTGATTTTATGGACCATAAAATATTAATAGACTTCAGGCAAATATGCAAAACCAAAAGACATTAATTTATCAGTAAAATTTCAAAGAGATACAATGGAATGTATAGAAGAAATAAACATACAAAATACTTAAAACGTGTCCATTTTTAGAAAGCATAAAAAATTAGCAATTATTTAAATTTTTTTATATTGAAGTGGTAGAGATAAAAAACTAGAAAAAAATCAGAAAAGTATAAAATAATCTTTGAGATTTAGAAGAAAAGTATCACATGATTACTATTTATTATGCTTATACAATATTTTAAAATAATAGCAACTTTCTCTACACAATAATGTCACCTAGCAAAAGCAATGATTGCCAATGATTTCTAGAGGAGTGCATTAGATCCAAAGACCAATGTGCATTGTTCTTAGATACATGGCTCCTTCCTGATGAAAATCATAAGCTAGAACTATTCTGGGGATATTGGATGAGGAGGTACATGATAGGATTTTTGATGCATACCTCTTTTAGCATCCATTGATTACAATAGTTTGCACTAAGCTGCATTATTATATAAAGAAAATTGCTTTGTTTTAAAAATAATTTTAGGAATAATAAAAATGTAAGATGCTAGTATTAAAAAAGATGATTTTAGGAAGTGTTATAAGAATTCTTAAAAAAAAAAAAAAAAAAACTTTGTATTATTAAAACCAAGAAAATAAAATAGTTCATACAATTATATTTTTTGAAAAGACAATCATTAAAAAAAAAAAATAATTAAGGCAATAAAGCATTCAATTCCCCCCCCCCCCAGAAAACAATAGCATTTTTAGAGATATTTTAAAATAAGCAGTTGAAGAAACAGAAATAAAAATATTGGAAAAATAATGTACTAAATGTTTAAATGATAAAGGCTTGTAATATGATTAAAATAATACAATACTTAGACTGATATGTGAAAAAAAATGATAACAAAAATTATCGATCTATATTTTGGTTCTTTTAACCCTTTCTTACAAGAGCTCTTCTTCCAAAACAGCAATAACTTAACTGATCAAAATTTGGACTGAAACATATTTAAAAGAACATAATCAATATAAAAGTGGTTATAACATAAGATGAAAAAAATGGCTGCATACTTCAGTTACAATTTGATTAAAAATAATGGTAGAGATATTTACTTCCTAAGCACTATCAATATCTTTAAATTTTTATAAAAAAATACATTAATAAAAATAATTTAAAAGATATTTTCCAATGTTGTTTTCTTTTTAAGGAAATACTTAAATACCTCAAAAAAAATAATGCAAAAAATATCATGGATTAAGTTTCACTTTTTTAAAAAACATGTTTATCAATCATAAAAATAAAATTAATTGTAAAAAGGAAAATTAGTAAAATGAATTATATATAAATAAGCATTTATTTTTATAGCGTCTGTATACAATTTGTAATTACATTCATATCGGCCATTCAAGCCAATTGTGCAAACGCTTTGCGAGTGTTAAATAATAAATGAATACCCTCTGACCATGAAGGATTCTTTTTATTCCTGCATAAATTCTATATCTTGTATTAGTCAGAGGGTATTCATTTATTATTTAACACTCGCAAAGCGTTTGCACAATTGGCTTGAATGGCCGATATGAATGTAATTAAAATGAATTATATGATGAAGTGAGATCAAAAGTCAAATATTAAGTGGACTTGCCTCTGTTCTTGCTCCTCTACATCTTTATTCCTATGATTTCATAAGAATGTTTGGAGTTTACTTAATATATTTATTAAAGATATTACATATAGGAAAGAAAAATACAAATACCTCCATGTGGGAGTATTTAATTAATTAAACAATCAGATATATTAATATTTAACTGGAGGTTAAAGTTTATATCTGGGCTATAGACAATGTCTAGTTTAATAAATAATTAGAGATAATCACTACTGTGTTTATCCAAGAGTGGATGGTATCAAAGTTGTGGTTGGAATAAGTCTGACACTTGTAAATCAAAATATGACAATTTACTATTAACAAATACTATACATATGACAAAATATACATAAAAGATGGTGACTTAAGCCTACTGATGAGTGCTGAATTAGCACAAAATACATATTGTAAGTTACTTGTCTTTATTGTGTCTTTATTTATATAATTTCAAAAGAATGTGGTTTGGATATTATTTAATACATTTATGAAAAAAAAAATTATGTCAAATAAATCACAAAAAACAATTTACAACTAAATGACTATTTGTTATATACATATACAACAACTAATTATGAAAATAAATTCACTGCTAGTAAGTATGCATAATAATAATTGACTGAACTTATAAATTCATTTAATTTTAAAACAATTATATATAAACACACACACACACACATATATATATATAACCGATTCATTCATTATAATATATATCATTAAAAACTAGTCAACACTTAGACAATCCTGATATCATTAACAATGAATAATTTCAAATTTTTGTCAAGGCAACTTTCTTTTAACAAGATATATATAAAATTCAAATTACCCCAAATTCACAATTTATTAATATTTTTAAAAAATGCTTTATGCACTTACATATGACCGGTATGGTTCTGAATTTGTTAGATGATATATATATGCATAAAACTTTAATAACTGAAACACACAAGCTTATTTTATACCTGTGTTTATATATGTAATATTTAGGGTATATGAACACAGACTTTCACATGACCCACCACTCTCCACACTATCTTATAACACTGAAACACTTGAACACATTTATGTTGAAATGATAAACAATCACCAATATATGTATTTCATGCTAAACCAGCAATCATCAGTTGGTCCAGATTACCACCTCTACACATATATGCTATAAGTGCTGAGATATATATTAAGATAGCCAAACCTCATACTTTAATAACCAGGCTTCAATCCACTCCACACTCCAACTCATCAAACATCCATCCAACTGAAAATCTGCTGATGGAATGCTTAAAGGTTATCCTGAGGCTGAGATTCTTGTCACACCCATGTTGACCTAAGATCAATCTGACCCCTCATGTACAGGGCATAATCCATTTAATACACAAACAATGGATGGGCAGACATCTCTACTATGTAATAACTGAAACACACAAGCTTATTTTATACCTATGTTTATATATGTAATATATAGGGTATATGAGCACAGACTTTCACATGATCCACCACTTTCCACACACTCTCATAACACTGAAACTATGTAACAGTCAGAAAACGTGTGACTCATAAACATAGTGCAGAATTCGACCACCACACAGAACAGCAGCACCATCGAGGTAGCGAAGCCACCCGTGGTACTGAGTTCGAACATAGTTTATCAGTTCCACAATACAATCCACGAAACAACGCATCTGATGTGACATTAGTAAATATTTCTTTAGGCATGGTGGTCATGGATATGCAAGAGATTCATGATTTTATTTTCGAGTTAGCCAATAATCAAACTAATAATAACTAAACATTCATATATACATAATCGAGGAAATATTATATAGAATGGGTATCGAATAAATGAAACGTAACTGCAGACGTATAGTTTAAAATTATTTATTAACACATTTTAATAAGATCATTTACTAATAATATTTTATGGATTAAAAGCTTCAGTAGTGGGATTTGCGACATGATTATATTCTAAAGAATACATTTATTTATTTGTTTCCAAAAAGAATTCATTTATTTGAAGGCGTAATCTAGCTACCTAAAATTCTCGAGTAAGTATTTCTAATGCATGCCTGGAGGGATTTTTACCTTTGCAATGCAGGACTCTAAAGTAAGATTTAAGAGTAGTGGTGGACATATATTTATTTAATTAAAATATAGAATAATAAAATTAAGTAAAGGAACACGTGGTACGCTTTAGAAAGGCGATATGGAATGGCAGTATATCGAAACTGCAATGCCGCAAATGAGTTTATAAGAATGTCGGGCTGGTCTCTGCCATCGGCCCGACGAAGTAAGGTGTCACATAAGCATAATGAGGGACAAGCGGTCCATGTCGCAGTTTGCCGGCTGGCTGCATGATGTCGTCAAGTCTTACGGGAGCACCCATTATGTCCGCTTGTGTAGGACGACTGGGGTTAACTTCAACCCTGACGAATCCGGAAATTTCACGGCGGAATGGGTCATCCCATCTCTAAAACATAACACATGTATAATGTATAAACAATTATGATAAGATTTAAATAGATTTCTAACTCGGCCTTACATTATCAACATTTACTAAAGAATGTTGGCGACTCTCAAAGAAATGTAATTTGATGGAATTATTCATTAAGATTTAATAAATACAAAACATATCTAAACTGGGAATGATTACAACTAATATGCCAGCCATTTGTGAAGTGGTAGACCCTGCATTACAATAAATGATGCATTGAATGCGTGTCGATTTATATGAGAGTTAAGTTATTTATGAAAGTAAATATTAATGAAAATTTGACAAGCATTCACTGTTTCAAGCGATCATAGATTTAAACTTTGAAAATTGAGACAATTATGAGCATGTAATAATTAAATAATAAATATAGATAAAATGTAGATTTGAGAAATACGCACCAAAGAAAGATAGAGTGAGGTAAGCTAGATTATTAGAGAAATTTACACATTAAATTAATTATTCAATTTTAGTTATACAAATGATAGTTTTTACATTTTATAATTTAGATAAGTAATATGAAGAAGAGCTATAGCATGTCATTAGAGTACTCTAGAGTATGAACACAGACAGGTACCTGTTTTATAAGAAGTTTTCCGAGTCCATTGGTTTAGTAGCAAATAGTTCATGAGTGGCAATTCTTTCTTGTATTTAGATGTTTCATTTACTTCAACAGCAGCAGCAGCTTTCTCATTTATTTCAGGCAGCAGATCTTCATGGTGAATTTATGACAGGCAATGGAAAGTTCGGCATCCAATAAGCCATCTCCCGATGGAGAATAATCTAGGTGCTTTTACTTGGTCATACCTTGGCAGGAACAATTTATTTTTATATTTTGGAGACTCAGTGATTGAAAGCAGAGCTAAAGTTTAAGTGAATATCTCCAGCCAGTCTAAGATGGCCTCTTTTCTTATCTTGATCTCTCACATTTTTGTTAAGGTATTTTTAGGTTCTATGTAATCTGCCCTGAGGATAATCAATGCATTTTGTTGGTTTTAATTATAAAGAAAGCTGCCATTCTATGGTTTACATTTTACATTTACTAATTACATTTTGGGGAATTTTTCTTTAATTAAACTATTATCTATCACCGACCGATGCTTTTAAATTTTAAAGACAAAAAGGAAAGATAAGATTATTTTAACTTTTAATTAAATATTACATCAGATTTTTTTAGAATTATTATTAAATGAAATTTAAACAAAGCAATAAATACGAACTTTATAATCCAAAATAAATGATTAAAATTATACAAAATTATATAACTAAAAGAAATCTAAATTATATTATTTTATCCCTATTTATTGCCTTTATTTTGAGATTGAAATGTGTGCGTGTTTATGCTGAATTCTACATATATTTATACATTTTTAATATTGCTACACATACAATTCGATACCAAAAAGTTTAAATTTGAGCGGGATAGACCGGTCAGTGAGAGACGACAGAAAAAGCTGAAACTTAAGATTCGAATACGAATCTTACTGTTTCAACACTTGAACACATATATGTTGAAAAGATAAATAATCACCAATATATGTATTTCATGCTAAACCAGCAATCATCAGTTGGTCCAGATTATCATCTTTACACATATATGCTATAAGTGCTGAGATATATATTAAGATAGCCAAACCTCATACTTTAATGGACAGGCTTCAATCCACTCCACCCTCCAACTCTTCAACCATCCATCCAACTGAAAATCTGATGATGGAATGCTCAAAGGCCATCCTTGAGATTTTCAGGTGGATGGATGGTTGAAGAGTTGGAGTGTGGAGTCGATTGAAGGCTGTCCATTAAAGTATAAGGTTGGACTATCTTAATATATATCTCAGCACTTATAGTATATATGTGTAAAGATGATAATCTGGATCAACTGATGATTGCTGATAGGTATTATTTATCTTTTCAACATATATGTGTTCAAGTGTTTCAGTGTTATGAGATAGTGTGCAGAGTGGTGGGTCATGTGAAAGTCTGTGCTCATGTACCCTATATATAAAACTTTAATAAAAAAATAATGAAATGTTGTTGTTTTTTTTGCTTTTATCTAGAAGCTGTACAAAATCAATCATCAACGAATTAGAAAATCAATGAAGTTAACTTTCAAAATGAACAATTCATTTTTTTCTGTTAAATATCATGGTTTTTTTTTTCCAGTTTGAACTTTTACCTTAATCAATCTGTAACCTATTAATGACATTATAATTCAGAGCAAGTTGACTCACGACTTTTTTCATAATTGCTTACATATTCTTCTAAGTATTGTTAAACGCTTGCATTCTGTTTCTGTAAATATATATATAATAAGGCATTTTTCATTTAGAGAAAAACTTTATGGATATTGATTTTGCTTTTTCTTTTCTAAACTATTTTAATGTATTGCAGTTTGCGTTTTTTTTTTAAAAAAAACCTTTTGTTTTTATTTTTTTTTTAAAAAGAAAAAAATCGAGATTGTTGGGGATAAAGCAAAAATTGTAAGAATAAATTAATATATAAATTAAACATTAATACTATAACTACAAAATTGAACACAAATTTGAAAAACACAAGAATTGAAAATTGAAACAATTTCATCCACAATGCGTTTTAACATTTTGGTTCTTTTCATATCTAAGTGCATATATATATACCTTTCTATTTAAAAAATATTTTGGTATATTTCATATCTAAGTGCATATATATATACCTTTCTATTTAATCATTTCTTTATTCATTTTCTTACTAATGTGTTCGCTATCTTGATTATATATTAATCTATATTAGCTAAATAATTAATCAACATGAGTAATTTTTGCAATTGCCTCTTCGTTTATTCATCTATTTATTCATCTATCTACTTAAATACTTGTATATTTTCATCCTGTATTTTTATTTAATAATCTCGCTGTTTTTTTTATTTATATATCAATTTACCAGTATACGTTTGTACTAATCTTCCTATCTATCTCGTTATTTATCATTCGATTGATTTATATTTCTATCTGTCTATCAAATTGTGTATCTAACTATATGTTATTTATACAATCACATTTATTTACCTTTCTATCTATCTATCTATCTATCTATCTATCTATCTATCTATCTATCTATCTATCTATCTATCTATCTATCTATCTATCTATCTATCTATCTATCTATCTATCTATCTATCTATCTATCTATCTATCTATCTATCTATCAATCTAGCTATATCTATATATATATATATCCATTCATTTAATCTTTGTCTACTCACTTACTTATCCTTATACCTATCATATTCAATATCACTCTATCTATTTTTCTATATATCTAGTATCTTTTTTATTATTGTGCTTCTATCTATTACTTTTGAATTACCCATTAATACAGCTATTCATTTAACCCATTTCTCAAAAGATTCACCTACCCATTTATTTTTAGTTGTCTTTCTACTTACCTATATGACTTTTATTTATTTGCTTATTTATCGATTCATCTATTTGATGTATCCATCTATACTTCAATATTTTTATCTACCTACCTATACCTACACACACATAAAACTTCCTATTTTTTATTTGCTTATCATCTTCTTATTTACTATCCTTCTATTATTCACATACATATCAATTTATCTATCCACGTAGATGGATTATATATTTTAAAAGAAAGTTTTGCTAAAAATATAAGATGACACAATTGTCCCTCGAAATGGTAAGCTTCGATAAAGTCATTCATTATTAGCTGTTCTTAGGATTGCTCTTAAGCACATATACTTATAAATTATTGTAATAAAAGAAAATTTACATTTAAAAAAAAATATTAATATTAAAAAAAAACAACCCAAAATTAGATTATTAAAAAACAAAGACATTATGGAATATACATATAGCCTTATGAGCGGGGAATTTTTAATTGTTGTATTATTAAAATATATATTGATATTTTTTCTTAAAAGTGAAATTTTCTGTTCTTACAAGTAAATAGTAATTATATAATTGTGAGCTTATGTATTATATGTTATATAAATAAAAAGACAATCAGACAGACAGACAGACAGACAGACAGATAGATAGATAGATAGATAGATAGACAGACAGACAAGCAGACAGACAGACAGAGAGATAGATAGATAGATGGATAGATGGATGGATGGATAGAGGATAATGGATAGATGAATAGATAGATATAGATAGATAAATAGATTAGATAGTCAGACAAACAGACAATCAGTCTTATAATATAGACTTTCATTTCCTTGTAAGAACTTTGTTTTGAAGAATTAGGCAGGAAGTTGCACACCAGGTTTTTATGCGATTAATAACTACAGAATGTTTTAATCATTTTCTCTCTTATTAGTCTACATTCAATAAGAAGAAATTCTTTGACAAAACTATTTTCTACTTAAACTAATCTTCACATTTTATTCTAATGAACATATAACTTAATTACAAAGTAGAAAAGGTTTTGCAGTTTTTAACGACATAAACGGGATCAGTAATATAGACTTAATTACTTGAAAATTGTTTTCACTTCATTTAAATGCAAATAAACACATTATTTACAAAGAATTGAGTATTTATATTAGTCTCAAATAATATACACCCATTAAAACATTTGTATTATGTATAATTAGCCAAAATGACTTAAAATTGCAAAAAAAAAAAACACAAAAAAACGATCGTTTATACATGATATGATCGAATGCCAAACAAGTGAAAAATCGAAATATTTAATCTAAGAAAAAAAAATTGAGTATTAACATTACTGATTTTCAAAATAAATAATGCGTCCATTTAAGTTTTTTAAAAAAAAAAAAAAAAATTCTATTAGTTGCAACTGCATCCATTTTCTTAAAGTTGAAGCAGTTAGAAATAAACATTTTAATTTTTAACTTTTTCGATTTTGCATAATTTCAGTTGTTTATTTTTTCCTTTATCAGGTCACTTTTCTTAAATGCATTTATTACTAAATCAAATTATGATTTTCCACTATTAAAACGTGAATGGTTTTATTGTCTTATAATCATATATCTTAAATAATCTAAAATCTTTCATTATTCCTCGCTCTCGCCCCCCCCCCCTTTTTTTTTTGGGAAAAAAATAAATAAGTAGTAATTTGTTAATTCCACAAATTAGACATCTCTCACTATTTTCTTTTCAAAACGTGTTCTTTATTAATATTTAGTAATAAAACAAATTGAAAATTTATTAATTTCATAAATACATCTTCCAAAACTTGTTTTTATTAACACTTACTTATAAAATAAATTTCAAAATATATATAAAAGAGAAAATAGTAATTCCAAATGAAAGTAGTATAATAAGCGAGTGTTCAGCACAGTTGCCTTACAAGCAGTTGTCCTGGGTTTGCGGATTCGCTTCTTAGCCGATGCTTTGACACATGGCAAAAAAAAAAAAAAAATAGAGATTAAATATTTAAAAGAATCCAAAATTTGTTAAATTAGTATAAAAAAAGGTAAAAGAATAAATAAAAGATTATAATAAAATATAGACATAATGAAATATACATTTGTAGTCGGGTGTCATGCAATAAATGTAAATGGTTTCATAAGTATATGGACTAATAATTTAACTTATACTGAAATGGCTGTGCAATTCATTCCAGAAACACAGTGTAGAGCAAATTTATCAACAGAAAAGATATTTAATAAAGAATATTACAAATCAAAAATATAAAAATCAAAATATCTATATAGTTAAATGATCGTTTTATAGGTATATACACTGCACTGCATGTTTTAATTTGGAAGTTAATTTTTTAATAATTATCATCAAACTTTTTAAAACATGAAAAATGTTACATTAATACTATCAGTGACATTTGATTTTTTTTAAATTCATTTTAGTAAGAGTTTCATTCTGTTCTATAATATTTAACATAGTCTTCTAAAACTGGAAAATCTATTGCAACCTGCACATGTTTATTTTATTCCTATTCCTTAAAAGGGTACCATTCTTTTTTGAAAATTGTTTGTTTATGATGACCATATTCCTTTTGTGAATTTCATTTTAATAAAGGTTAATCGAAAGAAATATATCAATTCCATTACTAAAGCTATAAATAAACAAATGTGGGGACAAAATTGGTAATAAAATCTTTTGCTAATCTGCATCTTGCTTAAGAAAATACAAACTCATCAGACAATGAGTATTTCATTGTACCATTTGCATTTGGTGATGTAACCATATTATATTTACCATCACAGCAATGATTGTTTATGTTATATCCTCACTTATGACTGCCAATGTTATATCTACAAGTCATACTGTGCAGTCAGCAAATAATGTTATGCAATTCCCACGCTGTTCTTTTCCAATGAGTGCTCTCCAACGAATCGGTCTGCAACAAAGCTCTCCAATGAATTGGTCTGCAATGTATGCTCTCCAACGAATTGGTCTGCAGGGAAGCTCTCCAACGAATGGGTCTGCAATCTCTCTGCTGAATTGGTCTGCAACAAATGCTCTCCAACGAATTGGTCTGCCATGAAGCTCTCCAAATGAATTGGTCTGCAACGAATGCTCTCAATATCTCCGCTGCAGTCTCTTTCAGCTACAACCATAAACTACATTTCCACTGGGCACTGATCATTCACCACCAGCACTGATGCGAGATATCTCTACTTAAATACTGCTTACTCAGTACTGCTTGACTTGCTCTCTACTGTTACACTGCTCGATGTTACCCAGTCTTCTTATCGCTCTCTGACAACTGCAACGATCAATCAATGCACTGACCAATAAGGTAACGTCTCTTATCTAGAAACATTTGTAATTAGCAAATATTTCTAGGAATTGTCGATCGCCATTACGTCAATGCACTAATTAAATTCCTTAGCTTTCAGAGGGTGATCTAAAAACAGCCTTACAAATAAATTCTAGTTTTTCTGGAGTGCACAAAAAGGTCTGCCATTTTTGCAAACACTACATTCCTCCCTCCACTCCAGAAAAATCCTTGTTGCTATTCCTTGGTGTTGTTTTTCTCTTGCTACTTTCCAGTTATTTCACTCAGAAATGTTTGATTCAAAATTGCTGTTGAACTTTTTCACCAGTTACGTTCAATGGTGACTGCGCAAGCATGGTAAACTCAGCTTCTGATGTTAACTGCACAAACGTTTTATTTCCAAACTTTTCACTTCCGTTGTTAACGTTACTAATTGGGATTGACATTTTCACCTGGTTTCTCTGTCTATGGTTAAACTTGTAGTTCAACGTATTCACTACTCCCAGGTTCCAAATGCGACTGCACCAATGTTATATCCGCACTTAAACTGCCAATGTTATATCTGCAAGTCATACTGTGCGGTCAGCAAATAACATTATACAATTCCCACGCTGTTCTTTTCCAACGAGTGCTCTCCAACGAATCAGTCTGCAATGAAGCTCTCCAACGAATTGGTCTGCCTTGTATGCTCTCCAACGAATTGGTCTGTAATGAAGCTCTCCAATGAATTGGTCTGCAATCTCTCCGCTGAATTGGTCTGCAATGAATGCTCTCCAATGAATTGGTCTGCCACGAATGCTCTCCAACGAATTGGTCTGCCACAAAGCTCTCCAAACGAATTGGTCTGCAACGAAACTCTCCAATAAATTGGTCTGCAATGATGCTCTCAATATCCCCACTGTGGTCTCTTTCAGCTATACCCGTGAACTACATTTCCACTGGGTGCTGATCATTCACCGCCAGCACTGACATGAGATATCTCTACTTAAATACTGCTTACTCAGTACTGCTTGACTTGCTCTCTACTGTTACACTGCTCGATGTTACCCAGTCTTCTTATCGCTCTCTGACAACTGCAATGATCAATCAATGCATTGACCAATAAGGTAACGTCTCTTATCTAGAAACATTTGTAATTAGCAAATATTTCTAGGAATTGTCGATCGCCATTACATCAATGCACTAATTAAATTCCTCAGCTATCAGAGTGCAATCTAAAAACAGCCTTACAAATAAATTCTAGTTTTTCTGGAGTGCACAAAAATTTCTGCCATTTTTGCAAACACTACAATTTACATTATGTTACTACAGTGTATAGGCAATATATTATTTTAAAGATTTTTTTTTTTAATGTTAAATATTTTTTAACAATATCACAAATATTTATATTTTGCCAATCGTCAATTTATGATTTATATATTTCATATTCAAATTTTATTAAAGCATATATCAATGACAAAATAAATATATTTTAAATATTATGTAATGAGTAACTATCTAATGTTTAATAGAGCAACTGTTGATTATCTAGAGAGTGCTTTGAAGTAAAACCAATAATTTGAAATTGGCAAATTGAAATGTAATTCAGCTTTACAGAATATGTTCATGTAAACCATTTAATGGATGGAATCCATGTTTTCATTGAATACATTATACTTTGCTGAAATCGTCATTGTATAGATCATCACAGTAATATATATGTGGATAACAATTGTTCTACAGCATTTCCATATTTTTGGTTTTAATTATTAGCGATTGTAAAATATAGTAATAAAATATAAATAAATGAAAAATTAATAAAAAGGTAAAAAATTCTACATTTTTGTTCTCATTATATATAAATAATATGTAGCAGTAGAAAACTCTCCACACAATAGTGCCACCCAGTGCAAGCTTTACTAATCAATGGATGCAGGAAGGGTGATTACTAAGGCTTGCACTGGGTGACAACTGTATGGCGAGTTAACAAAGATTATGTTGTGGAAATGGGATGGAGCAGAATATGGAAAAACTTAGAGTGGGGAATGGAAAATAAAGTGGCTAACAGGTTTATCTGGGCATAATTGCTGAGACATTCTTGACTTCATTTAAGGAGAAGCCACAGTACATCACATCACATCACTGCTAATAACAATTTGTGTAAAGATAGGCAATGGTAACAAATGATACATTATATATACTATCCTATATTTATGTGGCATATTTTAAACATGTTCGTATATGATATACACCAATTTAAATAATTCTCTGTTTTAAAAATACATATTGTAATAGGCTTTGTTATTATTCATGAATTTCATTATTTCTAAGGTGAGTTGGAAATAAAAGAATAATGTGTGTATAAAATCAAATTATTTGTCATTGGAGCACAAGAACAGGGAATTGAGCTGCATACAAACATCTGTATCACTTTAGGAAATAAAAGTTAAATTTCACATTTCAACTGTTTACCATATATATATGTTAAACAAAATACTCTGGAATAAATTCTACAAACTTCTATATACCAATTTATTGAAATAAGTAATAGCTATAGCCAATTTGGCCTATACATCATCCCAAGTACCATTTACTACAGACAGTACATGTAATACAGAATTGATAATGGAATATTATTTTGAATCGATTAAAAACAAAAAATAACTTCTACTTCTTGGACTCTAGATTTACAGGATGCTAATGTTTGAATTGTTTTTGTCATTTCAAAAGATGATTTATTGAATATCAGTAATGTTTTGAATGCAACACTTAAAGATGGGTTGGTTTAATAATTAATGTTAAAAAAACTCAAGTAGATGAGAAAAGAAATGGTCAAAAACTTTTAGCTTGGCTGGTTATCAATTTGAGAATATAAACCAATATAAATATCTTGATAATTTTATAAGTAGAACGTTATACTTAAATGTTGAGTTATGACAGACTACAATATGTTGCTGTTTTTTTAAGGAAATAACTGCAGCAACTAAATTAGCTGTATATAAAATTAATATTCACTTTTATTCATTGCATAAAATGAGACATAAACATAAAACCATAATTGTAAAGTTTTTTTTTAAGAATGTTCTATAAAATTTTAAAAATAAAATTGAAAAATCATAAAACAAAATCAATATACATTTTAACTTGCTGGATGTGACATTTCAGAGACCATTTTTGTACATAATGCTTCATTAAATTGGGCATGAACAATACAAGACTTCTTAAAATATAGATTTTATGGGGAACATGAACATGGTCTTCATGAACAGAAAGACTCAATTTTTTTTATAAGGATTAACTCAAATAAATTTTAAATATATGCTGTATTGATTTTTTTTAATGAGAAGATTTGGCAGAGGCTAGAAAAAATTTGAGAACTACAATGATACATGGTGTCAAAGTAGTTCAGAAAGAGGAAAAACATTACTGTTGATGAATTTAAAAGACAGCCTTACAAAATATAATACAGAAAAATGATCTAACATTTTCTATAAGGGGCATGTTTGTTGTGAATGGATTCGTTTGTATAAGCATTGTGAAAATCATTTTTTGAGCAGTTTTGTTTAATTTTCTTTAAGATGGAATGACAATGCTCATTTATATATGGATGTTGATATGTAAATGTGTTACATGTATAGTTGTGTAAATATATAGATATAAATTTGCATAGAATGCTTCATCTCACACTCAGTCACATTACAGTTTGAGATCGAACAAATTACTTAGTTAAATTAATTGAATACATGATTATTACTGTTCTCTGTATTTTTCTCACAGTCTAAGTACCACCTACCCTGAGTGAGCTAGCCAGTGGCCAGGCTTTCTAATTATCCACTATCATTCTTCCATCTCTTCCAGCATAATTCTTATGTAAATAAGATTGGTACCTAAAGTCAGAAAACTGATGTCCGTAAATATGCTGGAGGAGGACTATGATTAAATATTATGTAGTGTTTTTAGAGAAACATAGAAGGACCACAATAAAAAACTATATTACATCCACACATATATTAAATAAACTATATTATGTACTGGACACTCGATCTTTTAATCACAGAGGGCGCCACAAGATCACTGCATATCTGTTTAACATATGGTAATGATGCATAATGTGTTCGTAAAGGGGTATTAGATTATTTAGAAAAAAATAAAAAGGGAAGTAGGAAGACATGCATTGGATGCAGATGTATGGACAACAAGGGAAGCAATTCAATGAGAAATGGGATGGGCAAGTTTTTATATGACAGATGCAAAAAGTAAAATGAAAATGTTTGGTAGATTGCAGTTTATGGATAATAAAAGAATAGCCAAAATATTATTTAATTGGTTATGAGTAAAGGACAGTAAACAAGATGGGTGAGAAAGATAACGTGATATGCAAAATATTTGGATAAAGAATTTATATCAGTATATTTGTACAAAAGATGGGATGATTGTATTAGGAGGATTGTTGAGTGTTATAGTGGTAAGAAATGGGATAAAAGAATGCATTTATTTATAAAGAATAGGGAGTTAGAGAGATGGAGAACTAGTATGGAGAGTAAAAAGAGTTTAAATATATATAGAAATATAGAAGTAAACAGAATATTACGTGTGAATTAATGTATGATAATACTAAGGAAAGTAGTTTATTGTTTAAGGCGTGAATGGAATCTTTAGCAACAAGGGAATATACATGTAAATGGAAAAATATAGGTGATTTAGTCTGTAAATTGTGTAAGAAAAGAATAGAAAATATTAGGCATCTATTAATTGAATGTAAATGCTTGAAAATGGAAAGGGTACAAATAATGAAGTTATGGAAGAATAAATATGAAAAAAGTGATTAAACAGAAAGTGGATTATTGGTTTTTGTGCTGAATTTGAAAAAGATAAGGGTGATTTAGATATAAAGGCCATAGAGTTGACAAATATTATGTTGTAGAAATGGGGTGGAGCAGAATATGGAAAAACCCTAGAGTGGGGAATGGAAAATAAAGTGGCTAACAGGTTTCTCTGGGTACAATTGCTGATAGATTCCTGACTCCATTTAAGGAGAAGCCACAGTATATCACATCACATCACAATTATACAGTAAGTAATATTTACTGATGCCATAACCTTGATAATATGTGTATAAAATGCGATAGTAGGGACCTCTACAGGTGTTTTAACCACAAGCTTATGCTATGGAAGAAAAAAGAGGGTTAGAACACCTATAGAGGTCCCTACTATCACATTTTATATGCATATTATCAAGGTTATAGCCTCAGTAAATATTACTTATGTAATCAATGTGCGTTTAATAAATTTATAATTACAATTATACAGTAAGTGGGTTATTGGTTTTTATGCTGGGTTTGGGAAAAGATAAGCCGGATTTAGATATAAAGGCCATAGAGTTGATAAAGATTATGTTGTGGAAATGGGATGGAGCAGATTATGGAAAAACATAAGGTGGGGAATGGAAACCGGAGGTAAAGTTGATAACAGGTTTCTCTGGGAATAGTTGCTGAAATATTCCTGACTCCATTTAAGGAGAAGTCACAGTGCATCACATCACTTAAAATTTTGTTTACCATGATCAAAAGTGGATGAGGATGATGGTCTGTGTTGACTGAACTCAGGGAGAAAGCAAGAGCTTGAGAATATTGTTCAGACAAAGGCAAAAATAAAAGCACTAAGACAAACATCAACCAAATTAAGTTTAAACAATTTTAAAGTTTTATTTAAGAGAGATATAAAATTATAAAGTAAAGATTTGCACACAATAAACATGGTTATCTCAGGTGTGTAGTAGAATGAATAAAAAGTCAATGCTCTGGCAGACAGACTAACTTCATAAAAGTGAATTAGAAAAAGAGGTAAAAGATTTTCCTTTAGCTGACAATTCACCCAAAACAATTGTGATTTTTTTTATTTAAAAGTTCTAAAAGGAAAATCAATGGAAAGTTTTTTGCATAAATCAATGAACCAGCACAGACAAGTGCTCACTAACTTTTGACTAATGATGTCATATTGCCACAGGACTGCTGCATGGACAAATCATGTTTAAGATCACCACAGTTGATTACCATGCAAGAACAAAATAAATAAATGAATATGTCAAGTACAAATTATAAAACAGAAGAAAACTTAAATCTTCAGTTTAATGAAATAAGAAACTTAGAAAATGCTCTGACATAAATGATTTAAAATTAATAAAATATTAAATCTCTGATTTAAAAACAACAAACATATAATATGAGTGAATCACCAATCAAAGGATTGACCGAAACGTAGCTGAGTAGAATAATTAAAAGTCTCAATAAGAGACAGATAAGTAATTTAAAAACCAGTTATGTCTGCCCAAGTATTTCAAGAAAGTTAATAATTGGAAATAGAAATAAATTTACAAACAAAATTCCCAGTACATGCTCTGACAAATAACTTTAAAGTAAAGAAAATAACAGAGCAAATCTAGCAAATGAAATATGAGCACTGACCTAGATTATTAGCTAATATATCAGAGAGTGCATATGAGCTGAGAATATTAATATAATACCTCAGCAGAAACAAACATTCTTTTACCTAGAATTTAAATGGAAATTAAAAGTATCTTCCTGCTAGTGGTTCACCTAAAACAATTCCATTCCTTTTATAGAGTCTTAGAAAGACAGATGCATGTGAAGAATCAATGAAACAGTGCAGATGAACTTTTCTTATCTCAGAAAAAAAACATTGGAACTAAGAAAGTCATAATTCTGCAAAACGCTCATGGTCAGGTATGTTTAAACCAGCCAAGGTTAGTCTCACACAATAAAAGGGAAGATTATGGACTATGTAATTGGAACTATAGAAAATAAGATCTCTACCAAGAAAAAAACAGAACAACAAGCAAAATAAACCACCAGCAAAAAGATTTGCAGTTTGCAAAAAGTGCAATAACAGTGATTTAAATTAATTATTGAAGGATAAAATAAGAATAGGTGACCAAACTAAAATTTATTCAAGTCTGCCAAAGCATTTAGCATGAGTTAGTAAAATAAAGGAAGACATATTAAACATATAAAAACATAATCTCACAATACATTCTCCAATAAGCAAAATGGAAAACAAACTAGGAATCTTAAAACTAAAATTCCAAGACACTCTATAAAATACAATGAAAAGCAAATACAGATAATAAATATTAGATTAAATAATTAATAAAACTTTATACATCACACTTATTTTAGACTGAGCAGAGATTTAATTAAAAGAAATTTATTACCTTGGCAAGAAAAATTTTACCTTACAGTAAAGCAGAATTCACATAGTGTTCAAAAGAGTGCACACTTTTATTTTTAAGTTCATCTTTCAGGTGTCTTCTCTTCATGATGATGGCAAGTGTAGAGGCATATTTCAGGATTCTTCCTACTTTAGATTTTCATGGCATGATGAAAGAACAGCATGGAATCAGGGTCTATCCTTAGTTTAATTAGCAAGGCATGTTGTAGGTTAATATACATATAACAATGAATTTTAACATTTTGGGGACAGCAAATTAAAAAAAAAACATCCAATGTCTGAACTGACAACACTACAAATCACAGCAAGCTAAATATAATTGAAAATAGTGAAATTATAAGATGTTAAATGAATCATTTTGCCTAGCTGGTTACAGCCAATAATAATCTCTCTTTTCCCAAATTTTTGAAGTTATTTATATTCTCTCCAATCTCCCATGTAAACTTTCTTGTTGTTCAATTCTACACCTGAGTCCAGGGCAAATTTTTATCTTGCACTCAAACCTCATTAAGATTTATAACCAGATATTATTTTATATAAAAACAACAACACAAAATTAAACCTCACTTTTAAAATTGAACTAAAATGATTAAAATAAAAGATACAGGAATGTAATTAAAAAGTTTGCTTGTTTTAATTAATGTGTTAAAAAAAAGTAAAAACAAGTTGTAAAAGAAAACTATTTTAGAAATCAATTTTATATAAACAAAAATAGAATGAGATATTTTAAACCTAAACAAGTATGTGTGTTAATATACATACAACTTTTAAATAATTATAATTTATTTTAACATTCGAAATTTAATTAAAATAAAAGGTTTTAATTTTTGGTAATAAAACCAGCATGATGGAGGTTATTATAAAAAGGTTGAAAAGCTTAGAACTTAGATTTCAGGAATTTGAAGATAAGTTTGAAATGGGATTTTAGGAATTAGAAAAGAAAGTAGGAATAAAAAAGAGAGTAGTCAAGGGGAAAAGATAATGAGAGGTGACAGAAGAAAGCATTACAAAAGATGAAGATTTGTAAAGCAAAAAGGAAATAGATGCAAACCACCATGAGGGTGAAGAGAAAAGAGATCAGAGTTGTATTGTAAAGATATCAGAAGGGTTGGAAGCTATGACAAAATATGCATCAGTGCAAGTTAATGTGAATCAATTTTTTAAATATTCACCTGTTCACCAATCAACTGGGAGAAATTCTAGTAAAACATTTAAAAAGCTTATGTAGGTATTTTGGCATCAATCCAATGTCTAAAGTAACAGAAATAGATATAATAAATTAGTGGTAACAAAAATTACTATAAGATTCAATGGAGATGATTGGGATCTGAATCAGAAATGAAAGTACCATAAAAAAGAAAAGGAAACAGTGCTGAAATAGTATGGTGGAAGTGAAAAACAGTAACCATCATTTAGGCAGACCTATGACCATGGGTAAAGACATTTGCTGAAATAAATGATGGCTATTAGTTAAATTTAAAAAAAAATGTGTATATAAAAATCTTGGTTTTGGGAAATTAGGAAAATGTGTACATAAAATTTTGATTTTATTTTATTTTGGGAAATTATTTAGAATTTATTGTTTGTTTAGTATCATAGTTTAATTTTTATGCTAGATAAGTTGTGGAGTTTTGGAAAAGTGTGGTCTCTCAATTTTGATAGTGGATGAAAGCTTGGATGCTGGATCAGGTGTATGGGGTGTTGCATACTGTGGATAGCTGTGTTTTATTTGGACTTGGTCAATCCATGGCAAGAACCTCCATAATTATCCATGTGGCTGTTGGAAGAATTCTGGCATGGACCTACATCCTTTAAGACTATGAAAAGAGCATGGCAGATATTGCCACCCATAAGACTCCAGAAGTGAGCAGGGTCTTGGACAGTATACAGATAATCGAGAATCTCATAATAAGAATCAGGTCTTATTCCTAAATTTTCCACACTCCTAAGACTCAAAAGCAAGCAGAATGTGTTAGATTTCTTATGTTTATAGTATCATTTTTCGGTGGGGGTTGTGTGACCAAATTTAAGCCAGTGATGAATTAGCTGTATACAGTGCGCAATGCATAATGTGCTTGTTGGTGGTGGTTAAGTCCATAGTGTATTGATTATTGATGGGTTATGGGATTCATTTCATCCTTTGATTTTAGAGCTAAGGGATATGAAATGTGATTAAATAAGATTAAAGCTTTCATTAAGAAAGGAATTAAAGATTAGTATATAATTTTTTGTTGTTGTCATTGTTGTTTTCTTGCTTACATTTGAGCCAGTCAAAGACCTTGTATTTAAAGGCTTTCAAACAGGGGGGGGGATTGTAACAAGATGGGGATCAAACCCTATTCCAAAGATGGATTTTCATATTCTTGCATTTGCATATAGTTTTATTATTAATTGTCCATATTTTATATATAGTTTTTTTCAAATAATTAAATAAAGAGTTAAAATGAGCATAAAGGAGGGGAGGAGTTGTGCTCATTTATTTTTTTAAAGAATGTGTGTGTATACTGTTGTACAGGCAAGTGAATGGAAGGAATCATTTTAAAAAAACATATAATACACATGTTATTTTCATGATGAAATTCATTGTATTTCAATTTTAGTAAAATGAAAAATACATTTTTTAATGAAAATAAAAAAAGAGAGAAAAAAATTACAGATTGCTATCTGTGGAATGCTTT
Organism: Epiperipatus broadwayi; assembly: GCA_028023455.1. NCBI lineage: Eukaryota > Metazoa > Onychophora > Udeonychophora > Euonychophora > Peripatidae > Epiperipatus > Epiperipatus broadwayi. The sequence goes on along the minus strand of JAQFVV010006534.1, from coordinate 753,804 downwards.
TTAAGGAAGGCATTATTTTATGTTATTTTTAAAAAAAAATAACTTAAAGGTGTTCCACAGAATGTTTGGTTAGGACAAAGAAGAAAAAGGTGCTAAAAGATTTGTTTTTATTTTAAAGAAAAGCTAGATGTCGGATATCACATGCTTGTATACTAAAAAAAATAACTGAAATTCTTGGAATTGGAAGTTTCTAGAATATAAAAGAAAAAAGACTATAAAAGGGAGGAGGTCAGAAGTTAGTTCATGATATATTTTTTACTGAAATTTGAAGGTAAAAGAACTATTATCTATGTCCATCTGTTCATGTATTAATTTCCCACATTGAACATTTTGGAAACTTATTGCAGTCAGTGTATAAATTCAACAGCTATGAACAGAATGGAGTAAAAGCTTAAAACGTGCTGGGATTTTGACCCCAGTCCCATGAAGATACGTAAGCTGTTACAATATTAAACAACCCCTTGAATCTGCAGGAATCCACTCCTGACCATCTGTATTAGAGTCAACATTCAAATTTAATAGAAATTTAAAGAACCAAGCATGGCAAGATATCCATGATGAGAAACATACTGACCATAGTAGCAAATGAAATTATTCTTACCAATCTGACTCCATTATTCTCTCTGAAAAATTCCAGGTAGTATGTATGCTTTATTATATATATTTTTCAGTTACACATTAGTGCACATTTTCTATTGATGTTTAAAGACTTTTATATGATGATATCATGAGTAGCTCTCTCCACCTTTCCAATTATATTTTATATCTCGATGGATTGGATATTATTTTCTCTCTTTATTTGATTTGCTTGTCTGTACAGCATGTGTGCTTGTATTTTGTAAAAATATCTGAGCACAAATAATTTTCTTTCTATTATTTATTTGTTATATTAAATATTTAATTTCAATGAAATAATCATGTTGTTTTATTATCTTCAATTTCATGTAGGTATCTGAAGAAAGAAATATATGTATGTGGAGTAATTATTTAGTTAAATTAATTGAATACATGATTATTACTGTTCTCTGTATTTTTCACAGTCTAAGTACCACCTGCTTTGAATGAACCAGCCAGTGGCTAGGCTTTCTAATTATCCCCTATCATTCTTCCATCTTTTCAAGCATAATTCTTATGTAAATAAGTTTGGCATTTGGAGTCAGAAAAACGATGTCCATAAATATGCTGGACAAGGAATATGATTAAATATTATGTACTGTTTTTAAAGAAATACAGAAGTATCATAAGAAATAATTATATTGCATCCTCACATATATTAAATTAGCTATATTGCCATAAGTAAAAGGGCTTGTTCTTTTTTCAATGAAATATTATTGCTGTTATGTAGAATTTTAGATAATTGTCAAATTATCACAGTAAAGAGACTCAGTGTGACTTCACATATGTTAAGTAGCTATATAGTTCTGAATGAAAACCTGATTTTATTACAATTGACATGTGATTGATGAATGAATTGTTCATGCACAGTACAGAAAATTTTATGTCATAATAAACATTTTTTTAAAAATATACTCCTCTCATTAGGACACAAAAAGATAATTATATTGTTTTTATTATTATTTTATTGTAAATTGAAAGGAAAATAAATCACAGGATGTTAATCCTTCTACTCAAAGGCAGTAAGATGAAAAAAGGCAGATCCTGGACAACTATTTTATGAATATATATTTATATTTAATAAAAATCGTTTATTAATAGATAATATTGTGTTTTACTAACAGCCTAGTACTATGGATGAAACTTACTAACAATTATCCAGCAGGTCTAATCTCAGTTTCCAAGAAATCTTTAACCTGATGAAAGGATTAGAATCCAGATTAGAAGCTAGCTGTAAAGAATCTAAAGATATTTATGAGAAACTAGAAGTAAAATTAGAAGTTAACTCTAAAGAATAATTATGAATTATTAGAAGAAGAATTAGAAGAGGTCTGAACTAAAAAAATGGCTTTAAGTGAGGAGGGTAAAATTGAATGTATAGCCTTGAATGAAAAAAATTAGAAATCAAAAGAAGAAGTTACAATAGAATTCCAAATAAGATGAATAAAAATCTACAAGAATCTCAACAGGAATGGTAGGGATTCCAAAGACAAGTTATAGAAGAGTTAAAACAATCAAGGTAGGAATGAAATTCTGGACACGGTGCAAGGAATGGAATGTAAAATTGAAAAATTTTAAAGTTCAAAGAGATGAAATAATTAAGTCCATTCAATGGTATTGGGTACAAATTACTAATTAGTAGAAATACATAAAAAAATTCAAATGGTATTTAGTACAGTTGTAAATCAATTTTGGGAGATAGAAAGTCAATTGGACAAACTTAATACTTGAATCAGTGAGGTGGATAACAGAGTGACCAGTGATGAATTAACATAAATGGTAGAAAGAGAATGTAGAATCTTTATGAAATCAATAGAGGCAGAATTAAGACAAAATATACAAGTGATAAAGATCATCAGAATAGAAATTCACAATCATCATGTAACACAAACAATTAGAGATATGTTGATGATCAATGATAAGATAGAAGGGGTAAAAACAATAATACAAACTGGAGATAAGTGTGTTGATAATTAAAAGAATGAGTAGGTAAACTCGATGCTCAAATTAACAAAAGAATAATGATATAGTAACCATCGACTGAATTCTAGTATTGATCTAAGAATTGGGTGTTTAGCAAAAAAAGCAATATTAAAACTGCAGACCATATAATAAATAATGAATGTAAAGATGAATGATGGGTGCTGCAAAAATAAATTAAAAATAAAAAGAATTGGGAAAAAAACAAGTAGTATCAGTGTTATTAGTGGAAAAATTAAAAAGCTAAAAGGCATTTTGTCAATACATTACTAGAAATAATAATAGATGGGCAGTTAAAATTTGAAAGTAGAACCTAGATGATTATAAAATAACTGAAAAGAGACTATATATGAGATAAATAGATAAGGTAAAGAAATTTTATAGAGGAAGATAGAGAAAAAATACTATTGATTGAAAAAACTGGATTAAACATGAAGAGAAACACTCTGCAGTAGATTTATAATGAGTTACAATTGATGATTAAAAAATTGGAAAATGTTGTATAACTTAACTGGGGAAACATTTGGATTAATTATATATATATATATATATATATATATATATATATATATATATATCCATATGTTATATAGTATATATATATATATATATATACTAATAAGCTATCGATATTTTATTACATTTATGTCTATTTTTAATTTTTATTATGTTTTTAAATTCTATCATAATTTAGAAGTTTAAATCAGTATTCTAAAGTTTTAAATTAAAAAAAAAGTCTACTTCAATACAAACATATGCACAAATGACTTGTAATCACACTATTAGATCCCACAAATATGATATATTAATATATGAAAGCTAGGGAGTAATAATGCTGAAAATTAAAAAAAAAACTACATTTTCTGTGGGTATATTAATTAATTATCAGATACTAATTGACTCAAAAAAGATAAAAAAATAGAATTATTGAATTAATTCATAAATTAAAAAAATCAACATATTAAAAAATTTATATACCAAAGAAAAAACTTTGCAGCATCGACATTATTTTAATAAAATAATAAGCATTCTCTGACATTTCCATCAAATAATTAATTATTCTATGTTTGTATACTCATATCCTAAATTTATTTTCTGAATAATAATAATGTATCTTCCTTATAATGATAATTTTGCTTACGAGAAATCTCATATAAATAAATCTTTTTTCAAGAATGTCGAAATATGTTTGCTTACAATTTATTTTACAGAACTATAATAAAGATATTAATATTAATCATTATGGTAGATTGTTAATAATGAAAATTATGAAAACATTTACATAATTTGATATTATCATTCACTCCTATCAATTAATAATACATTTTTAATAAAACCATTAAAACATCATAAGATGATCATTCTTATGCTTATACAAGCTGTTAAAACAGTTGCTAATTCTCCATTCAGTAATGCCAAGCAGCACAAGTCACAATAATTAATGGATACTATAAGGCTTGTGTATAAAATCCCAAACTAAAGCTTCCTGACAAGTTTCTAGTTTGTGGCTTTCATCAGTGAGGAGCCCTGGTTATAAAATTACTGCATCTATATCTTTGAATCTAATGCAACTCTCCAGATACTATCTTTTATCTATTTTTTTTTACTACAAAAGCTATGAATTCATAATAAAAACACAATAAAGTAATGATTTTGTTTTATATAAATCCTGCCCATTGAATGATGGTAATTGTGGTTAATAAAAATAAAGACAACAAAATGTAGAGATGCTGAATTGGATTCAGAGCTGTATGACTGTATATGATGAAAATATTGTAGTGTTTTTATTTTGGACTCATAACTTAATAGTTAACTAAATAGGTAAAAGTGGTTTCTGGAGAATTGTATTAGATCCTAAGATCTATGTGCTGTGCTCTCAGATCCAAGGTTTCTTACTAATGAAAACCACAAGCTAGAAACTAGATGTTTAGATAAGGAGCTTATGCACAAACATTGCAGCATTCATTGTTTATTATGGCTCACACTGGGTGGGATTTCTGTATGGTGAATTGGCTACTGATTTTATACTCTTTATTGGCATAAAATAATACCTATAGCATAATTTAACATTTGCACCAATTATTTTTAAATAAAGTTATTATTTATAAAAGCATGTAGCTTAAGATACACTTTGTATTGATTCCTTTAAATAGATAAATAGACAAATTTTAATTTTTTATATTTTTTAATTTTCATGTTGGTACAGCAATAGTTAGATTTTATACCTCAAAGTCATTCACAATGTTATTTGGATGATCAATGGAGTGATGTATGCATGTTAATTACCACCAAATGCTTCTTGAGAAAATATAATGATTCTATATTTTAGTTTTTAATAAATAAAGAAGATTTAAAATGCAGCAGTCAACATATACCAAATTGCAGGACTTGTCTGAATTTTAGCTTTCTATTTTTAAAAATAATTTTCAAAACATTTTTTTATTATGAAATTTGTTTTAAATTATAAACATAAAATATATTTAGTTTTGTAATTATTTTATAGTTTTAAAAGAATTTAAACTTTGCATTGACAAACAGAAGAATATTATTCTAAGTAAAATAGAAAGGTAAGTTTTTAATATATATATATGTAATTTATTTCTTTTAATATTTTTTTTTATTTTAGTTACTTATACAATTATTTTTAATAATAATTATGATAAAATATTTTTATTTTGTTACAAACCCTATTCAAAGTAAAGACCAAATATAAATTTAATTTAATTTTAAAAAAAAAAAAGTTAATATTTTTCTTTGGTATTGAAAGTTCCGTTTAAATGTTTAAATGTTTTTTTTAAAACTGAAATGAAAAAAATAACCTTTTAAATTCTTTTAAGTTACAAACTGTTTGTTTGTAAATACTTTTATGTAAATTAAAATACTATTTTAAAATCAACGTTTAATATATTATATACAACAAAATTATTAAAATTTAGTACATTTGATATAAATCACAGATAATACCATATGACACAAAAGTATTTTATATAAGTTACTGGGTTTCTTAAATCTGGAGCAATGGACAAATGAAATTTAAAATATTTTGATATCAATTTTAAAGTAACTTATTAAAAAAATAAAAAGTTTTCCAGTAATGCTTACAAGTTTTGTTAACAATTTTGTTTCAATTAAATACATTTGTTGAAGTTAAAATAAAATTTAATAATCAAAAAATAATGTCTAAATTTGTACTTTTGTTTATAAATCTCTGATAATGTAATATGACACTAAAATATTTTAGATAGATTAATAAGATTCTGAAATCCAGATCAGGTGGCAGATAAAGAAAATATAATGTAAACAAGGGTGATTTAATACTTATGAATTTACTTTCAACATAAAAAGTATTTTATCATCATTTAAAATTGCAATAAAAACATATCTTTGACTATAATCTTAATGCTAAAAACTAAATAATAATAAATATAAACATATTTATAATAAATCCTTTTATTTACTATGGAAACTAAAACAAGATAATAATTGTTTCTTCAATGATAATTAACAATTTTTATATTTAACTTGAAAACAAAACACAGAGCAAACAGAAATTAAATTAATCCCTATTTTTTATAACAAGGGATTGACTTAATTATTTTGGACTCTTCATGCTTTTAATTTAAGTTAAATATAAAAACCTTGATTGTGGTTGAAGAAATAATTATTTTCTTGGTTTTTGTTTTTATAATGAATGAAATTCTTCTTTATAAATACTTTTTATATCTACTGCTTTTTTTATTTGCAATAGTAAATATAAAAAAAAAAATATTTTTTTTTATTTTCATTTTTTCCTTCTATATTAATCAAAAAATTACATAGTTTTAATTATTTATCAGTAGTATGTATTTTTTTTAATTATTGATATTTAAATTATTTCAGGCAAAAACACTGTACTATAGTGATACTGTCAATCCAACCTATAAGACAGGAAGGTGGTTCAATTGTTTTACATTTCATTTGTCTGTTATATTTATTAATATGTTTGTGTATTTGCATGTAAATTCATCATCAAAATTATAACTGATGCTCTCCTTTTTGCATTTAAAATTGACTTTTGGATAAATGGCATACAAATGCATTCTACAAAATATCTTATTTGATTAGATTTGTTACTTCTGAGATTTATATAGGTTTTAAAAATCAAGATTATGAATTACAATTGGAAATTAAAGAGAAAATACAAAACTGGGTGACTTTAAAGCTTAATAAAGCATCTGTAGTTTATGCAACTTTATAGACTACAAAATTAAGTTGGGTCAAGAAGTATAGTAAAAAATGATAATAAGTGAATTAGTAATCAAAAGATTTTACACATTCTTTAATAACTGAAACACACAGGCTAATATTATATACCTGTGTCTATATATGTAATATATAGGGTATATGAGCACAGACTTTCACATGACCTACCACTCTCCACACTATCTCATAACACTAATACACTTGAACACATATACGTTGAAAAGATAAATAATCACCAATATATGCATTTCATGCTAAACCAGAAATCATCAGTTGGTCCAGATCACCATCTTTACACATATATGCTATAAGTGCTCAGATATATATTAAGATAGCCAAACTTCAAGCCTGTCCATTAAAGTATGAGGTTTGGCTCTCTTAATATATATCTGAGCACTTATAGCATATATGTTTAGAGATGGTGATCTGGTCCAACTGGTGAATGCTGGTTTAGCATGAAATGCTTATATTGGTGATTATTTATCTTTTCAACGTATATGTGTTCAAGTGTATCAGTGTTATGAGATAGTGTGGAGAGTGGTCGGTCATATGAAAGTCTGTGCTCATATACCCTATATATTTTACACTTTATTGTAGAACAAATTAACATTTGATGAAAGAGTTGGAGATAAGAGTTTTTATAATAGTTTATCAATAAATAATATTAAAAAATTTAATCTAAAAAATGTTGGCCGACATATTTTTATTATTGTTGTTATTGCTATTATCACCGTCATCGTCGTCATTATAATCATCATCATTATTATTATACAATTTAATAGATTGAGATTTTATGCAGTAGATATTTATGCAATAACATGTGACACAACAACTTATTTTGTGCAAACTACACAAATTAAAACTTTTTTTTTACTATACATTTAAAAAAAATTAGAAAATTTTTTGGAGAAAAACTAAATTATAATATATATTGAAAAACACGCACAAATATATCTCATAAATTATAAACCAGACATTTAGTTTTCAAATAAATTACTAAAATAAAATTCGAAATTCTTTGACAGATGTTTGCTTTAATTAATTGTTCATTGAAATTTATGTTTTAAAAATTAAAAAATAAATTGAAAGTACTTTCAAAGTTTTAGTAAAGACAAATATTAATGGAACTCAACGATTAATAATTTAAGCATAAATTTTAACACTAAAGAATAAACACTACTAATATTGCTTTAGTTAAAGTAGGCATTTAATGTTACAGACAGTTACATACTGATATATTTAAACATAAAGACCATTTATTTAAAAACATTATATATATATATTTCATTTAGAGAGATATAGCTATAATAAAATGTATAAAGTAAATATTCAGTACCAAATAATGCTGAAAAAGTTTTTTGTAAAACCATAAGACATAAGCAATGAGTTCGGTTGATTTTAAGACTTTTCAAATACAAAAGAGACATTAAAAAACCTTAAAAACATATTACTAATTAATTTGGAAAAATATTTTGTATTTTACCACAAAAAATTTAATAGATGATTTGTTAGAAATCAAAGAATTGATTGGAGGTTATTTAATTTATAAGAATACATAGTTGTAAATCCATTTATATAACTAAAACTAAAAATGTTTTTAAGTGTTTGAGGAATAATGAAAATTTATCACATATCTAAGATAATATGGATCAGTGATTTGCAATCTTTTTATACTTGAAATTTTACGCAACCCATTATATTTTGTTTCCATCCCATTATAAGCATCCTAGGATAGTAATAATAAAAATCATTTTACTGCACACAAATATATATCTTCTTCATTGATACACACATATATATATATATATATATATATATATATATATATATATATATATATATATATATATATATATTGTAACCATATATTTTAGTATAAAATATAATAATTGATGTAACTGGTATAAAAAATTCTCTTTCTTCTTTTGGTGATTTGATTGGCTTGATTTGCACTTTGAACAGATTACTCTCTTATATTCAAAATAATTTATTAGAGAGAATGGGTAATATTTTGCCTTACTTGTTGTCTATATTATTTTAATAAATTTAAATTGCTTCTTTCCATATACTAATTCATATCAAAATGTTTAACTTTTTAAAAATTTTGACAACACATTAAATTTGGTAAAATGTTATTAAAAATAATAATAATGTTTTATTTGTTTAAAATGGTCTTAAAAATTATTTCCATTGAATTAAAAAAAACCATTTGTTCAACTAAATTTAATTATTAAAAATAAATACAGTAATTACATATGCGTTTCAAAAAAAAAAAAGAAAGGAGCGCGAATTTAAAAGAAGATCGCCTGATAGTGTTGCTTTTGGGGGGAGAAAGAAAAGAAAATGGTAAAAGGCAAATGGTGTAAATATGATAAGCTTATTTTAAAATAGTTAACAAGTAAACGGATTACCACAAAGTTTTCTATAAACATAAAAATAACATAATGGTATTTAATAATAAGATGAATTGCTAAATTTAAAAGTATGTTTAAGTCGGCTAGCCAGGTGGATCAAATCGCTAATAATAATTTTCCAATATTACATTTGAAATATGTCGGAGCTTTCCAGTTTAAAAGCAGAATTAATTGTAAGATTTTGGTATGTTTTAAAATATTTATTATTCTACAATTTGGAAAAATTAAATAAGTATTTTAATTACAGAAGTTTTATAAATATGAAAATTTGCTTTTTAAAAAAGAAGTTTAAATTAAAGTAAAATGTTAAAGTTATTAACATAGTTTAATATTTCCATTTATAATTTTAATAAAAAATATAGTATTGATTGATATTTAACTTTGCAATGCCAGTAATATATTTGCTAGTTAATTTGTTTACCATTTGGATAATAAAAACAGTCTTCAAATAATTAATCAAAGCTATTTTCTAATTTTATCGTCAGTTTGGAATGATTAAATTAATTGCTATAATTAGTATTCCTAGATTTAAGCGTGGATAAATAAATATTAGCATGGATGTGATAAACTTGGAACAGTTTTAATAGAGAAATGTAGAAATTAATAACTTATGAAAAAACATTTTCATTTAAACTCTGCGTGTCATGTTTTGGAATTGTTTCATGTTTATGGAGCCACGTAAAATCGTTAATCTAATAGTGCTTATAATAACTAATACAAATGGATAAAATTACATGTATGGAATTCAACTATAATTGTAGCTATTACTTCGTATATTTATTGTTCGACACATCGTACATGGATTTCACGGATCATATTTGTAGTTATAAAATGCTATACAATTTAATTTGTGATACACACACCTGCTAGAATTCATGTATTGAACTATAAAATGCTATACATTTAATTTATATCACACACACACCTGTTAGATTTTATGTATTTGATGAATAATGCATTACTTTAATTTTATCGTTATATGAACTTGCATGTGAAGTTCATAAATTATATTTTATTAAGTTTAAATTAATAGGGGTTGAATAAAATACTTATTCAAGAGAATAGCGCTTGCGAAAAAGCTTGAAAAGTACTAAATGAATTTATGAGATGTATCAATTTTTCATGTGGTATTTTGTGAGTCTTTCCACATTTCTATTCCTATACTAATATTACTTATATTATATTACATACGTTTTATTTTAAGCAAGATAAGTTAGTACATTAGTTGTCCTGGTTAGTGTAACATTTTATTATGCAAGAACCCACATTTGCTAAAATGTTAGTGTTTTCTGAATGGTCAGAATAACTGAGGAGGATGATTTTGCACTTTAATGTGAAGTAAATAGTAATGTTGTTTTATAATGTTAAAAGGCATTAATCTGTGCCGGTGGTTAATCTTCAGATTACTTAATTGCCATTTTTTTGTATTTTACACTCATTCCTGCGCTGGTGGTTAATCCGTGGAATTGTGTAATTATATTTATTACTTTATGATGGTGTATAAATCCACAAAGCGTTTAGTGTTATTTAATTCCTATGTGTAGATGAATGCATCCACAAGAATATGGTTTTACTTCATAGATATAAGTTGGGCAAAGTATTTTAGTTATTCTGCTAAATCATCTTCTTCCATTTGTAAGTATAATTTATAAGTTAGATCATTAAATTGTAGCAGGACATTCTATTCAAGTTACCTCATAATAATTGACTGTTGGTTGATAATTATTTACCTGAATGTAAGTTTAAATTTTCACTTTATTTAATGATTGCATTATAGCTAAATCCTACAGATATAATATTATTTATTATATTATTATAAGTTTACGGTATAGATTTATTGAATCTGGAAATGACATTAGATGTTTCATGAGTTGATGTTGAATTTAGTATAATTTCCTCAATACATTCATTATATCAAATTGAAATATAAGGTATGATTAGGTTTTTAAAAACCGTACCTATGATATGTTATTGAAGAAAGTTGATGGAATTATAATTTATTTATTTTATTTGTTTATGTCTTTAATTATAACATTAGAATTAATTACTTATTATTCATAAATTTGTAAATAAACGTTGATTTATAATTAAACTTACTGTGCCGTTGCTATTTGTCATTTGTAAAATCAGAAATCATAAACCTTGGATAGAGCATACATTGAAGTACATACTATCGTCAACATGATATAAGAGTTTAGTGATATTTTGAGAAAACATTTGGATGCTTTTCATCTTTGGTAGTTTATGATGTGTAAGGTACAATAAAATCCCATTTACCTTTTCCATCATTTTAGCTTTGCGTAGTTGATTCTAGTATACAATATAAATTGATTATTAAACCTGTAAACAGATTTACCAGATAATGACATGATTGAATATATTTACTTAACGTTTTTAAATTGTCATTTGTCAGTATAATAAGAGTCTCAGTGATATAGTAAACTATAAAAAAAGAACCCAAGTATTTATGTTTATTTATTGCAAAGCTTTACCTGGACTAGCATTTGTATTAAAAATCATATAGATGGTTTAAAATTTCATAATCTTATGTAGTTCCACAAATTATGCCATCTTGTACATGGTCGGCCATCAGGTCTCATACAATGAAAATCGCAAATTAAGGTTTGAAAGATAATAACATTACATACTTATAATTTGTTTAATGTATTTTATCATACTACTATGATAGGTCTTCGTGGTACACCCTGGCTGCGATCAAATTAAATCATAAAAAGTTTATGTTATATCATTAGTTTGGTCTGTGGTAAGTTGCTCCAGATGTTGGTTGTGGTCTTTGGTGCATAATATAGATGGCATGATATGCTTTTAGTTACAGCTCTTAATAGCTGACAATGTGCAGTGGGAATTGATCGGTGATCGAGGTTACAATTCTCAGCGCACTTATGTTTTGGTGATATTATGTAGTTGGGACAACAATCGAACGGTTACAATTTTTGGCACCACAACGTGTTCGGCCTGATATGTTGAGGTTATACAGTCATTATAAGTGTGCGATTACAGTTTTTAGCACTTTATAAACATTTGACTTGATTAATTGATCGTTGCAGAGTACAATATGGTAATGTGTGAACTAAATTAATTAATGATTGTTGATTACAATTTTAATTTCCCATATTACAAGAATATTATCATGTGACAAATGCTCTATAATGGTGATAAAATATTGTATGTTTTATTGCTATATATTTCTCCAAATTACTTATATAGATTTCTGATGACAATAGCAATCGTATTCCAAGATATACCAATATTTATGATTGAATTGGGAGAAGTTGAAATTATCAAGGGTTTATAAAGTAGTTGTTATAATACTGCAAATATTTATAGTGGGGGTTCAGATTATTTTAGTGTGAATGTGATATATACCATCTGGGATAGATTATTGGTGGTGATGATTTAGTGGTTGGTCAGCTTGAACAAGATTTTAATTGATTATTGTTATTAAAACATATATATTTTAGGAAAGTAAAAGTTTGGTTTCACAAAATATTGAAATAGTTGTTATAAAATACTCAAAATGAGTGATTCTGAAGAAATTAATTATCCTGAGAGAACCCAAGAAGTTCCTGATCTTGATTTCCAACAACGGTTTATGTTGATGCTTCAACGCATAGAGATTGGAATGAACGAACAATCTCTTTCCCAAAAAGAGATGACTGAAAAATTGAATGAACAGTCTCTTTCTCAAAAAGAGATGACTGAAAAATTGAATGAACAGTCTCTTTCTCAAAAAGAGATGACTGAAAAATTGAATGAACAGTCTCTTTCTCAAAAAGAGATGTCTGAAAAATTAGATAGTTTTGAGAATAAAATGGCTGAAGTTCAGGAGTTTGTGAAAGAAAAAATAGAAGCTGCTAGGGTAAAAACAGTGGAGGAATTTAATCAAAAATTTCAATCATTAGAAAATAGTTGTAAGGCAGCTAAAGGGGAGTCCGATATTAAATTAGAAGAAATTAAAGCTAATTTCTTGGATTATAAAAAGCACTTGGAAGTTCAGATAGAAAAAAATTGGAAATAAGTTTATAACCCATGAGGAGAAGGTGGACACTAAACTGAAGGTGCTTGAAGTGGCAATGGGAGACTCAAGGAGTCAGTTGGCACAAATAGTTAGTGAAATGAACTATAAAGTTCAAGAAGTAGAGTCTCAATCTGCTAAATCTATTGATAAAATTAAAACTGAAATGGAAGTTAAACTTCAGAATAAGAATGAGAGTCATTCAACTTTTGAACAAGGCATATTTAAATCCATGAGTGAATCTGTAACAGAGAGCAGAGCAGAATTAGGGAGCATTAAAAAGATTTTGGAGGAAACTATCAATAGGTCTAAAGTAGAGAATAAAGAATTGAAAAAGACTAATGCTAAATTTAGTGGAGATTTGGAAATGATGCAGAAAGAGTTGAAGGAAGTGAGGGATAAATGTCAAGAGTGGCCAAATGAGTCAAATGAGTTTAAAGAAGGACAGAAACTAGAGGCAAAGATTGAAAATCTTCAGCTAAAAATGTTGGAAATTCAAAAGGCTCAAGAGAAAAATGATAATTTCATTGGTCAAAACACCAAGTGTTATGTGGATGGGACAGAGACCTCTGTTAAAGAAGTAGTTGTATCAGATGGTAATTTTACTGGTCTCCGCACAACTCCCATTTTCCAAAAACCATTAGGAATTGAATCTGTGGCCAATGATGTCAAGAACACAGATATGTCTATGGGTGGATCTACAGCTCTTAAATTTCTAAAGATTAAGCCATTTAAAAAGGAGTATTTGGAAAACCCTCTAGAATTTCTTCAAAATCTGGAGGAATTGTTTACTTTATGTGCATTTTCAGAAAGAGAAAAACTGGCTATCTCCAGCAACCATCTTTATGCTGCTGCAAAAGATTGGTGGCAGTCTTTGTTTGATTGTCCTCAAACATATGGAGATTTTAAACATTTAATAATGTCAAGTTTCTGAGGTGAAGATCGTCAGGATAACATGCATTATTAAATCACTTGAGAAAAGTACAATGCTAATAAAGGTAGCTATACTCAATTTTTTCGTGGACAGGCGGTCAAACTTAAAACTTTAACTGCTTTTCCATTATCTGAGCATCATATAGTCAGGATCTTAAGACATAACTTACCTCGACAGATTGAACAAGTTTTGATTGCTGCAGATAAGTATACAATTGATGAGGTGTCAGAGATCTTAGATGCACTAGAGACAAGTGAATGTGACCTGGAAAACAGATATAGAGGTGGAAAGGATGCTAGAGCTTCTCATAACTGTTCCATTGCTAATGTTAATGTTGCTCCCATAAGAAGTCCTTATCGTGATAAAAGATACCAGAGTAGGAGTCGTAGTTATAAACGACCAAATTTTTATCATAGAGTTAATGGTCAACCTAGTCTAATTAATAAGACCCATGATAGAGATCAACCTTCTATTCATGGAATTAAACCACCTCACACAAAGGGTATTAAGACGAATGTTAAAAGTAATACATTAAACTAGAAGGGGCCTTGTGGAAAAGTTCCTCACTGTGGGTGCCTATTGCTAACTTGGGGAGGAACCATATAGACAATGAAGAAGCATATGTAAATAGTATAGACCTTAATATTGATCTGTTGGATTCTTTTAAGTTCGGAGATTTTGTATTTGTCCGTACTCCTCATGTTAGCAACTTAAAGAAAAACGAATTTAGAAAATTTTTAAGCTTATATAGTGGACCTTTCATGATTGAAAGCCAGGTGGGAGAGAATGCATTTATGCTCTCAACCCCTGAAGGAATCTGAGGCACCTACAATGCACGTAGTTTGAAACCTGTACCTTCAATAAATTAGGGGGATTTATATCGTGTAAATGTTATACCATATTCAAATTGATGATAAATTATAGATAGGATAATAAAAATAGTGACTTATGATGTACCTTAGTAGAATTTGATGAAATGGAATTCTGAAGAAAGATAAATTTTTTCCATAGGGGGGTGTAAACTGTAACCATATATTTTAGTATAAAATATAATAATTGATGTAACTGGTATAAAAATTTCTCTTTCTTCTTTTGGTGATTTGATTGGCTTGATTTGCACTTTGAACAGATTACTCTCTTATATTCAAAATAATTTATTAGAGAGAATGGGTAATATTTTGCCTTACTTGTTGTCTATATTATTTTAATAAATTTAAATTGCTTCTTTCCATATACTAATTCATATCAAAATGTTTAACTTTTTAAAAATTTTGACAACACATTAAATTTGGTAAAATGTTATTAAAAATAATAATAATGTTTTATTTGTTTAAAATGGTCTTAAAAATTATTTCCATTGAATTAAAAAAAACCATTTGTTCAACTAAATTTAATTATTAAAAATAAATACAGTAATTACGTATGCGTTTCAAAAAAAAAAAAAGAAAGGAGCGCGAATTTAAAAGAAGATCGCCTGATAGTGTTGCTTTTGGGGGGAGAAAGAAAAGAAAATGGTAAAAGGCAAATGGTGTAAATATGATAAGCTTATTTTAAAATAGTTAACAAGTAAACGGATTACCACAAAGTTTTCTATAAACGTAAAAATAACATAATGGTATTTAATAATAAGATGAATTGCTAAATTTAAAAGTCTGTTCAAGTCGGCTAGCCAGGTGGATCAAATCGCTAATAATAATTTTCCAATATTACATTTGAAATATGTCAGAGCTTTCCAGTTTAAAAGCAGAATTAATTGTAAGATTTTGGTATGTTTTAAAATATTTATTATTCTACAATTTGGAAAAATTAAATAAGTATTTTAATTACAGAAGTTTTATAAATATGAAAATTTGCTTTTTAAAAAAGAAGAAGTTTAAATTAAAGTAAAATGTTAAAGTTATTAACATAGTTTAATATTTCCGTTTATAATTTTAATAAAAAATATAGTATTGATTGATATTTAACTTTGCAATGCCAGTAATATATTTGCTAGTTAATTTGTTTACCATTTGGATAATAAAAACAGTCTTCAAATAATTAATCAAAGCTATTTTCTAATTTTATCATCAGTTTGGAATGATTAAATTAATTGCTATAATTAGTATTCCTAGATTTAAGCGTGGATAAATAAATATTAGCATGGATGTGATAAACTTGGAACAGTTTTAATAGAGAAATGTAGAAATTAATAACTTATGAAAAAACATTTTCATTTAAACTCTGCATGTCATGTTTTGGAATTGTTTCATGTTTATGGAGCCACATAAAATCGTTAATCTAATAGTGCTTATAATAACTAATACAAATGGATAAAATTACATGTATGGAATTCAACTATAATTGTAGCTATTACTTCATATATTTATTGTTCGACACATCGTACATAGATTTCACGGATCATATTTGTAGTTATAAAATGCTATACAATTTAATTTGTGATACACACACCTGCTAGAATTCATGTATTGAACTATAAAATGCTATACATTTAATTTATATCACACACACACACCTGTTCAATTTTATGTATTTGATGAATAATGCATTACTTTAATTTTATCGTTATATGAACTTGCATGTGAAGTTCATAAGTTATATTTTATTAAGTTTAAATTAATAGGGGTTGAATAAAATACTTATTCAAGAGAGTAGCGCTTGCGAAAAAGCTTGAAAAGTACTAACTGAATTTATGAGATGTATCAATTTTTCATGTGGTATTTTGTGAGTCTTTCCAGATTTCTATTCCTATACTAATATTACTTATATTATATTACATATGTTTTATTTTAAGCAAGATAAGTTAGTACATTAGTTGTCCTGGTTAGTGTAACATTTTATTATGCAAGAACCCACATTTTCTAAAATGTTAGTGTTTTCTGAATGGTCAGAATAACTGAGGAGGATGATTTTGCACTTTAATGTGAAGTAAATAGTAATGTTGTTTTATAATGTTAAAAGGCATTAATCTGTGCCGGTGGTTAATCCGCAGATTACTTAATTGCCTTTTTTTTTATATTTTACACTCATTCCTGTGCTGGTGGTTAATCCGCGGAATTGTGTAATTATACTTATTACTTTATGATGGTGTATAAATCCACAAAGCGTTTAGTGTTATTTAATTCCTATGTGTAGATGAATGCATCCACAGAAATATGGTTTTACTTCATAGATATAAGTTGGGCAAAGTATTTTAGTTATTCTGCTAAATCATCTTCTTCCATTTGTAAGTATAATTTATAAGTTAGATCATTAAATTGTAGCAGGACATTCTATTCAAGTTACCTCATAATAATTAACTGTTGGTTGATTATTATTTACCTGAATGTAAGTTTAAATTTTCACTTTATTTAATGATTGCATTATAGCTAAATCCTACAGATATAATATTATTTATTATATTATTATAAGTTTACGGTATAGATTTATTGAATCTGGAAATGACATTAGATGTTTCATGAGTTGATGTTGAATTTAGTATAATTTCCTCAATACATTCATTATATCAAATTGAAATATAAGGTATGATTAGGTTTTTAAAAACCGTACCTATGATATGTTATTGAAGAAAGTTGATGGAATTATAATTTATTTATTTTATTTGTTTATTTATGTCTTTAATTATAAAATTAGAATTAATTACTTATTATTCATAAATTTGTAAATAAACGTTGATTTATAATTAAACTTACTGTGCCGTTGCTATTTGTCATTCGTAAAATCAGAAATCATAAATCTTGGATAGAGCATACATTGAAGTACATACTATCGTCAACATGATATAAGAGTTTAGTGATATTTTGAGAAAACATTTGGATGCTTTTCGTCTTTGGTAGTTTATGATGTGTAAGGTACAATAAAATCTCATTTACCTTTTCCATCATTTTAGCTTTGCGTAGTTGATTCTAGTATACAATATAAATTGATTATTAAACCTGTAAACAGATTTACCAGATAATGACATGATTGAATATATTTACTTAACGTTTTTAAATTGTCATTTGTCAGTATAATAAGAGTCTCAGTGATATAGTAAACTATAAAAAAAGAACCCAAGTATTTATGTTTATTTATTGCAAAGCTTTACCTGGACTAGCATTTGTATTAAAAATCATATAGATGGTTTAAAATTTCATAATCTTATGTAGTTCTACAAATTATGCCATCTTGTACATGGTCGGCCATCGGGTCTCATACAATGAAAATCGCAAATTAAGGTTTGAAAGATAATAACATTACATACTTATAATTTGTTTAATGTATTTTATCATACTACTATGATAGGTCTTTGCGGTACACCCTGGCTGCGATCAAATTAAATCATAAAAAGTTTATGTTATATCATTAGTTTGGTCTGTGGTAAGTTGCTCCAGTTGTTGGTTGTGGTCTTTGGTGCATAATATAGATAGCATGATATGCTTTTAGTTACAGCTCTTAATAGCTGACAATGTGCAGCGGGAATTGATTGGTGATCGAGGTTACAATTTTCAGCGCACTTATGTTTTGGTGATATTATGTAGTTGGGCCAACAATCGCACGGTTACAATATATATATCTTTATTTTTTGCTACTATCTTTATCATTTTCTAAACATTTGTTTTCTATCCATTAAAAAAATATTTTTTATCATCATCTAAAAATGAAAAACGGTTTAAAAGTATTTAATTGTAAACCTTATGACAAAAAATAAATATGATAAATGTATAATAATACTTGGTTCTTCGTATTGTCTGTTGATTTGTAGCAAATACAATATTTTTAGCCTGAGTAGAAAATGTGTACATTCAAGAAATTTGGAAGGATACTAGCACAAAGAAAATTATGAGTGTGAACAAGAGAAGTGATAGTCATATAAGAGAAGTCATTGTGATGTGCTGTTTATACAAATCTGATTGGTATATGAAGAAGGAAGTGTTTAAACTAAAAAATTATTAAACCCAACATGACAACTTCTCAAAATTGTTATGACGTCCCCAACAATTTTTCTTCGAATCCTTAAGGTTTGTGATTCACAGGTTGTACACACTGATATAGATGAGTAGAAACAGAGGGTTCTATTTAAGAATAATAAACTACTAGTAATACTATAATGTTCTAAGCTTCACACATTGTATAAATAATCAATAGGCACAATTAATTAATCCGTTTGCAAAAAAGGAAAAGATAGGATTATATAATCAATAGACACAATATTATGAAACCAAAGGCTTACAAAAATAATACTATAGATCTATACAACCTGTTTGTGAGTCTGTAAGTTTATGTTGATGTCTTTGGAGATAAACTTATCTGCAAGGCTATAAATGAAGGAGAGGTGACCAGATCACCCACTGGATGGCATGTCTACATACCTGAATCTTCACCTAGCAAGTTCCCTACTATTGTTCTTCTGCACATACTTCCCAGTGTTGTATAAACACTTTCCATTGGCTATTAGCTGCCCATCTTGAGTTCCCATATCCAATTCTTGCAATTACAATGTAGTTCACATCCCATTTGTATAGTTTTAGGCATATGTTTCACTAGCATCAAATCTGATCAGGAACTAACATTCCATAGTTGCAATGGATTTCTTTACTTTAACTTTTATATATATATATATATATATATATATATATATGGATTTATAAGTCTTATATATATATATATATATATATATAAGACTTATAAATCCAATAAATAATATTATATTTCAACCAGAGGATTTGGTTTTCATCAGAAAGAAAAAAAATACACAGTAAAATGGCGATAATCAAAAATTACAGATTTGGTAAAAGATTAAAAATTTAACAAAACCCCCCTGATTGGTCACAAAATCTAACACAGAATATCTACCCAATCAATGACAAAATTCAAACAAAAAAAAAACTACATTCCCTCCTAATCAAGCTTAAATTCTATTTAAATTAAAATAAATATAAAAAATCCAAAATTAAAAATTAAAATATACATATGTGCATACATAGAAAAATTAAACTATGCTCACATACAAAAAAAATAGCTGTGCTCACATTAATATTCATTAAAAACTAAAATACTTATACATTTTAATCAAAAATTATAGTTAGTGCAAAGTACAAAAATTTATAACTAATTATTTATCTATAAACCAATTAAACACAGATATTAAACATCCATGTAACCAATCTTTACATAAAAAACCTCATATAAGAAAATTTTCACATAAAAAACACACATATAGAAATCATTTAGGAGACCCGGCAACCCAGAGATGTAATAGTTCCAGTGTTCAAATCCAATCCATGTGGTTCTAAGGTCTTGAATTTAAAAATAAAAAACTCTCCTTTTGTTTCCTCTCCCTTGTAGAAAAAAAACCTTCCTGAAGAATCACTACTTTTAAATCATCAATTGAATAATTCGGTAAGTTAAAATGTTTTGAAACCGGTCTATCTTTATTCTTATGCAAAATGTCAAATCTATGATTAGTCATTCTGACATGTAAACTATTTGCTGACTCACCTATATACTGGTTTAAACATCTACTGCACTCTATCAAATATTACAAATTAACACTTTTACATGTAACATAATTAGGAATATACCATTTGAAATTACAATTCTTAGTACTAAAGACCACTTTTGTCACAACAATATGTTTACATGTAAAACATCTTCTATCTTTACATGGAGAACATCATTTTTCCTGTACAGAACTACTAATAAAATTTTTTTTGACAAGTATATCTCTTAGTGATCTATGTTTTCGATATACAGTCTTAGGTGGATCAGAAAAAATAGATTTTAAATAATCTGTGGACTGTAATATGTTAAAATGTTTTACCAATGTCCGGTTAATATTAGGTAAATCTCTATTAAAAGTAAGAACCAATGGTGGAACATCTAATTGTTTTTTACTCTTTTCAGATAAAAGAAGTTTCTTTCTATCAATTAAAGATCTCCTTACTGCATTATCCAACAATGTCTTAGGATACCTCATATTGAGCAATCTATTATATAAAATACTATTATTTTGTTGAAGAAATTTCTCATCATTACAAATCCTCTTCATCCTTAAAAATTGACTATAAGGAATATTAGCCTTTAAATGTTTAGGATGGTTACTATAAAAATGTAGATAGTGGTTATTATCAGTTGGTTTCCTATATACAGTAGTAGTAAGAACTCTATTAGTGTAAATAACTTCAACATCAAGAAAATGAGCAATTGATTTTGAAAAATTCATTGTGAAATTAATATGTTTATTAAAATTATTTAAATAACTTAAAAAATTATGAAGTTCAACTTCACTATGTGGCCATATCATGAAAATGTCATCTATATATCTAAGCCAAGTGTGAGGTTTCAGCTTAGCATTGTCAAGTATAGAGGACTCCAGTTTTGACATATATATATATATATATATATATATATGCTATTACTGATTACTTATCACATATAGTTAATCTTTTTTATAGAATTTACTCCTTCTAATTAATCTATTTAATTAACCTGTAGTACTTATAATTAATGTGTATGTCTTCAGCAAACATGCACTGACATTTAATTTTACATATACCACATTTTAAATAAGACATTTATTTTTATATAGCACAATGTTTTTATAAACTGTAATATTGATAAGCCAATAAGCTAATGCACATTCCCTTTGTAGATTTAACTATATAAATTAATACTCTCATTTTCCAAACACAAGATAAAGTCTTTGTGAAAAGATAGAATGAATCATCTATCATTTTAATCCAAACATTTATGTATGGGCAAATCATAAGTATTTGGAAATTAGAGCATGAAGATGTTAATTAATGACTTTAAATTACTTTTTACTATGCCTGAATGAATGATGCTTGCGAAATTTTCAGAATTTACAATATGTCATTCTTATTAAATTAAACATATGTAAATAAGACATTTATTTTATATAGAACCAATGAGTAATGATTTATTCATTTGACTTTTCAACAGCTGAATGATAAGGATTTGAACAAGTGAATATTACCTATATTTTATGATTAGTTAGCAATATTCATGCTAACTGAAAAAATACCAGGATGAGATAGAAAGTTGTCGAAAAATGGAAATTTACTTAATATTGATTTAAAGTCATGTCATAGAAATACTTAATATAAGGACTAATCACAATGTAATGGTTTAATTCCATACACATATATTTAAGAGTCTATTTGACTGGTCTTGCATTTAAATGATTATTTTAAACTTATTCCACTGAACAAAACTAATAATATAATAATTGAAAGTTTTAATTATGAACCACAATACGAGTATTTTTTATTGATATTTTATAAAAATTCATTTTTTAGCAAAAAAGGATATCTAAACTTACCGATTTTCTGGATGTTGAGATCGAATAATATTATATAATGCAGCATATATATATATTCTGAATTTTTAATTTGTTTTTATGAGTGCACCCTAATATCAACTCTACCATATTGCAATAATTCAATTGCATGCTATAATGGCTTGATTCTTTGTAGCGTGTAATTCGTGTGTCAAAGCTGATTGGTTGAAATTTTTATGCCAACAGAAATCCCAACATTCATAGCTGCTTGATTCCATCTTTAAAATAATATATGAGAATTAAAAATCAGATAAAATTTGAATTTTTTATTATTTTTTTTACTAATAGGTATTTAATTTTTTTTATAATTTGGTCAATTTTCTAGTTTACATAAGGCAATAAAGGCAGAAAATTTTTATTGGTCTCATTACCTAAGAAAAATGGATTAAAATATGCCAATATTCACATTCAAGATTTGTAATGGGATGTGCTGCAGAATATTATAAGTATACAGTTTTAAGTTTTTATAATATTTAAATTTTTTTAAATTACTTTGATAATTGGTAAAATTTATTAATTTGTTTGCATTTGTATTTTTGTGTCTGTGTACTATATATATATATATATATATATATATATATATATATATATATATATATATATATATATATATATATATATATATATATATATATATATATATATATATATATATATATATATATATTAAATCATTTAGGCTTTTTATTGTACAATATATAAATTTGTATTCAAATATAATAAAAGTGGTTACTGTACAGTGTAATTTTGTGCCTCTGGTCTAAATTTAGGACAACTTTATTTTACACATGTTATGATTCTCAAAATGTTTAATAATTTATTACTATTTATTGGTGTGTTTGGGTTTTCTCTTGCATGTTTGTATAACAAATAATGATTTATATATAGAGAGCAGTGTAATGTAAATTTTAAAAACTGATAATCAAATGTACAGAAAGGTTGCAGTTTGTTAAAGCAATCACAAAATTTACTGGGCATAGTATTGTGAAAATATAAACACTTAAAATTGATAATGAGAGATTTCAAATGGTATGTGTATAGTGGTAGCCACAATGATTATGCAAATACCACATGGAATTGTATGCAAGCAAAGAATTAAATTGTGATTTTTGCCTATGCCTTGCAGCACATTATTTTCAAGTCTATAATTAGAAAATGAGCTATATGCAAATGAATTATATCTATATGGGATAACAAATATAACAAATTAGCATCATTGTTGTGCATAAAGAATATAAACTTCACTGATATACACAAAAAATATAAAATGAAGAGATGGAACTCATTTTATCAGTGATACAGACAGTAGCCTACAATTTATAGTTTTAGATAGACATGAAACCAATTGCTATGATGACAAATACATGCCCACGTTCTGGAAATGATTTGTTCTGTATCTTTTATTAGATGCATCTTTTTTTCCTATAGAAAACTTTGAGATTTGGTAACTTTTGGGATACACGATAAAAATGAAGAATTCATATGCAATTTATTTTGGAGATTCTGAAGCTATGGGTTATCTCAGGTAAGAAGTATTATATATGGTTTGAAAGATAATTTTATGAAAAAATACAAAAAAAATTATCAATGAAGATGTAATTCAACCTTAGATAATAATAAATTAGAAATTATGAACAAACAATAAAGTAATAATTATGTTGAAAAATTTCCCCTTATTTGTTGAATGGTAATCACTATTTTTCTTAACCTTGTTGTTCTCCTTACTTTTTCTGGTTACTATCAATGTAAAGTTTTTTTGCTCTAACATTATTAAAACTGAAGTTATTGTGAAAATTGTATTTCATATTAGTTTTTTTTTTTTTTAATTTAATATGGCACCTGGAACCATACCATTATGAATGCACATATTGCCAGATCGATAATGGCATTATGCTTCTGTATGCGTTTGTTAAAAATCAGCCCACTTTTAATATCGTGAAAAAAATCACACATTTTTCTTTTTCCTCATCACAACTCAGCCATATACAATATACTTACAAGCATGTTTATTACGATAGAATGACAGCCTGTTAAGCTAAATTGCGCAGACGCTGTAAGAATGTTGTTAATAAATGAATACCTTCGAACAACCACATGATAAAGTATTTATATAAGAGTAAAAGGAATATATCATGTGGTTGTTCGAAGGTATTCATTTATTAACAACATTCTTACAGCGTCTGAGCAATTTAGCTTAACAGGCTGTCATTCTATCGTAATTATAATCGCACGCAAGACGTTATAAAATAAATGCTTAAGCATGTTTATTTTAAAAAATAAAAACAGGTTTTTTATTTTTTTTATATCTTTGATTTTAAAAAAAGTCAGCATGTTGAATATATATATTTACAATATGTAATCTAAAAAAAAGTTGAATTTAAAAAAAAAAAAAAATTAAAATGATCATATATAGTCGACAATAAATATTCTACTGACATTTAGGCAGACAAAGATAATATTAAAATGATAAATGAATTAACGGAATAAAAGGTCTGTATGAAGCAACTAATTAACTGAGCTTAAGAACACAATAAGACACATAAATAAAAGACTGATTGATTGATATAATCAAATCTCTTTAATAATTGTCAAATTCTTTTTTGTTTAATTTAATCATATTTTTTCATTAAGTTTTTTATCATGTCGTTTTTTTAAGTTTATATCTTTTTTATTTAAAAATTTAAAAATGCAATATGTGATGTTATTTTTTTTTTTATGATGAGCATTCACTAACTATTTTTATGAAGATAAAAAGAGAGAATCAAATAATAAAAAAGATAGAAGAAAATTATATGAAACATGAACTTTATTTTCCATATACCACTGACAGAAGAAATATTTGTTTTCGTTTTTTTTTCTTCCCGACTTTAACGTTTTACTTTTAAAATAAGAAAAAGAAAAGTGGTTTTTTTCATGCACAATTGATGATAATTAGTCAAAAAGAATAATACAAAAAATACTATTGAAAGTAAATAAAAAATATTTCTTTTTTTGTGTATAAAATTATAAATAGCAAAAATTGCAAATCCTTCAATAAATATCTATATTTAATAATATTTTGAAATAAATAATATACTGTAAATAGTATTTACTAAGGCTGTAACCTCAAGGATGTTCATGTAAAAATGCGATAGTAGGGACCTCTACAGGTCTTAACCACAAGCTTACGTTTTGGAGGAAAAGAGGAAATTTTATAGTTTTATAATCAGTATTAAACGGTAGATTCACATGAAAAAAGCTGATTGAAATGAAAAAAAAAAAAATAGTCGTAAAAAAGTGTTTAAACTTAAAATAAAAATGATTTTATTTAGACATTTTTATCTAATTCAGCTTTAAATAATTCATTACATAAAATACATTTTTTAAATTAGATATTTTTTTTCACTTTACTATCATCCATAACAGGGCATATAGAAATCAATATTGCTAAATAATCACAATATTTTTAGGCCATCAATTCTCTTCACAATGTATGCAATCATCTTTAATTTTGTTGTTGCAGTTATAGTAAAAACATATAATGGTTTATTGCTCTGGAATTCAGAACATGTCCTATCTGAGCATGTATGTGAGCATGTCACCTGACATGTTAGTTGTCATACATGGTTCTTGAGGTCCAAGTCTACCTTTATATTTGTTCTAAACCATGCAGAACCTGGGTATATTGTGTTTGGGAATGAAGCTTTTAATTATAATATCTAATATGATTTTACTAATGAAAATAATTATACTTTATAAAGAAATGTTTTTAAAATGAAAACAATATTTTGATATATTTTTACATTTTTTTAGATATGCACAACATAAAAATTTGCATTTAAAACTCAAGAATGAATTGTTAATTCTCAGTTGAACAATTTTATCTGATTATTTTAGTTTCTTCTTTTAATTATAATAAGTTTTCTGCAGATATACAATGGTAATTTTTAAGTATTTAAGTCTTGTAAATAATATTTCGAGTAGTTTGGAATAGATAATATTTTGAGTAGTTTGGATTAACTTTTAAACTGAAAAATTTGTTATTGGTCGAGTGAATTAAAGTTTTAAACTTTTGATTTGGTAATTACAGATTCAGCAGTAAAAATATATTTGTCTTTTAATATTACATTTATGTTAGTTTTGATTGTAAAAAGCAAATTAATAATTTGTCAGATTATGAAAGTGAACAAAAGTTTTTTTTAAAAATAAATTTCTATTTATAATTTTAAAAATATTCTATAGTGGAAAATTTAAAAAGAATGTTTGTAACCTATTAGAAAATGCTGCACATGTCATTGATTTCTTTTTCAATTTAGTCTCTTGTAAAAGTAAATAATTTTTACTAAAATCCTAACTACTTTTCTAAAATAATTATATTTTCAACATATTTTATCAAACTAATTTATAATATGTAAAATATATGAAACAATACTCTAAAATATATATTTTATTTTGAAAATCAAAACAAAAAACTTAGACCTGTCCAAATCATTGACAAGCACACCCTATTCTTCAAAATAAAAACAACCAATCAGCATCTGGGTAAGTCTGCTTTTTTTCATTGTTAAAACTTTAAATTTAAATATTAATGATTTTTTTACTTGTCAAATAATTCTAGAAAGGCCAGCATCTTATGGTATATTTTAAGCTTTAAAATAACTATAAATTTACTACAATAATATAAAAATTGATGTTTTTAGAGCATCTTGAAGTTGTGAATGAAAATTTTGGGTTTATGCACTTGTAAGATTAAAATAAATATATGTAAATTATACTTTAAGCTAGAAATTCATCTAATTTGAAAACTGAAGTAAAATACTTTTTATTATAAATATTCCATTCAGAGTGCTTCTCTTGGAATAAATTTCAAGGAAACTTATTTCTTGAAAAAAAATAATGAAACAATTGTCAAACTTTAAACTTAAATTATCTAATCATTAGCTTAATAAATATTAAGCTATTGTCACCACTTGTAAACTAGATAAAAGTTAATATTTGGATCATATATTGTGCCCTTTTTATTGGTACACCCTATTTTAAATGACTTAGGGAATATAATTATAAATTTTATAAAGCAATATATTTATTTATTAAAACTAAAATAATAAAGGTCATTTTAGTTATCAATAGGTTTGAACCTGAGTTAGTTAATTTAAACTAATATAAATGCTATAAATTCTGAATAAAGATTTATTCTCAAATGTATATAAAAGATAAAATTATAAAATATAAATTAATGATATTTGATATTAAATAATTGTTTGATAATATTTAAAATTGTAATGAAGTACAAATCTAATCTTATAAATAGAAATATGTGTGATATAGATAAATAATCATGTCTGTGTGCATCTAATATTATAAAGCAATTACTACTCCTGGTGAAAGCTTAATTTGCTTTTAAAAATAAATAATTAATATTTAACTATTTGATGAGAAAAAATATATAATTGATCTCAGATTTGGTCTGTATAAAAATAATATCATAATGATCTATATTGATTTAAAGTAAATTGTAATTTTATTCAGTTCCTAAATGATATTGTTTTTTTTATTGAGAAATATTCTAAAACAGAAAATATTGGTTTTTAAAAACAGATAAACTACAAGCAACTCATTAAATATTCACAATCAGAGAAGTGAAAGAATTAACCAATGGGAAAGCACAATTTGGAATAAATTAACAGTAAGCAGATGACATTTTTAAAAGAAAAATATGGAGGGAAGAAGAAAAAAGATTACAGATTCCAAAACAATTGGTTCATCGTTAAAAATTTGCTTAGGATCTTTTAGATCTTCTTGTTATTTTTTTTAAAAAGTAATTGATTATAATCTTTTTAAGAATTTAAAACTATATATGATAAAGTGCTGTTAAAATGAAGGAATAAAACAAAGTTAAATCTCTACTGGTAAACTCAACAATTTAATTCTTTTATGAAAATATCTTGAAGTCATTATATTAAAAATATTTAAAAAAAATGAAAGAAAAGAGTTGTACATTCATGCAAAAGTATTGTCAATTAATACAAAACATAACAAAAACATCATGACTATTATTAATACATAATCTAAATAAGCAAGATGCAATATTTATGTGTCATAGCTATCATAGTAGTTGTACAAGATTAAGTTAGAATTGATGGTTGAATAACAAAAAAATTATTCCTGACAGAGATAAGTATAAAATTTTAAAAATAATTAAAACTATATTAGAAATGAATAATAATGGAAATATTTGCATATGTAACAATGTGCTTTATGTTAGAAGAGAACATATAAAAGTGTATCTGATTAAAAATTTCAATGGTATAAAAGATATAAGCAGATGGTTATTATAACTTTTATGTATAATAATAATAATATATATATATATATATAAAATACATATTTTGCGGGTTCATCCATGTTAAAAACTTTTAATATCAATATACTGACGTTTTGACTTGGTCACACAAGCCATCCACAGAGTTATAAAAAAGTAGAAAGACGGTTGTAGAGGCGCTACAATCACTGGTTTGAATTGTATCAATAAGCGAGATGATACGTGCAAACTTCCTCCTATTTGGAAAGATTTCTTTAAAAAACATTCTTAAATTTAACATTTTTGCTATTGGTGGGATTTTTAATGTTTTATTCAAACCAGTGATTGTAGCGCCTCTACAACCGTCTTTCTACCTTTTTATAACTCTGTGGATGGCTTGTGTGACCAAGTCGAAACGTCGGTATATTGATATTAAAAGTTTTTAACATGGATGAACCCGCAAAATATGTATTTTATATATTTAACCCGTGCAAATCTTCATTTTAACATATATATATATATATGTCCACAGATGGGCGTTCTACCAAGAACGCCCATCAAGCGTATGTTTTGTTTACATAAACGTCAGAGTAGTTAGTATTCACTATCTCTAACTATAATTCCACTTTCAGATCATGATTTCAAGCTATTTGCTATCGTCAGTGAAAGACAGGAATAAAGAAACTAGATCTAAATACAAACTCTGAGCGTTTATGAAACAATTTCTATTCAGCTTGCAAGCGTGAATTTTTTAGACACGTAATGTCTTCAAACTCAGCATAGCAAACCAGATAGCTATATGGGTCTGATCTCAGTTCAGCATCACCACATAGTAGAAGCCTCTGCAATCTATATCATTGCAAGAAAGCTGAATAGAAATTGTTTCATAAACGCTCAGAGTTTGTATTTAGATCTAGTTTCTTTATTCCTGTATTTCACTGACGATAGCAAATAGCTTGAAATCATGATCTGAAAGTGGAATTATAGTTAGAGATAGTGAATACTAACTACTCTGACGTTTATGTAAACAAAACATACGCTTGATGGGCGTTTTTGGTAGAATGCCATCTGTGGACATAAATACAAGCATTAGCAAGTTTTTTAACTTGCATTTTTGTTTATCATAAATGTACCTTTGAGGTCTTTTTTGCAATGATATAGATTGCAGAGGCTTCTACTATGTGGTGATGCTGAACTGAGATCAGACCCATATAGCTATCTGGTTTGCTATGCTGAGTTTGAAGACATTACGTGTCTAAAAAATTCACGCTTGCAAGCTGAATAGAAATTGTTTCATAAACGCTCAGAGTTTGTATTTAGATCTAGTTTCTTTATTCCTGTCTTTCACTGACGATAGCAAATAGCTTGAAATCATGATCTGAAAGTGGAATTATAGTTAGAGATAGTGAATACTAACTACTCTGACGTTTATGTAAACAAAACATACGCTTGATGGGCGTTTTTGGTAGAACGCCATCTGTGGACATAAATACAAGCGTTAGCAAGTTTTTTAACTTGCATTTTTGTTTATCATATATATATATACACATACAAAAAATGAAGGATTAAAAGTTAAAAAGATGTATGGATGTAATACAAGGCATGTGTAAAAAGAAAATTTTAAATGAAGATTATATTTATACTTATAATAAAACCATACAAATCTGCTTGGGAAATGGAATAATTATTTATCAAAACTTTAAATGATAAAATATGATAAGTGTAAAAAATTACATAATTACTGAAGACAATTAATAATATATATATATATATATATATATATATATATATATATATCAAAAACCAAAACTGTCTAACACTATACTAGCAAAAAATAAAAATGCAAAAACATAAAACAATACAGTACTAGATTAAATTCAAAATTTTACCAAAATCCTTACACAACCATCGTTTCATCTACTACAAATAGACCTTCTCAAGTGAAAATCAACCTAAAGAAAAACATATATATATATATATATATATATATATTATATGTTTTTCTTTATATATATATAAACAAACAAACCTTCCCATAATTCATTTCAAACTCCACCTTCCCTTAATATCAAAAGAAGTCTTCATAAGATTGATAGCCTCAGAATCAAGGAGTTTTATCATCAAAGTCTCCTTTATTCTTCTTTTTAACTCATTCTTTTCATAAAAAATAACCGAAGCATTGTCAAACAATATTCTATGACCTATATTCAATTCATGAATATATAAAGCTGAGTTAAGATACCTATGTTTAACTCTACTTATATGAACCTTAACCCTTTCATTAAGGCTAAATTTACTCTGGCCTACATAAAATTTACCACAACTACATGGAATTTATAAACAATATCAGGAATAGACATATTAAGCCTTCTATTCCGACAACAAAAATTCAACAAAGACATTTTTTATGTATAAAAGGCTGATAACTATCAGGCCTAATCATATTTCTCAAATTTTTAGGTTTTATAAAATGACTACAAAACAAAACATCATTAACCTTCTCAACATTTAAATCTAAAAACTTTAATTTTACAAAATCAAAAACACCCCCCTCAATTGTAAACTTAATACTAGAATCAAAACCATTCAATCCACATAAAAACACTTTTAATTTCTCTTTCTGAATAACAAACAAACAATCATCAATATACCTAACAAATAATTTAATAGAGCATGAAAACATATTAATAATACTACACTCCAAATAATCAATATAGACATCACACATCAATGGAGAAATGACATAACCAATAACCCAACCTTCTCTAATCTTATAAAACACATCATTAGACATAAAATACATTGAATCCTCTAACAGCAAAAGCGAATCATGAAAAACCTTAATCTTATCTGCAGAAAAACATTCTAATTTTTTTTAAAATTGAAAGAAAAACATCAATACTTTTTAATCTATTAACCGATTGGTACATATTTTCAATGTCTAAACTACCAAAAACACAATCATCATGCAAAACAAAAACATTAATTTTTTTAAAAGCTTCAAAGGAAGAAGAAACACAAAATTGACCCAGTTTTATATAATCCTTAAAATATCTTATAATAAATTTTGATATTTTATCAACAATTCCTCCTGTAAAATCAAAAATACATCTCAAAGGAAAATTATCTTTATGAGACTTCAAATTAAAGAAAACCTTTGGAGCCACAAAATCACTAGGGTAATAATTTAAATTAGTAGCTCTATCAAAAATCTTTTTATTTTCCATAACTTTCATAATCTTAATTAATTTAGATTTTATTTTTTTACCAGGATCAGAATCTAAAATATCATTCTGATCCTGGTAAAAAAATAAAATCTAAATTAATTAAGATTATGAAAGTTATGAAAAATAAAAAGATTTTTGATAGAGCTACTTCTTTAAATTGTTACCCTAGTGATTTTGTGGCTCCAAAGGTTTTCTTTAATTTGAAGTCTCATAAAGATAATTTTCCTTTGAGATGTATTTTTGATTTTACAGCAGGAATTGTTGATTAAATATCAAAATTTATTATAAGATATTTTAAGGATTATATAAAACTGGGCCAATTTTGTGTTTCTTCTTCCTTTGAAGCTTTTAAGAAAATAAATGGTTTTGTTTTGGATGATGATTGTGTTTTTGGTAGTTTAGACATTGAAAATATGTACCAATCGGTTAATAGATTAAAAAGTATTGATGTTTTTCTTTCAATTTTAAAAAAAATTAGAATGTTTTTCTGCAGATAAGATTAAGGTTTTTCATGATTTGCTTTTGCTGTTAGAGGATTCAATGTATTTTATGTCTAATGATGTGTTTTATAAGATTAGAGAAGGTTGGGTTATTGGTTATGTCATTTATCCATTGATGTGTGCTGTCTATATTGATTATTTGGAGTGTAGTATTATTAATATGTGTTCATGTTCTATTAAATTATTTGTTAGGTATGTTGATGATTGTTTGTTTGTTATTCAGAAAGAGAAATTAGAAGAGTTTTTATGTGGATTGAATGGTTTTGATTCTAGTATGAAATTTACAATTGAGAGGGGTGGTTTTGATTTTGTAAAATTAAAGTTTTTAGATTTAAATGTTGAGAAGGTTAATGATGTTTTGTTTTGTAGTCATTTTCTAAAACCTAAAAAATTGAGAAATATGATTAGGCCTGATAGTTATCATCCTTTTATACATAAAAAAATGTCTTTGTTGAATTTTTGTTGTCGGAATAGAAGGCTTAATAATTTTAAAAATGATGCTGATATTCAAAAAAGTCAATTTGCTGTGGAATATGTAGAATTGGGTTATAGTCATGATTTTATTAAAAAAGTGGTATTTAATAATAATGTTTATAGTCGTGATTTGAATGATAAGAATTTTGTTGGTAAGGATGATGATTATATGTCTTTACCATTTAAAGCATCAATTTATAATTTGGTTTATAGGAATAGTCATTTGTTAGGTGGAAAGAAGGTTGCATGGAGGAAAGGTTCTGATTTGAATTCATTACTTAATGGTTCAAAGCAGTCTATTGATAGTAGGTCTATTCCTGGTATTGTTTATAAAATTCCATGTAGTTGTGGTAAATTTTATGTAGGCCAGAGTAAATTTAGCCTTAATGAAAGGGTTAAGGTTCATATAAGTAGAGTTAAGCATAGGTATCTTAACTCAGCTTTATATATTTATGAATTGAATACATGTCATAGAATATTGTTTGACAATGCTTCGGTTATTTTTTATGAAAAGAATGAGTTAAAAAAAAGAATAAAGGAGACTTTGATGATAAAACTCCTTGATTCTGAGGCTATCAATCTTATGAAGACTTCTTTCGATATTAAGGGAAGGTGGAGTTTGAAATGAATTATGGGAAGGTTTGTTTGTATATATATATATATATATATATGTTTTTTTTGGTTGACTTTCACTTGAGAAGGTCTATTTGTAGTAGATGAAACGATGGTTGTGTAAGGATTTTGGTAAAATTTTGAATTTAATCTAGTACTGTATTGTTTTATGGTTTTGCATATATATATATATATATATATATACGTATATATATATATAACTTATAAAACTCTATATATATATATATATATATATATATATGGGAGGATAAAGAGTTGAACAAGTTAATGGAAAGAACATTTGTTTATTTGAGAATATAAAATGTATATTGAAGATAATGTCATTCTACATTAAAAGAGGTGCAAATGTTCTATCTTAAATGATAACATTAACAAAGAGTACATAAAAAATAATGTGAAGACTGAACTATAATAAATGCAAAAAGTATCTAAATAAAATATATTATGCAATTTGAAAATAATCTTTGATTATTAAGGGAAAAAAAAGAAACGGAAAAATTTTAAATAACCTGTTGGTGCTGAAATTTTGTACATTTATGTTATCATTAAACAGAGCAAAACTCTCCATACAGTATTGCCACCTGTGCTAAACAGAGTAATCAATGGATGCCAGAAGGCTTGTGCATAAAATCCCTATCTAATGCCTACTCATCCAATATCCTCAGACTAGTTTCTGGCTTGTGGCCTTCGTCAGTGAGGAGCTTTGAATCTGAGAGCACTGCATCTAGATCTTAGGATCTAATGCAACCTTCTAGCAACCACCTTTTATCTCTACTTAACTACAAAACTATGAGAATGAAATTGAAAACAAAAAAAATATTTTCAATTTAAGCTCAATAGCTTATATAGTCATATGGGTCTGAACTCAGTTCAGCACCCATATGTTTTGGTGTCTTTGGCTCTTTTACAACCATAGCCACCACTATCCTATTAGGCAGAATTGGTGTTGAACCACTAAGCATCACATGATCACATTTCCTATACTAGCACATCTCTCAGATCCAAAGCTCCTCACTGACGAAGGCCACAAGCCAGAAACTAGTCTGGGGATATTGAATGAGTAGGCATTAGATAGGGATTTTATGCACAAGCCTTCTGGCATCCATTGATTACTCTGTTTAGCACAGGTCGCAATACTGTATGGAGAGTTTTGCTCTGTTTATCAACAATTAATGTGCTAGTATAGGAAATGTGATCATGTGATGCTTAGTGGTTATGTTATCATTATTATGAGAACAAGAAGACCATAAGATGGAATAACTAATTTGAGACATTTGGAGTGATTGGAGTACCATTATTAATTAAAATTTTGTAAAGATAAACTTATATTAAACTTTTAACATAATATTTGTAAATAATTTAATTTTGTACTTTAAAATAATCATTTTCAATATGGGGGGACTTGTAAATATAGAAAGATTCATAGTTAATTTGATTTATTTATCTATGTAATTAATTGTTTAATTTTTTTTAGCTTTATTACATATCATTAAGTAATTAAATAAATGGATATAAACAATGTCCTATTAAAATAAACACATAAAAGTAGTTATATATATGTATTGTAAAAAGATTGGATATGTCTGTGTTCGAATATGACATTGAAATGATAAATGGTGATATTTAAATTTTGGTCTTACGTTTAACTATAAATAATTTAATATAATTGTAATTGAGTCATAACTAATACTAGTTTGTAATTCTTTATAGGCTATCATTTATAACAAATATATAGAACAGGTCGGGATTGGAAATAGAAAGGTAATAACTGAGTTGTTTAGATATAGTGAAGATAAGGATTTTTTATTTTAGGATGAACCAAAGAGTGATCTACGAATCTTTAGTATAGTATCATAAATTGTAAATTGAAATTAATCCAATAGGATATAAGTTGTCATAATTGAAATTGTGCAATATAAAAGGTTCATTTTGGTTCATTTTTATGTTTCATTGTAGAGTTTAATAATAAGACAAAAAAAATCAGTGTGATATCAGCAAAACAATTAATGATTCCATATTATCAAATTAATATTTTTTTAGTCACAGGTAAAAAGGAAAGATCAAATGGTCAATATCATAAAATATAAATGCAGATGAATATGCAATATTTTATAATATTATAATAAAATTATTGTATTTAAAAAAAAAAAACAGTAATCGATATTTTGAACCTTTTTATATTTTGCAGTATAACCTATAAAAGGTAATGAGTGTAAATCAAATTCATAAAAAAAGGGAGTTATTATTTAATAAACACACATGATTTTTTTTTATATAAGAAATAAAGTTAAATATAACAACACCATAATGTATGATAAAGGAGTTTGTAATTGTAAATATCTAATTGTACGTAAGGGAAATAGAATTGTTCAAATGTTTATGTATTGTTATTATATTATTATATAATATTATTAATATTGTTATTTATTAAGTTGCTTAGTACTTTAAAATAATGAAAGATCTAGTAAATAATATTATTAAAGTTAATGTTTTAAAAATTAAATCAAGTATTTAGAATTGCATTTATTTTGTTAGAGTCATCATCACTACACCATTTCAAAGATCCTTAATTGTAATGTACACATGAACCAAAGCATACAACTTGAGATTTGAACAAGAAATTATTATAGTACAAGATAATGTATAACAATCATTTAAGAAAACATTTCTTAAAAGAGTATTAGATTATTGCACACTGCCTTGATCACATAAGTCATTAATAAAATATATTTTAAATCTATTAAAATGTTTATGCCTGAGGGTGGCCTTTGAGTGTTCCATCACCAGATTTTCCATTGGATGGACAGTTGAAGAGTTTGAATGTGAAGTGGATTAAAGCCTGTCCATTAAAGTATGAAGATTGGCTATATTAATATATATCTGAGCATTTATTGCATATATGTGTAGAGATGATAATCTAGACCAACTGATGATTGATGGTTTAGCATGAAATACAAATATTGGTGATTATTTATCTTTTCAATGTATAGATGTTGAAGTGTATCAGTGTCATGAGATATAGTGGAGAGTTTTGGGTCATGTGAAAGTCTTTGCTCATATACTCTATATATTACAGCTATTAGTGCAGGTATATAATAAGCCCATATTTCAGTTATTAAAACATTTTATGAATTAGTTATTACTTGAAGTTATAAATTATGATTACAATTTAGATAACAATAGTTATTTATCATTAAATATTAGAGAACATAAACATAAAGGAGTAGTATAATTTTAATTATAGGTTAAGGTTCTAAGTCTTTTCTTAATTAAGTAAGACACTACTCATACAATTAAGTAAAATTTATTTTGATATCCTATAGGTGGAATGAATAACTAATTTAAAATCAATGATAATAATAATAATAATAATAATAATAATAATAATAATAATAATAATAATAATAATAATAATAATAATAATAATAATAATAATAATAATAATAATAATAATAATAATAATAATAATAATAATAATAATAATAATAATAATAATAATAATAATAATAATAATAATAATAATAATAATAATAATAATAATAATTTAATTTAATTTATTAAACTTATAATCTCCTTGTGATAAATAAATCACGCATGGAGTTTAACAAAAATACATGTGCAATAAAATAAAAAAACATTAATATACAATAAAATAATTAAATAGAAATAAAAAGTTTTTGATTATCATCAATTACAATCCACTTCATAATTAATTTTCTCAAAGTTTTCCTTGATAAGTCATTAACATTAAATCCAATGTTTCTTATAAAAATATTATAAAATCTTGGACCAAGATAACATTTCTGATATCTGCAATGAGTTTTAAAGTACACTGGTTCAAATAATAAATCAAAATCACTTGATCTAGTCACCATTATTGATGAAGAATTATATTTATTCATTTTTTTGTATTTAATATAATAACACAAAATATTCACTAAAAATAATTGATGAATAGTTAAAACTCCAGAACACTTAAATAATTCAAGTCTTGGCAAATCCAAAGGTTTAAACAAAATAATTCTTAACGTAAAATTTTGTAGTGTTTGCAATGACTTCAAAAAATATGCTGCAGTGCCACCCCATAATGTTATACCATAAGAAAGTCTGCTTAAGAAAATTTGTTTATATATACTTAATAGGACAGATTTATTCAAACAATCTCTTAATCTATAAAAAAGAAAATTAAGTTTTCTTAATTTTACTTGAAGCCAAAGAATATGTTTATCCCAGTGTAAATACTCATCCAAAACCAAGCCAAGGTAAGAAATTGTTGAAGTCCTGGTAATTTTCTGACAAGACGTTTTATTAACATAAGGCAATTGAATTAGCAAGTCTTTTGCTGGAATATTTTTAAGAGAACACATTATGTAATTACATTTATTAATATTTAGCAGTAATCTATTACTGTTCATCCATTGTGTAATTTTAAATAAATCTTCATTCACAAGTTTCTCAAGTAAACTATATGAAACTGCTGAAGTAACCAAAGCAGTATGATCTGCAAAACAAAAAATGTTAGAATGAAGAGAAAGATCAAGCAGATCATTAATATAAACAGTAAATAACAATGGTCCCAGGACTGAACCTTGAGGAACTCCATATCTAATTATTTCAGAATCACTCAAAAAATTATTAATTTTCACAAATTGGCTTCTATTACTTAAATAAGATTTAAACCATTCAAGCATAGCACTCCTTATGCCACAATGGTGTAACTTAATTATTAATATATCATGTGGAACACAGTCAAATGCTTTCCGCAAATCTAAATAAATGCCTATAGTTTTGTAACCTTTTTCTAAAGATTCAGTGATGACTGAAACATGTTCAGATAAAGCCAGTTCTGTAGATCTTCCTGGCAAAAACCCAAATTGATTGTTTGAAAATAAATTATATTTTTGAAAAAAACAAAACAATTCTGTTTTTTACACACATTTCCAAAATTTGAGACAATGTTGATAAAATAGAAATTGGCCTGTAGTTTTCCAAACATTCCCTATCTCCACTCTTAAAAATAATAATAATAATAATAATAATAATAATAATAATAATAATAATAATAATAATAATAATAATAATAATAATAATAATAATAATAATAATAATAATAATAATAATAATAATAATAATAATAATAATAATAATAATAATAATAATAATAATAATAATAATAATAATAATAATAATAATAATAATAATAATAATAATAATAATAATAATAATAATAATAATAATAATAATAATAATAATAATAATAATAATAATAATAATAATAATAATAATAATAATAATAATAATAATAATAATAATAATAATAATAATAATTTATTAAACATATAATCTCCTTGTGATAAAAAATCATGCATGGAGCTTAACAAAAGTACATGTGCAAATAAAATAAAATATTAATATACAATAAAATAATTAAATAGAAATAAAAAGTTTTTCATTATCATCAATTATAATCCAGTCCATAATGAATTTCCTCAATGTTTTCCTTGATAGGTTATTAACATTAAATGCAATGTTTCTTATAAAAATATTATAAAATCTTGGACCAAGATAACATTTCTGATACCTACAATGAGTTTTAAAATATGCTGGTTCAAATAATAAATCAAAATCACTTGATCTAGTCACCATTATTGATGAAGAATTATTTTTATTCATTTCTTTGTATTTAATATAATAGCACAAAATATTCACTAAAAATAATTGATGAATAGTTAAAACTCCAGCACACTTATATGCTTCAAATCTTGATAAGTCCAAAGGTTTAAACAAAATAATTCTTAATGTAAAATTTTGTAGTGTTTGTAAAGACTTCAAAACATATGCTGCAATGCCACCCCATAAAGTTATACCATAACAAAGTCTGCTTAAGAAAATTTGCTTATATATACTTAATAGGATAGATTTATTCAAACTATCTCTTAATCTATAAAAAAAAATAAGTTTTCTTAATTTTACTTGAAGCCAAAAAATAAGTTTATCCCAATGTAAATACTCATCCAAAACCAAGCCAAGGTAAGAAATTGTTGAAGACCTGGTAATTTTCTGACAAGAGGTTTGATTCACATAAGGCAATTGAATTAACAAGTCTTTTTCTGGAATATTTTTAAGAGAATATATTATGTAATTACACTTATTAATATTTAGCAGTAATCTATTATTGTACATCCATCGTGTAATTTTAAATAAATCTTCATTCACAAGTTTCTCAAGTAAACTATATGAAACTGCTGAAGTAACCAAAGTGGTATCATCTGCAAAACAAAAATGTTAGAATGAAGAGAAAGATCAAGCAGATCATTAATATAAACAGTAAATAACAATAGATTCAGGACTGAACCTTGAGGAACTCCATATCTAATTAATTCAAAATCACTCAAAAAATTATTAATTTTAAAAAATTGGCTTCTATTACTTAAATAAGATTTAAACCATTCAAGCATAGTACTCCTTATGCTACAATGGTGTAACCTTATTATTAATATATCATGTGGAACACAGTCAAATGCTTTCTGCAAATCTAAATAAATGCCTATAGTTTTGTAACCTTTTTCTAAAGATTCAGTAATGACTGAAACATGTTCAGATAAAGCCAGTTTTGTAGATCTTCCTGGCAAAAACTCAAATTGACTATTTGAAAATAAATTATATTTTTGAAAAAACAAAACAATTCTGTTTTTTACACACATTTCTAAAATTTGAGACAATGTTGATAAAATAGAAATTGGCCTGTAGTTTTCCAAACATTCCCTATCTCCACTCTTAAAAATAGGTGTAACAACAGCAGATTTTAAACAATCTGGAAATATACCTGAATCAATAGAAGAATTAAATAAAAAAGATAAAATTGGTAAAAGAATCGAAACATTTTCAATTAATATTTTTACAAAAATACAATCCAAACCAACACATTTTTTATGTCTCATTTTATAAAGAGAATCTAAAATTTCACAATCTTCAATCTCTTTAAAAACCAAAGAATTCACGATAGATTTCTCATATTGAAAAACATGAGAACTGCAATTATTTTCAAAACTATTCATTAACAATTCCACACTATGTACAAAATATTGATTGAAATGATCAGCTATTAGTTTTGAATTATTTAAAACATCAATAGATATTTCATTAATTTTTAGTCTAGAAATTTGTGAAATTTTTTCTTTAAAAATATTTTTTTTAACAACAGTCCAAAAGTTGCTTAATTTAGTTGATTTTAAAGAATCAATTTGAGTAGAATAGAAAAACAATTTAGCTTTGACTATATCTTTCTTTATTTCTTTATCAAGAACCCTTAGCTGAATTTTAAATTCTTCATTAGCAGGAAACCTTTTGAAAAGCTTGTACAATTTCTTCTTTCTGTTAACTTTTGGTATTAACCCATTTGTAATCCAATCATGTCTCTTCAAATCTTTCTTTTTTTATATATTTTATAAAAGAACAATAATCTATAAACTCTTTCATCTTGTCAACAAAGAATGAAAATGCACAATTTACATCATTCAACTCAAAGATTAAATTCCAATCTTATTTAGTAA
The DNA here is from genome assembly GCA_028023455.1 of Epiperipatus broadwayi. NCBI lineage: Eukaryota > Metazoa > Onychophora > Udeonychophora > Euonychophora > Peripatidae > Epiperipatus > Epiperipatus broadwayi. The sequence continues at coordinate 712,578 of JAQFVV010006534.1, read as the reverse complement.
TTAAGGAATGCAAACGATCATGAGATGAAAGTTTAAAACACTTTTTACTATGAGAAAAATTCTTTTTAAAAGTAACAACAATTCCTCTGTGATCTGTAAGACACCAATCCAAAAAAAAAATGTTTTCAAAAGAATATTTTCAGGACATCTAGTGAAGACGTGGTTAATAAGTGAAGATGATGAAGATGTAACATGTGTAGAATGAAATAAACATTTAATAAATCCAAAAAGTGACAGCATATTTAAATAATGTTGAGCAGCAACAGAAATTTCACCAGAAATATCAATGTTCAAGTCACCAACAAAAATAATGAATTTATCATTTAATCTAGTAAGTAATTCACTGAGTTCATCATTGAAACTTTCAACTGTATGACTGCAAGACCTATACAAAGCAATAAGTGTCAATTTGTCAGAACCTAAAATGAAATTTATTACAAGACACTCTGAGGAATCAAAAACTGCATCAATAGAAGTCACACAAAGCACTGATTTATAATAAACTAAAACTCCACCTGACCTATTATTAATTCTAGAATTAATAATTGATGTATATCCCTCTAACTCATACAGTCCTTTTTCACATTCTTTAATCCAGATCTCAGACAAAATTATAATATCAAATGAATAATCAAGTGAATATAAAAGAATTAACAACTCATCAAAGTGTTTTCTCACACTACAAATATTTATATAAAAAATCTTAAAATTTTCAATAGCCAAATTATCTTCTCCTGTAACAATATTTTTAAAAGATAACCCATGTCATAAATTAAACAAATCAGATTCAGATCCAATCCTAATAGCCCTATCCCCTGTATCTTTCCTCAACCAAATTTTTCCATCTTTAATCCAAACAAATCTATACTTGTTTTCTTTAGCCATAGTACGAACTTTCTGAAATAATTTCCTATTTTTAGGCAACAAATCTTCATTTAAATATATACGCTATCAACTGTAGCAATAGGCAAAACATCAGATAGATATAATTTAATTCTTTTACCTCCTAACAAAAATAAATCTCTTACCATTTTACTAACAAAATTAACTTTTATTACAGGCCTAAAACTACCTCCATATTTTAATCTATAAATAGAATTAATATAATTTTTATTGAAGTCAGACAAATCTAATTTTTTAGCTATATTTTCATCAATATTAAATATTTTTTAATCATTAGCATATTCAACACCAACAATTTCAATATTGTTTTCTAATCTCTGCTGCTTTAAACCTTTTTTTTTTTTGCAAATTGCATAACAAAGAATCATGTGCTTTTACTTTTTCTAGCATTTCATTAACTTCTCTAATCAATATTTTTATATTATTTGGAACTAATTCAAGTTCTAAAGTAAGTTTAGCAAAAGACTGAGATAAGTAATCAATATTATTCTGTAAAACAGGCAACATATCAAGTTTTCTAGTCATCTGCTGAAGCAATTCAAGACTAGAATTATTATCTAAAGAATTAGATAAGGAATCAGAACTAGATCCATCATTTAAAGTCAAATTTAAATTAGTTCCTGCTCTACAATTTTTACACCTCCATAATGCTTTATTTGTATATGACATATTTTTAAATGTCTTTTCACTTACTTTACTACATTTAAAATGAACATTCCCATTACAACCCAGACAAGTTATAAAATTTCCACCAAAAGGAAGAGCTAAATGACAAGAATTACATTTATCCATAATAATAGTAATAAAATCTAAAGTTTTAAAACCAAACAAAGAAAAAAAAATAAACTAATTGAAATTCCAACAGACATTAAAAAGTAAGATAATTAAAAATCTAAAGTAAAGATAAAATAAAATAAAATAAATCAATTAATTAAAAAAAAATCCAACAAAGATAAAAAAACTAAGATAAAAAAAATAATTCTAAAACAAGATAAAAAAAATCAAAAAGAAAGGAAAAAAGGCTACTTAAAAATAAGTCAAAAGAAATCAATAACTAAAAATTGAAATATAAAACCTTAGAAAATAAAATACATTCAAAACAACATCAATAAAATCTCCAAACTCTACTTAATAATAGCATCACAAATACGAAAAAAATCTTAACCAAATAAGAATTATAGAATTCAAAAATCAGAGAGACAAATAACATATGTTAACTCTACAAAGTCAGCAGCAATATTATTATTATTATTATTATTATTATTATTATTATTATTATTATTATTATTATTATTATTATTATTATTATTATTATTATTATTATTATTATTATTATTATTATTATTATTATTATTATTATTATTATTATACTTTTCACAACATGGAATTGATTCTAAAATTACATTTCCTGGAAATTTGTCTTGTGCTAAATGTATAATTGATCATATCTCTAGGGAAGATGTTATTGTAGCTATTAGGAGGCTTAAGACTCACTCTAGTTTAGGATATGATAATATTCCTTCTTTTATTTATAAGGGATTAGCCGAATTTATTGCAGTACCTCTTTCCTTTATTTTTAATCTGTCTCTTAATTCTTGTACTTTTCCTAGTGTTTTGAAATGTGCTAAAATAGTTCCAATCTTCAAAAATGGTGATCAGGATTGTGTTTCTAATTATAGACCGATTTCTGTTCTGCATACCATTGCACAAATTTTTGAGAGATGTATTTATAATAAAATTATTTCAGATGTGGGTAAGATAATTTCTTCTTCTCAACATGGTTTTATTCCTAATAGATCAATTGATAGTAATCTTCTGACAATTTATGATCATATAGCTCATGCTATTGAAGATCGTCAAAAACTAGATGTTATTTATTTCGATTTATCAAAAGCCTTTGATAAAGTTGATCACAGTGTCTTACTTCATAAATTACATAAAATAGGTTTCTCTAATAAACTTATATATTGGTTTCTATCATTTCTGTGTAGTCGTACAGCATATATTAAATTCAATAATAAAGTTTCATTTAAATTTGAATGCAATTTAGGTGTTCCGCTGGGTAGTATTTTAGCACCCATGCTGTTTAATGTTTACGTTAATGATCTTAAGGATTGCTTGAGATATTCTTATCTGTTAAGCTATGCTGATGACTGTAAGATTTTTAAAAGAATTATGTCAGTTAACGATTGTGTTCTCCTTCAGAAGGATATTGATAACTTTAGTGCTTGGTGTGAGTCAAATAATATGACAGTTAATTTTGATAAATGCTCTTTTGTTTCTTATTCCAAAAAATCTGAAGTTTTACAATTTTGTTATTATATCAATTCTCATAAAATTATTTCAGTTAAATGCCAAAAAGATCTAGGAATTATGTTTTCTTGTAATGGATCTTTTACTCCTCATCTTGAAATGATTGTTGGTAAGGCTTTTAAGGTCATGGGTGCCATTCTTAGACATGGTTATCAGTTCAGTAATGATACTAAATGGAAATTGTTTTTTTCATTGGTTCTTTCTATTATTGAATATGGTTCAATAATTTGGAACCCTAGTTCTTTGCAAGGATGTAACTTGTTGCAGTCTATTTCAAAGAAGTTTTTCAAATATGTTTTTGGGAGGGTAAAATGATTAATCTTTCATCAAGATGAAAGTATAGGGATTTGAAATATTTTTATAAAATTATTAATAAACAAGTTATTTTATCAGATATAGTTTCAACTATCTCAATTAGGTCTTTGAGTTATGATACTAGGTCTACTTGTGTATATCAGATTCAAACATGTCATTCTAATATTCTTAAATTTTCTTCTTTATTTAGGTTACCCTCTTTATATAATCAGATTGGGAGTAACCTTAATCTGTGTGACATTGATTATAAGAAATTTTGTAATCTTATTAAACTGAAATGTTATGTTTGATTTTGTCTTTTAAATTTTACTTTATTATGTATACATTTATATTTTCATTTTATGCTACATGTTTTATTTTCACTTTTATTGTATGTGCAAACTGCAATTGGCTTTATGCTATTGTTTAGCACTTAAATAAATGAATTGAATTGAATTGAATAATTATTATTATTATTATTATTATTATTATTATTATTATTATTATTATTATTATTATTATTATTATTATTATTATTATTATTATTATTATTATTATTATTATTATTATTATTATTATTATTATTATTATTATTATTATTATTATTATTATTATTATTATTATTATTATTATTATTATTATTATTATTATTATTATTATTATTATTATTGTTGTTGTTGTTATGTTTCAAAAGGTACATTATTACTTTCTTTGGTTTACATAGTTTCTATTACATTGTATTTACAATTTGATTTAGTAAAATGTACAGTTTTGGTTTACTTTTTTTTAAACATAAGTTTTTTTTTTCTTGTGGCTAACTTATTCCTTGTTCTATAGTCTATAAATAATGCTGCAACCTCAGCATTTTCAATTGACTTTGTTTTGAATTTCTCCTAGTCTTGATTTTTTATTTAACAGTGACCAAGTTGCAGCATATAAATCTGATCTAACAATACTTTTATCTCTATCTTTGATTTGTATTAGTTTATTAATGAATGTGGCTGGATGACATCGAGTATTTTTCCTCATTATAAAACTGCATCTCATGCACTAAAAAGAATATAGGACAAATGTGGCTGCCCTAATGTTTGGTATCACTCGACTCTGATATGCATTAATAATTTGTTCCATCATGGTGTTTTTCCTTCTATATATGTTGCATGCCATTTGTCTTATTTTTGCCAAACCTTCATAGTTGTAAATTAGGTGTTCTATTGTTTCTTTGGCTCTATGGCATAGTCTACAAAATGGATTGATGTCCCTATACATCCTTTTATAGTGGAGAAGAAAGGTTGTGGGCATAGTAGTGAGGATCATTTTTATTATAAAATTGAAGAATTTAAGTTCCAATGCCCATTGCTTGAATTGTTTAACCAGTTTTTTGTTATTGATTCCCAACATTAGTGAAGGTTTATTTACATTAGTTTCTTTATTTATCAGGTTATATATTGCCCAATATGAATATTTGTTCTCATATTATTCCAGTATGTTCTTATTGGTTTTACATTGATAAATTATGGATGAAATGTATAATCCTAGTGGTGGTGGTCTGTCAGTAGGAGTAACTTCAATTAGGTGTTTTAGTTTTGGGAATTGTTTCATAGTTGTAATAATTGCATTCTTCAACTTTTGTATGTGGAAGATTTCAACTGTGTGGAGACCCAGTCCATTTTTTATCAGTGGTTGAGACATTTTCTTATTCTATATGGCAATTGTTTTCTTGGAACAGAGTAACTGATTACATAATGCTTTGATTTTTTTTTATGAAAACCTTTGAGAATTCAATAATTGGTGAATAATAGCTGATTTTTGTCATAATTAGTTGGTTAATTAACTGCACTTTGGAGAAGACAGACATATAAGTTTTTGAAAGGGAGTCAGCAATTCTTTTTATTTCTTTCTTAATCCTATCTTCTTCTTCTTCTTCTTCTTCTCCTCCTCCTCCTCCTCCTCCTCCTCCTCCTCCTCCTCCTCCTTCTTCTTCTTCTTCTTCTTCTTCCTATCTTCTTCTTCTTCTTCTTCTTCTTCTTCTTCTTCTTCTTCTTCTTATTATTATTATTATTATTATTATTATTATTATTATTATTATTATTATTATTATTATCATTATTATTATTAGTATTATTATTACTATTATTATTACTATTATTATTATTATTATTATTATTATTATTATTATTATTATTATTATTATTATTATTATTATTATTATTAATTATAAGCCTTTAAAATAATAATAATAAAAATAAGTATACAATAGAATGATAATTAAATCTTATTAATTAATTTAAATTAAGGTTAATGATTATAAATGTTTTATTATGATTATTTAAGTATTATTGTTAGCCATGGGAATATTTAGATACTTAATAAGAAGGAGTGTTTTTGTATTCGTTTGCCATTGAGCAAATATTTTAGTATTTGCTTAATGTTAAAAGGTATATAGATCTCATAATTGCTAACATAAATTAAACATAATTTAAAAATAATTAAAAGTATAAAATTGTACCTAGATAAAATCATAGTATTGCCTAATTTAGGGACTTGTCTTAGTTTCTAGGGATCATCATCCTATTAGCAGAGTACAATATTATAATGGTCGATGGTAGAGACTCTTACTCTATCTGCCATACAAGGCACTACAAGGCCATTGGAACCTAGAAAATTTATATAATAGGCAGTTACGCATGGGAGAGGTTACTATTTTATCAAGCCAAAAGCTTCAGTCACTAGCTCAGGGAAAAGCTAAGCTTAAGTATCACTCTGTTTGTTAAAATTTCTAATTCTTAATTTTAACTATAAATAAAAACATATAAATAAATTACTGCCATAATTAATTCAACAATATATTTTATTATAATGCACACACACACATTAAAAGAAAAATTCTGAAAATTAAATTAACTAGAGAATATATTTGATTTAAATTACATGCATAGATGGAAGCATTTAATTGATTTAATAGAATTTGATTACCTTACTAAGCGTGAATATGCTAAACAGATTATGCATATAACCAACCCAACATCTTTTAACCTTAGGCTAAAAGTCTCACAATTAAACCAACACTAGCTTACTGATATACCGATGTGTCCAATGTAAAATGAGAATATTAGTATAACACAACCATGTTAACAACATTTGAGAAGTAATGAATTATAGTAGGAAGGAATGAGCATCTTCCTCATGATCTTTAATAAATTTCATCAACAAACAGGAACATACACTGTCCAATTGGTGATATAAAAATGAAATTATTTGAAATGTTTATACAAGATGCTCTGTAAATAGAGATATCAGTCTTTGATGGCTTACTGTCCCAACCAGAGCATAAGAAAATCAATGGCATAGTAAATACATCTATAACTATTGACAATGCAATGGCTGCACTTTTGGATCATACATTCAGGTGGGTATTATGTCCAGTATGCTAATGTGTTACAAGTGAATGAGCATCCAATGCACCTTCTCAGATTACCTTGATTTAAAACAACTGTATATCTATCCATCAGCACAGATTTAACTATGAAACCATTAGCCCAAAATTAACACACCTTAAACTAACATAATCTTACAAATCTATGCAGCAATTTATGCCTATTTTTAAATTATTGATTTAAAAAAAATTACAAGAATGGAAATGATATCAAACACCTATAAATAATTTAATTTTTTAGTCAGATAAAAGATTTCTTTTAAAATTAAATGATGTTTAAAATTACTACTTGAAAAATTTTGTATTATTTAATTAATGTTCATATTTTATTTAAAACAAAAGTTTATACTTTCCAATGCTATATGTAAAGCCTGTCTTTGCAGTTCTTGTCACAATTCAAAGTTCTTTCTATTTCATATTGTTCTAGGTGGAGACAAGTTTGTTGCTGCCAGTTTTTGGGAACCATCATACTTTGGAGACCACTTCATCTGGTGCAAACATGGGAAACATAAACTATTGCTGACCCTATGATTTGGTGATCTGCAATACACTTATAAATATATTTAAATAACATGCAATCAGCAAGATAAATCCAAATCTAAATCTCATCTTCAAAGTTTTCTTTTTATATCTTGTAAAGAAGTTAAATAATTTGAATTGATTGAAATGCACTATTGAAAAGAAATAGGAAACAAATATTAAGTATTTTATTATTACAATAGATAATAGTTTGTTAAGTCATAAATTAATAATCAAACTATTGCAAAACAGGGATTATATTAGTTGTAAATCAAAAGTATCAATTATGCGTAAGATGGCAAGTTGTAGATCTATTTTGTTTCATAATGAAAAATTATGTCATTACTAGTGTAATAAATTTTAAAAATATTGAGATATTTGTCAAAGAATTGCTTGAAGTTGGTTATAAGATTGAATAAATTGACAATACTTTATGTCAATTTAAAAAGTTACAATGAGTTAAAGGAGTTGAAGATTGCAGATAAAGAATGGATATCTATTCCATATATTTCAAATGCTCAAGTGAAATTTTTTAACAATATATTTATGGAAGTGTTTAATGTTTCATTTTGTGTTACAAATATTGTTAATAAATTAGTGAATAATTCTAAAAATGTTATATCTGTTAAACAGAAAAGTAATATTGTCTATCAAATTTTTCATGAATCTGTGGTATTGTATATAGGTGAATGGAAAGGAGTATGAATATCTGAAAAGAAAAAAAAAAGATTTATTGACTGCTTCAGTTTTCTTGGATTAAGAAAAGACATGAATATAAATTTAAGTTTAATATTGAAAATCTTAAGATTTTTTATGAAGAGAGAAACCATAATAAAAGAAAAATTAAGGAGGCAACTTTAATAAATAGAAATAAAATGAATATAATTAATAGGCAAGCCACTTAATTCCTTCCTACCATGATTCATTACTTATCAATTTACTTTTATCTTGCTTCATTTATTGAAATGATAGGTGGTAAATTCTCTTGCTCAAATATTATGAAATCTAGTGAGTTCTGTTACATTCATGCTTGAACTTCTTAAGAATGTTAGAGCAAAGAGCTATTTCATTTTAATATGTCATCCTATGTTTTGAAAATATAATAATAACATATATTAAAAGAAAAAAAATTAAAAGGTATTTAAAGAATATATAAAAATAATTGGAATAGAAATATAATAATTTGAATTAAAGAGTAATGATACTTCCTTTACAAACAATAAAGAATATACTGTGACTTAACAAGATTCTAGAACAAAAAAAAAAGCAATTTTTACCAACTACAATTAATTATTATCAAATCTATTTATATATATTATTTTCTTAAGGAGTATATGTGCACTCAAGTAGAAGACATAGGACAAACGTTTTATTCAATGACCAGAATAGGAGGCACTTTTATTCACATTAGCTCATAAGACTGTCATTCATCTATATACTAAATACCATGGCATCATACATATGCATAAAAAATAATGATATTCCAAATAGTTATTAATTGATGCACTAAATTTATCTTTCCACACATTACATAAGATAAAAATATTCGGCAGTCTTTAACATTTTAAAAATCTACAAGTACGTTATAACAAACATTAAATAAATTGTTGTTTCCAGTCAAATTCGTGGTAGAACTTATACGCATAAACTTAAATATTTGATAAAAAGGAAAATGACAAAATAATATATTTATCATTGATTTAAAATGACTGTGGTGGTATCAAAGTATTATGTACTCTTGTGAATGCAGTTAAAGAGCTGATAGATATTATTTCAATATATTCCAAACAATTGTTATTTATTTGACATTATATTATTGGGATTTTCTGAATTTTGATTCAACAATAAAAATCTTAACATTCAATTTTTATGTATAATTAGCAACAACTGTTTGTCACTTTAAATTGTGGATGGTTAATGTCTTTTTGTATGTGGTCAATTGGTTTGGTAGAATTGTTCAGGATATACTTACTCCAACTTTTGTGCTGCTACTAAATTGTTAGAAAAAATGTCAATATAGGTAAAAAAAAATTTTTCACATATATATATATATATAAACAAAATGTTCTAGAATCACATATATATATATATATAAACAAAATGTTCTAGAAAATAAGTCATGTTCAATATAGCAATATATAAAAATAGCTATGGTCAGCTTACAGCATGTACATCTTCCTGAGGAACCATTAAAGATTTAAATTTCATAAAAGTAAATCCCATTAAAGTTACATGTGTAAATTATCTATAGTTATTGCTTAGTTTTTTATATTGGTGTACTAAATATTGTAAAGATTTTTCAATGTTTTTGGATCATTACATTTATTTAACCTGATATATATATATATATATATATATATATATATATATATATATATATATATATATATATATATATATATATATATATATATATATATATATATATATATATATATATATATATATATATATATATATCCAGTCTTACTGTATCTGCACTAGTAGGCAGATATGTGCTGAAAGAGATCCAACTTTTATTTATTAAGACCATCAGCCCAAGTCACTAGTTCAGTGGAGATTCAGAGATTTATAAAATATAAATTATTTAAAATATATCTTCAATATAAAAAAATAATAGTCACTGCCAGTAATTAACACACAAACATTTATTTATGCACATATAAATAAAATTGAGGAATAAAATTTATTATTTTAGGTTGGTTATTAATTTTTAAATTTAAATTTTTAATTTGAACAATCCGCACTGATTTGTTTAATAATATTTTTAAGAGTGTCAAGTATGAATAAACTACATAGATTACATTTGAAAAGAAAATATTCTATCCCTGATTTAACCCTAGGCCAAAAGTTCGCAGCCAGACCAATGTCAATCCATCTGACATATCAATGTATTCAATGCAATATAAATATGACAGCACAAAATACCATACTGTCAGGAATGCACATCTGAACAGCATTGTTAATAAGACATTGACTCTCATCTAGACAGGAATGCTACATCTGTCTGGAAAGAAAAACAAAAAAAACTACATAAAAAGGGACTTCATTTTTCATCTTATTATCCCCTTCCATAGGCAAAAAGGGGGTGTGTGGCATATAATGCGATCCTGCATGTAGCGAATCTCATACTACATCTACTAATTACACCAATATATCCAACCCACTGACCCAATCTAACTACAAAACAAATAACCCAAGATTAACCCTCCCTTAATTAATATAACTTTACAAATCTATATAGCCATTCATGCCCGACTTACATTTAACATTTATATAATTTTGCACAGATGAATTTTATAATAGTTTGTTATTTAATGTTGAGTACAGATCGCCTGGATAGATTACATGGTTAAAAACATTTCAAAATAAACATAAACGATCAAAATATAAAGTCATTGATGGAAATGCAGAGGGATATTTACAAGAAACCCAATGGCATTCATCATAAGATGCTGCATAGACACCAATAACTTAAAAGACATCCAAATAAATACATTTTAGATATTCAATATAAAGTATCATTATTTACCGAATGTCTATAAATTCTAATCAAATATGAAAACAAAAACATAATTAAATGCTAACGAATCTATGCAAGCATCTGTACCCAACTTAAATTTAATGCATTTAAATAATTTATACAATAAATATTAATAAATAAAATAGAAATACTTTTTAGAAAATTCAAATGTATAAAAATTAAACATTATTAATTAATTTGAAAACTTTAAGTCAGATAAAAGTTCATTTTAAAATTTAAGTTAGCTGAGTATTAAAAGCTTGTCAAATCTTTAAAGTTCTTAATTACTTTTAATAAAAATTTTCCATTTATATCTTACAGTAGAAGAGCTCCCAGTTCCTGGTGTCAATTCCCACGAAGTCTTTATTTGAAGACCAGTATATCTGAAGGTGACCTTAGCTGGTTCAATCCTGGTATTACAGTCATTTTATTTTTAAATAAGTGAGAGAGAGAGTGACAAGTGCATCTTATCGCCCTTCTCACAAAAATAAGCTGGAACTGTCTTAATCTCAATATTTTTCCTTTTATAGTACTCCTCCAGATTCATTGAACATAGTTTCCTGTTTCAATAATTTCCATTAAGGTCTGAGCAATTGGTTACTGCTTCTATTGGACATTCTAATTTTTTTTATTCTCTTATCTATATCTTTCATCTGACTTTTTTCTATAAGAGCCCCAAGGGCTAGTTTGCTTTTCAATAATTAATAACACAATCATTTCCATTCACAAAAATATTTTATCATTAGATCTTATACTTTTTTTATAAAAAAGTGCATTCAAGTCATTTTTTTTAAAAAAAAAAATACTTTTAAAATTTTCATTCCATCTGTGTGATATATTATATATGTTAACCTTTTCAATGTTAGTTACGGAGACGCCACATCTTTTGAAAAATTTTTGTCTGTATGCGACGCGATGTGATGCGTTTAATGGTTGCATGCGCCATCTCTTGGTCAATTTTGGTCGCAATTTCTTCATTTTAGACTTATTTGATAGGAAATTCAATGCTTTCAATTTTAGTTCTAAAAACATCCGCATATAGCATTATACTTTTTCAAAAAAATCAATAATTTTGACAGCCGACTTGTTACACCCCTCTGTCTTTGTTCTCTGATTGGATACTACCAAATCTTCTAGGCATGTTTCTAAATGACAGATTGACAAACGAGCAACACTAACAAAGACAATTCACATTATACACATTCGTAATGATTTTGTTGTAATAATTACATTTATTGCAATTTTTTATGTTCACAAATAATAAAATATAGTTCTCTATCAAAATATAAAGTTTGACTCGGAAAATTTTAAATATTAGAAGAAAAATACATTTGGAGAAATATCCGTAACAAAAAATAATTATTGCTACATAACGTAATCAGGAAATTCCTAAGGCGTGTTCCTAAATGAAGATTCAGACACGACAACGAAGCTGTGTACGTTCATAATTGAAGTAAATAATAACATCTATCATAATTTTTTACATTCATAAATAAGATTTGATGTTACTTTATGGAAATATAAAGTTTGATTTGGAAAATTTTAAATTTTGCAAGAGAAATAAGCAAACTGGAAATAAAAAGAGAATTACTCGACCACTGTTGATCTGAATAATGGCACAATCATTGGTTGAGTTATAATTCTTTTGTTTTACTGCTAACTATTTTTTACACATTTTTTTTATATTTTTTGACAGTTATTAACATTATTTTTATTTTTTCGTTACATTTAATCAATTTGAATCTAAAATTATTTAATTTTTAGAAGCTGAATTAAAAAAATTCTGTGTATTTTAGATTAATATTTTAACAAAAGAACTGATTGCAAATGACACAGACCAATCACATTGTTCTCAGATTTAAATAAAGGGCCACTAGCTAAAAGAATCAGTTTAAGTAGAGGGCCAATAGCTAAAATCTTCAGTGAAAGGGTTAAACCACTTTTAATTTTTTAGCTTTTAGTTTTTATTTACGAATTTAAAAAAAAAAGTTTTTATTCTAATTTTAAATTAATGTAATAGCATATACCATTACAATATATATATATATTAATGATTCATTTTTTGGAATATCGTATAATATTTAGAAACTGAAAGTAATAAATTTAAACAAGACAAAACTCTCCATACAGTAGTGTCACTCTGTGACAACCAGAATAACCAATGGATGCCAGAAGGCTTGTTCATAAAATCTCTATCTAGTGCATACTTATCCAATATTCCCAGACTAGTTTCTGGGGATATTGAATGAGTAGTGGATGAGTAGGCACTAGATATGTATTTTATGCACAAGCCTTTCTTCTAGCATCCATTGATTACACTGGTTGGCACAGGATGGCTCTATTGTATGGAAAGTTTTGCCTTGTTTAATAACAATTGTGTGCTATTATAAGAGATTGTGATCATGTGATGTTTAGTGGTTTAATAAATTTAAGTTATGATTCGTGTATCTTTATTACTTGTATATATTTCTCTATCATTGCATTAAATTGAATAGGCTTATATATAAAAATATATGAAATGTTACTTTTTTAAAAAAAAAGTGGTAATTTAATATATATATATTGTTTATAAGAGTATTTATTATTTTACTTTATTTTTTTTTATTGTAATATTTTGATTTTTTTTTTCTTACAGTAAATAAAATATATATAAAAAAAAGATTTGAAGTAAAATCTTAAGAATCGAAAAAAAAAAAAAAAAAGTTTATCGCACAAAAAATATGAAGTATATTTTTTTGTTTATATTTTTTAAACTAATGTAAAAAAAAGTGTAACTTTAATTCAATACAAACATTAAAAATAAATGCAATTACTAACGTTAGTTATTTAATTACTCAAGTAAATACTTTTAAAAATGTAATTATTTTTAACAGCTTTTAATAAATAAACCAATAAAAATTATTGATGCAATAATTATATTGCAATTTTGCATGTATGTATGTGTGTATTTATCAATAATAATTCTGAAAAAAAAATGTTTTCTTGGTTTGTCCACACTATATTATTTAATTTTTCGATCAGCACATTAAACAAATTTAAATCACGAATCTCTCCGAAAATTTTATCATTTGTAATCTAAGCAGATTCTAATCAGTGAAATATTTTAATGCGATTACAATGTTAATTGCATACTTCGGAGTTCCAACCACTTACAGTTAAAAGAATAATAAAACCAAGAAGAAATCAGTCCAAAAATTAATCATGAAAAGTAATTTAGATGATGGCGATATTTAAAGTTATCCAACGAGAAAACAATAATTTTAAAAGTTAATTATACAATTATCATACCAATAGGTTATCTTAGAATTGAAAATCTATGCAATATTATTAAATATGTTAGTAATAAATAAGAAGGCATACATATAATAAAAATGAGAGTGTAATTCTTTATATTTAGAAATAGGGATAGCTGCAATATTATGCACATATTTTACCATGGACTGTTTAACAGATTTAGGAAAAATGAAAAATTTTTAATGTCCACTCCATACATTCTTGTCGTTGCAGCTGTTATTACTATGTGATTATTCATATAGTATACTAACATGGATGGGCTGCTCACCAACTCACATTAACCAGCATGGTGAGTTTATTGGCTTTCTACCTCCAAGTTTAAGAATATTTTTTCAATATATACAATCATGACAGACAAAAATAAATCATGGCCCTTATTCCCAGGAGGCTGTAAAGTCACCAATCAAAGCAGCAGTTGGTGGCCAAAGGAGGAGGGTGCTAAGAATCCTCTGATTGCAAACTCAGGCTGCCATTTGATGATGACTTTTTATTTAGGTACTTACAACTGCAGATCACTTTCAAGTGAAAAAAGGTTGCAAAAGTTAGAATAACTGTCTTATATTAAATGACACATTATTGGACTTTGTAAAGTTAGAAGAAAAGGTGAAGAAACAATTGATTTAAAAAGTGTACATATATTCTACTATAAAGAAACCAATATTGGAAATACAAGTGGAGTAGGATTCATTATAAATAAAAAATGGAAGAATAACATTGTGGAGATTGATGGTGTATCAGACAGAGTGGCAAGATTAGTTTTACAACTTAATAGCAGATACCAAATTCAGATAATTCAGGTTTATGCCTCAACAAGTTCTCATAGTGATGAAGTTATGGAAGATTTTTATATGGATGTATAAAAGGTTTTTGATCAGAGTAAACAACATTTTAAAATTGTTATGGAAGATATTAATGTTAGAATTGGTAAACAAATGAAAGATGAAAATGCTGTAGGTAATTGTAGTTATGGTAATAGAAATGAGAGATGACATAGACTTGTGCAGTTTGCAGTAAAAGGAAAACTTTATATTATGAATTCTTTTTTGAGAAAAATGTTAAAAGGGAATAGATATGGAAGCATCCAAATGAAGGTACAGCAGAATTGGATTATATTTTGACTAACAGAAAATACATATTTCAAGATTGTAATGTTCTTAATAAATTTATCACAGGAAGTGATCACTGATTAGTAGGCTATAATACACATGTTAATGCAAAACTAGAGAGACAAAAATTATTAAGAAAAACAATATTTACAGTTGATATTCCTAATCTTCAGAAACATTCTAAGGAATTTTAATTAGAATTTACAAATCGATTTCAAATATTAGTAGATTTTGAACATGATTCAAATTTGAATGACATTTATAGGAAAATAACTGATACACTTTTAAAAACTGGAACAAAGATAGCTGGTAAAAAACAGCAATTGACCAATAAAATTTTTACTGAGACTAGAGAAATCATGAAGAAAAGAAGGAATATGAGGATATACAACAATGATGCATTAAAACAGATTGAATATCTTGAATTTTGTAAAATGGTAAAGAAAAGAGTTGAAAATGATATATGAGAGTATAATTGTGAACTAGCAAGGAAGGCTGTAGAAGAGAATAAAAGCCTAAAGAGTATAAAATTACATTTTAGTATTGGTAGGAAATTTATATCTGCAATAAGAAAAAAAAGATGGTATTATTACTAAAAAGAGAGACGACATCATAAAATGTGTAAAAGACTTCTATCAAGAATTATATAGTAATAACGAACATGTGCCTCCTATACCTATTATATCTTGCAAATTGCCCAGAATTTTGAATGAGGAAGTGAGACATCCAATTAAATTTATGTAGAAAAGGAAGGCTCCAGGTAATGATAGAATTATAATTGATATATTAAAAGAAGCAGGTGAAGAAATAGAAAAAATATTAGCAAAGTTATATACCAAATGTCTAAATGATAATGATGTACCAGATGATTGGAAGAATGCAGTATTAATATTTAAAAAAGATGATAAAAAAGATATTAGAAATTACAAGCCTATCAGTCCTTTATCAGTTTTATACAAATTTTTTACTAAGATAATTACCACTCATCTAAGAAAATACTGGATTTCCACCAACCAAGAGAAAATACTGGATTTAAAAGTGATTTTAGTACAGTAGATCATATCCAGGTATTGAGAGAAGTTATAGAAAGGATAAATGAATATGATTTGCCATTATGCTTAGGATTTGTACATTATGAAAATATATTTGATTCTGATTAAAGCATTGGATCATCAAGGTGTAGATCCAGGATATTGTAATATTTTAAAGAATATTTATAAAACTACAACAAGAATTAGATTACATAATGATAGTTGGAAAATCAACATTGACATGGGTGTAAGACAGGGTGACTCCATATCTCCAAAACTTTTTACAGCAGTGCTGCAAGAAATATTTTGTGGATTATAATGGAAAGCTAAAGAAGTGAAAGTAAATGGAGATTATTTAAGTCATTTAGATTTTGCACATAATGTAATTGTTTTTGTAAATAATGCTTTAGGGCAACAGGAAATGTTGCTGGAGTTATCAGATGAAAGTAGGACTAAAGATAAATGTTAAAAAGACTAAAGTAATGTTTAATGAATTTTCTCAAAATATGAAAATAAAAATGGATTATGATGAGTTAGAAGAAGTTAACATTTACAAATATCTTGGTCAGATTATTAATACAGATGGAAATATAATGGATGAAATTAATCATATAATTAAACTTGGTTGGGGTGCTTTTGATAGAAATAACTAGACACTAAAAGGAAATATGCCTATGTGTTTGAAAAGAAAGATTTTTATTAAATATGTTTTGCCAGTTCTTACTTATAGATCTGAGACTTGGACACTTGATAGAAGAGCAATATGAAGACTTCAGACCACTCAAAGAAGTATGGAGAGATGCATGTTCAGAGTACAAGAAAAAATCGAAAACACAATGTATGGGTAAGAGAACAAACAGATATTACTGACCTCATTGAAAAAATTAAATGGCTGAAGTGAAGTTGGACTGGACATATTGTTAGAAAAAATGATAATAGATGGACAATTGAAATTTTAAACTGGATTCCAAGAGACTGTAAAAGACCCAGAAAAAGACCAAATATGAGATGGATGGATGAAATAAGAAAGTGTGCAGGGGTTATGTGGAGAAAAGAAGCTAAAGATAGGGAAAAATGGATTGAACTTGTAGAGACCTTCATCCTGCAGTGGATTGATAATGGTTGATGATGATGATTTAATGAATTACTGAAATTTACATTAATAACAATAATAAAAAATAACATCAATAATAATAATAATAATAATAATAATAATAATAATAATAATAATAATTATTATTATTATTATTATTATTATTATTATTATTATTATTATTATTATTATTATTATTATTATTATTATTATTATTATTATTATTGATGTTATTTTTTATTATTGTTATTATTATTATTTAACTCATTTAATTCAATTTATTTATTTACCATACAAAACTACAGTATTAAGCCAATTACAAAATTGCCCCCTAATTAATTTACAATAATATAAATAAGAAGTATAAATATCAAATTATAAAAATGTTCACATGTCACATTTTTTTCTAAAATTAGTAACATCTTTTTTAAAATATAATTCAAAAACTATTTTTCCTTATAAAATCTTGATTATAAATGTCAGGCAGACGAAACATAGATAAAGATTTTAATGTATTAGAGTGGCAACCCTTAATGTAAATTAAATTAGATGTGAATGTTTAATGTAAACATTATTTGTAATATTAGTGATTTTATTTAATAAAATAATATTCTAATTTTTTTTTCTAATCGATAGAAATATATAATGATTATTAAACTCAAACATTTGGATTCTAAAAGCATCATCATCTTTTGTCTTGTTTTGCCTCTGGCTATGGATTGTCTATCTATCTATGCATTGGTTCATGGTAATGAATACTCAATCTGATCTAGATAAGATGGAGTATGGGCTAGTCCATTCTTTGAAGGTAAGGTGAGAGATGACATTTTTTTTTCTTGGCTAAAATTACCCCTGGAAATGTTGACATGAACATGCATTGGTAAGCATCTTCTTCACTTTGTAGGTTTTCTGTTTTGGTGATCTTCTCATGATTTTCACTTTCATTGCAATTGACTTATGATTCAACAATGTTGTCTTGCAACTTTTAGTCATCTGATGAGGATTTGACTAGTGACTTGGTTGGTTTCCTTGATGATGATGATGATGTCCATCAGCAGTTTTTAACCATCTCTAATTGTTATTCTTATAGTTTTATCATTACTGCAAAAACCCATTTGGTGTTTCCCTCAAGCATGTTATATAGGACATAAGTACCTTCCTCCTTTTTTGCATGTTTAATTTCATGCATCAGTTTAGGATTCAAACCTGATTGAAGTAACTACTTCTTGGTAAACCCTGTTTGAATTTATTGTTGTGAGCTAGTTCATTTTAGTCACAGTAGTGAGTGAATGAGTTGTGTCCTAATAAATTGCTCTGCTTGCCTGCCAAAGCGACAAGATGTAGCTATCCAGTTTTATTGGTCATAATAACTTTCACTCTTGCCTGATCTAAAAGTGCCACTAGATTGCCTTAGTAATCACAAATTGTTTTGCTGCTAGAATACACTTGAGATTTATATTTTATTAATAACACCCTTTGTCTTTTTGACACAATGTACACTGCAAATCTGCTAAGTAGTTTTATTGTTACAGGCATGCATATCATTAATGAGTAATTTGTGTTTTTAAAGCAACATACGACCATCTAGTTTTTTCAATTTTAAATTGCCTTACTGGTTTTATGGAATAAACTCATCCATTATGTTGATAGCATTGATGTTTTCATGCAAAACAAGGAGTGTTTTTATGTAGCTAACATTCTTGCAATATGCACACACTGTATATAGGTGCAAACACTCTGTGTGTGTGCATAGGTTAATGACATCTCTAACAACATTTTCACTTATTTTTGTTGATTTATATGAGCAATGATTTTGACTGACCCACTTTTCTTGCTCAACAGTTTGAGTGCTAGAGTCCACTTTCTTCAATGGACTTGTTTGAGTATTGTTGATTCTGCTAGAGTTACTTGAGAGACAGTAGAATCAATTGTTATGTCAGGGTCTGTTAGGATCTTGACCCTGAGTCTATAATCTATCATTCCCCAGATAAAATGATCTCACAGAACATCATTAAGTAAATCTTTGGCATTATATTTTGCTACTATTCATGGCAAAGTCTTTAAGATAATTTAATGCTTCAATAATATGTACAGATTAATAATTAAAGGTAGCAGTTTTAGATTAACAATATTTGAAACAGTGGAAACAGCAGTTGCATATATATATATATATATATATATATATATATGCAACTGCATATCGATATGGTTATATATATATATTTATATATATATATATATATATTGTAACCGTTCGATTGTTGTCCCAACTACATAATATCACCAAAACATAAGTGCGCTAAGAATTGTAACTTCGATCACCGATTAATTCCCGCTGCACATTGTCAGCTATTAAGAGCTGTAACCAAAAGCATATCATGCCATCTATATTATGCACCAAAGATCACAACCAAAATCTGGAGCAACTTACCATAGACCAAACTAATGATATAACATAAACTTTTTATGATTTAATTTGATCGCAGCCAGGGTGTACTGCGAAGACCTATCATAGTAGTATGATAAAATACATTAAACAAATTATAAGTATGTAATGTTATTATCTTTCAAACCTTAATTTGCGATTTTCATTGTATGGGACCCGATGGCCGACCATGTACAAGATGGCATAATTTGTGGAACTACATAAGATTATGAAATTCTAAACCATCTATATGATTTTTAATACAAATGCTAGTCCAGGTAAAGCTTTGCAATAAATAAACACAAATACTTGGGTTCTTTTTTTATAGTTTACTATATCACTGAGACTCTTATTATACTGACAAATGACAATTTAAAAACGTTAAGTAAATATATTCAATCATGTCATTATCTGGTAAATCTGTTTACAGGTTTAATAATCAATTTGTATTGTATACTAGAATCAACTACGCAAAGCTAAAATGATGGAAAAGGTAAATGGGATTTTATTGTACCTTACACATCATAAACTACCAAAGACGAAAAGCATCCAAATGTTTTCTCAAAATATCACTAAACTCTTATATCATGTTGACGATAGTATGTACTTCAATGTATGCTCTATCCAAGGTTTATGATTTCTGATTTTACGAATGACAAATAGCAACGGCACAGTAAGTTTAATTATAAATCAACGTTTATTTACAAATTTATGAATAATAAGTAATTAATTCTAACGTTATAATTAAAGACATAAATAAACAAATAAAATAAATAAATTATAATTCCATCGACTTCCTTCAATAACATATCATAGGTACGGTTTTTAAAAACCTAATCATACCTTATATTTCAATTTGATATAATGAATGTATTGAGGAAATTATACTAAATTCAACATCAACTCATGAAACATCTAATGTCATTTCCAGATTCAATAAATCTATACCGTGAACTTATAATAATATAATAAATAATATTATATCTGTAGGATTTACCTATAATGCAATCATTAAATAAAATGAAAATTTAAACTTACATTCAGGTAAATAATAATCAACCAACAGTTAATTATTATGAGGTAACTTGAATAGAATGTCCTGCTACAATTTGATGATCTAACTTATAAATTATACTTACAAATGGAAGAAGATGATTTAGCAGAATAACTAAAATACTTTGCCCAACTTATATCTATGAAGTAAAACCATATTCCTGTGGATGCATTCATCTATACATAGGAATTAAATAACACTAAATGCTTTGTGGATTTATACACCATCATAAAGTAATAAGTATAATTACACAATTCCGCGGATTAATCACCAGCGCAGGAATGAGTGTAAAATACAAAAATGGTAATTAAGTAATCTGCGGATTAACCACCGGCACAGATTTATGCATTTTAACATTATAAAACAACATTATTATTTACTTCACATTAAAGTGCAAAATCATCCTCCTCAGTTATTCTGACCATTCAGAAAACACTAACATTTTAGCAAATGTGGGTTCTTGCATAATAAAATGTTACACTAATCAGGACAACTAATGTACTAACTTATCTTGCTTAAAATAAAACATATGTAATATAATATAAGTAATATTAGTATAGGAATAGAAATCTGGAAAGACTCACAAAATACCTCATGAAAAATTAATACATCTCATAAATTCATTTAGTACTTTTCAAGCTTTTTCGCAAGCGCTATTCTCTTGAATAAGTATTTTATTCAACCCCTATTAATTTAAACTTAATAAAATATAACTTATGAACTTCACATGCAAGTTCATATAACGATAAAATTAAAGTAATGCATTATTCATCAAATACATAAAATCTAACAGGTGTGTGTGTGTGATATAAATTAAATGTATAGCATTTTATAGTTCAATACATGAATTCTAGCAGGTGTGTGTATCACAAATTAAATTGTATAGCATTTTATAACTACAAATATGATCCGTGAAATCCATGTACGATGTGTCGAACAATAAATATACGAAGTAATAGCTACAATTATAGTTGAATTCCATACATGTAATTTTATCCATTTGTATTAGTTATTATAAGCACTATTAGATTAACGATTTTACGTGGCTCCATAAACATGAAACAATTCCAAAATATGACACGCAGAGTTTAAATGAAAATGTTTTTTCATAAGTTATTAATTTCTACATTTCTCTATTAAAACTGTTCCAAGTTTATCACATCCATGCTAATTTTTATTTATCCACGCTTAAATCTAGGAATACTAATTATAGCAATTAATTTAATCATTCCAAACTGACGATAAAATTAGAAAATAGCTTTAATTAATTATTTGAAGACTGTTTTTATTATCCAAATGGTAAACAAATTAACTAGCAAATATATTACTGGCATTGCAAAGTTAAATATCAATCAATACTATATTTTTTTATTAAAATTATAAACGGAAATATTAAACTATGTTAATAACTTTAACATTTTACTTTAATTTAAACTTCTTCTTTTTTTAAAAAGCAAATTTTCATATTTATAAAACTTCTGTAATTAAAACACTTATTTAATTTTTCCAAATTGTAGAATAATAAATATTTTAAAACATACCAAAATCTTGCAATTAATTCTGCTTTTAAACTGGAAAGCTCCGACATATTTCAAATGTAATATTGGAAAATTATTATTAGCGATTTGATCCACCTGGTTAGCCGACTTGAACAGACTTTTAAATTTAGCAATTCATCTTATTATTAAATACCACTATGTTATTTTTACGTTTATAGAAAACTTTGTAGTAAATCCGTTTACTTGTTAACTATTTTAAAATAAGCTTATCATATTTACACCATTTGCCTTTTACCATTTTCTTTTCTTTCTCTCCCTCCAAAGCAACACTATCAGACGATCTTTTTTTTTAATTCGCGCTCCTTTCTTTTTTTACATTGAAACGCATACGTAATTACTGTATTTATTTTTAATAATTAAATTTAGTTGAACAAATGGTTTTTTTAATTCAATGGAAATAATTTTTAAGACCATTTTAAACAAATAAAAATTATTATTATTTTTAATAATATTTTACCAAATTTAATGTGTTGTCGAAAATTTTTAAAAAGTTAAACATTTTGATATGAATTAGTATATGGAAAGAAGCAATTTAAATTTATTAAAATAATATAGACAACAAGTAAGGCAAAATATTACCCATTCTCTCTAATAAATTATTTTGAATATAAGAGAGTAATCTGTTCAAAGTGCAAATCAAGCCAATCAAATCACCAAAAGAAGACAGAGAAATTTTTATACCAGTTACATCAATTATTATATTTTATACTAAAATATATGGTTACAATATATATATATATATATATATATATATATATGTATAAAATTATATATATATATATATATATATATATAATTTTCTACAAATATCTTTTAAATAGAATTCATTTCTTAATGCCACTATCAATGAATAATAAGTTTATTATTTTGTAATATAACTTAGAAGTGAAATACAAACTATGTCCGTTAAAATATCAAGTAATGATAAGTACTTGCCAATGACATTGATGTGTTGCACTTTTTTAGAAGTTCATATTTCCTATTTATCATAATCTTCCATTTGAAACTATGTAACAATCCTTAAGATCTATTTAAACAACATTATTTTAATTTTAGAGTGCACAAATGTATCATTTTCCCAACTTTGTTGATAGATATTTACTTTTCTTAATCAATCCATAATATTCCATTATTTTGAGCATGATTATAAACAAGTTATTTTGCAATGATATTCTACCTAAAAAAATTCATGATGGTTAGTTCTTTTGTTAAGAAAAATTATAATGTTACCAAATTATAAAAGCCTAATATTAATAAAACAGATTCCTGGTCACACCCTGGGTTGATGATTCCAAAAATTTTTTCTAGCTTCTGGATCAACTGCTAGAGTATAACCAATACATTCAGCACAAATACAATGCCCGTAACAAGATTAATATCATTTACAAAAAATAAAATATCAAAGAATGAGACTTAAAAAGACAAAAATCAATTTAATTTATTTGAGAAACTGTTTTCAAAATACTTATAGTCATCTACTAATTCAATTCTGTTTCTCTGAAAAACGTTATTTCACTAAAGACAGTCATATTCATGAAAACTATTTATATCAAGCCAAATTTTTATTTAGCTACTAACCATCAGTTTTTATTTTCTTATACTAAAATTATGTCTATCATCACCAGCCAACAAGACATAATAATTTAACCAAATTTTACAGGATTGTCCGAATTTAGAGTTAATCTACATTCTTCCATATTTTTAAAAATAAGAAAATCCTTAAATAGTTATAACCAAGCCTACACCTTTTTTTAATTTGAATCGTTTATGCCCAAAACACTTTTAAATGAATTATACATCATTCAATGCACTTTTTTTTATTAAGTATTCAAACTCCAATAACTAAATTTCTTTCATTAAAAATTTCCTAAAGCTTCTCCTGTTTTACAAGTTGTAATAAGTATTTAGCTTGTAATCAGATCTTTGAAAACTTTAACTGACATCTATTTATACAGTGCTACATGGGCTGCAATTTTGAATTCTTTGATTATGGAGCTTTCTGAGATGCATAGAAATAACTCCCCAAAACATTTTTTAAAAAGGCATTTGTTTTAAGGACATACATATTTATATTATTCTAGCAGAAATATCCAAGTTTAACACTTTGATTAAATTAGCCATTACATTATATATACATGCTTATAAAAAACGATAATATTTAATTAGTTGCTTTAATTTTATAATATTTAGCCTACTATTTTAGTATTAAAATACGATCAACTATGACACATAGTACTCAAGTTAATTAAAAACAATGTTTTGTTTGTTTTTTTTATTGGAAAAGTTTATCTTTCACTTTTCTTATATATAAATATGTTATAGTTAAAATATAAGCATCGAAAAACATACTGTTCAATAATACTTTTTTATATTTTAATTTAGGTCGAGTCCTTCGATATTAATATTTTCATGCTGAAAAATGTGAACCTAATATTATATTCCTGCAGGAAACAACTTCCAAATGTTCAGAATAGTATAATTCCACGAGAATTATTAATATCTAAACTTCAATAATTGTTTTAAAAAATAATATTGTTGTAGATTTTTTTATATTCTTCTCCTCTGACTTTTTTGATAACTTTTAAAACCAAAATTATCTTTAAAAAATAAGAAAATATTTAATTAAAAATATGAGTTTGGGAAATATTTTTTATATATGACAAATAAAACGTATATATTAATAACAATAAAATAATAATAAATAGCCACTTAAAATGAGTATGATTATTCGAACACAAAAAAAAGAAAGGATAGAGAGAGTGAGAAAAAATAACAACATTAAATATAATTTTTTTGGTGTCTATACAAACCAATGTGTACACATAAACTTGTTTACATATACAACTTGCTGGTCAATTTTTCTGTATATTTGATATTTTACGATGTTGACTTTTAATTTGCTTAGCAGAAAATGTTGCTTTGTAAAATTCTTCATTACTATAGATTTAATTGTAATTTTCTAATGCTTTTTATTCTGTGTCATATCTTCTCAATGAATACAAGTGGCATTGCATCTCTTTAGAAAGTTTTTGAGATAATACTTGTAATATAGGTGTACCTCTTATCTGAAATCCATGTTCAATTTCATCATTTTAAAAATTGTTCCATTGTTCATTCGTTTAAAATGTCCAATCCAAAGAAGATATGGTTTTACAATAGTGGACCCAATATTATCATATTCTGCAAACTAAAGAACACATTGAATGATTTTATGATCTTAACATCATATTTTTAAAATTCTGTTGGATGGCATTAGCTGAAATATTTTAATGCCTTTACACTATGCCAATACAATGTCTACATTTTACATTCATACAATAAATTAGGTAAAATAAAAGCTTATGTACAATAACTTAGATACAACAGTTATTTCCTTTGAAATAGTCTATAAACATATAAAACATAGCAGCAGCACCTTATAGTCTATGTTGAATCTCAAAATTTAAGTGCAAATTTCCATTTATAAAATTATAAATGAGTTTGCTTTCTCAATTTTATAACTATCCAAGATGGAAATTGGCGAGGATTTTTTCCATTACTGGTAATAAAGAAATAGACTTTTTAAACCTTAATTTATAAAACAAGGATTTTAACTGAAACACAGGCTTGTTATATACCTGTGGCTATATATATGTAATATAGGGTATATGATGAGCACAGACTTTCACACCACCCACCTCTCTGCACTCTATCTAATAATACTGATACACCTAAACACATATATGCTGAAAAGATAAATAATCACCAATATACGTATTTCATGCTAAACCAGCAATCATCAGTTGGTCCAGACTATCATCTTTACATACATATATAGTATAAGTGCTCAGATATATATTAAGATAGACTATCCTCATAGTTTAATGGACAGGCTTCAATCCACTCCACACTCCAACTCTTCAACCGTCCATCCAATTGAAAATCTGATGATGGAATGCTCAAAGGCCACCCTGAGGCCGAGAATATTGTCACACCCATGTTGACCTAAGGTCAATCTGAACCCACATGTACAGGACATAATCCATTTAATACATATGCAAGGATGGGCAGACATCTCTATAATGTAATAACTGAAAGACAGGCTTGTTATATACCTGTGGCTATATTTATGTAATATAGGTTATATGAGCACAGACTTTCACACCACCCACCTCTCTGCACTCTATCTAATAAAACTGATACACCTAAACACATATATTCTGAAAAGATAAATAATCACCAATATACATATTTCATGCTAAACCAGCAATCAGCAGTTGGTTTAGACTATCATATTTACACACATGTATAGTATAAGTGCTCAGATATATATTAAGATAGACTATCCTCATAGTTTAATGGACAGGCTTCAATCCACCCCACACTCCAACTCTTCAACCATCCATCCAATTGAAAATCTGATGATGGAATGCTCAAAGGCCACCCTGAGGCCAAGATTATTGTCACACCCATGTTGACCTAAGGTCAATCTGAACCCCACATGTACAGGACATAATCCATTTAATACATATGCAAGGATGGTCAGACATCTCTATAATGTAATAACTGAAACACAGGCTTGTTATATACCTGTGGCTATATATATGTAATATAGGGTATATGAGCACAGACTTTCACACTGCCCACCTCTCTGCACTCTATCTAATAACACTGATACACCTAAACACATATATGCTGAAAAGATAAATAATCACCAATATACGTATTTCATGCTAAACCAGCAATCATCAGTTGGTCCAGACTATCATCTTTACACACATATATAGTATAAGTGCTCAGATATATATTAAGATAGACTATCCTCATAGTTTAATGGACAGGCTTCAATCCACTCCACATTCCAACTCTTCAACCGTCCATCCAATTATTACATTATAGAGATGTCTGCCCATCCTTGCATATGTATTAAATGGATTATGTCCTGTACATGTGGGGTTCAGATTGACCTTAGGTCAACATGGGTGTGACAATAATCTTAGCCTCAGGGTGGCCTTTGAGCATTCCATCATCAGATTTTCATTTGGATGGACGGTTGAAGAGTTGGAGTGTGGAATGGATTGAAGCCTGTCCATTAAACTATGAGGATAGTCTATCTTAATATATATCTGAGCACTTATACTATATATGTGTGTAAACATGATAGTCTGAAAACAAGGATTTTATAAGTTATATTCAAAACATAAAAAACATTCTATAATTCAACGTTTGAACTGGCAAATATAGCATAATCATCAATCAAAAATCCAAGAAAATAAAGTTCTTGTTTTTTGTTTTTAACCAATTCAAGTTAAAAATTCCATGATCAAACCATATTTTATTTCTGTCTTATTAAGCTGCTTTTAAACAAGTCCAAAGACCACAGTTATAAAAATTGGAAACAATAATAGAGCAAATGCATATTCTTGTTTAATCTCAGTTTTGATATCAAATACCTAGCTGGATTTAAAAGTGGTTTTAGTACAGTAGATCATATCCAGGTATTAAGAGAAATTATAGAAAGGGCAAATGAATATGAAATGCCATTATGCTTAGGATTTGTAGACTATGAAAATGCATTTGATTCTATAAACATTTCTTCAGTGTTTAAAGTATTGGATCATCAAGGTGTAGATCCAGGATATTGTCATATTTTAAAGAATATTTATAAAAATGCAACAGCAACAATTATATTACATAATGATAGTAGGAAAATCAACATTGAAAAGGGTGTAAGACAGGGTGACTACATATCTCCAAAACTTTTTACAGCGGTGCTTCAAGAAGTATTTTGTGGATTAAAATGGGAAGCTAAAGGAAGGAAAGTAAATGGAGATTATTTAAGTCATTTAGATTTTTGCAGATGATGTAGTTGTTTTTTGCAAATAATCCTTTAGAGCTATAGGAAATGTTGCAGGAGTTAGCAGATGAAAGTAGGAAAGTAGGACTAAAGATAAATAGTAAAAAGACTAAAGTAATGTTTAATAGATTATCTCAAAATATGAAAATAAAGATTGATTATGATGAGTTAGAAGAAGTTAATAATTATAAATACCTTGGACAGATTATTAATACAGATGGAAATATAATGGATGAAATTAATCATAGAATTAAACTTGGTTGGAGTTCTTTTGGTAGAAATAACTTGATACTAAAAGGAAATATGCCTATATGTTTGAAAATGGAAGGTTTTTAATAAATGTGTTTTGCCAGTTCTTTCTTATGGATCTGAGACTTGGACACTTAATAGAAGAGCAATACAGAGACTTGCATGTTGGGAGTAACAACATGCATGTTGGGAGTAAAAAGAAGGGATGGAAAATGCAATGTATGAGTAAGAAAACAAACAGGTGTTACTGACCTCATTGAAAAAAGTAAATTACTAAAGTGGAGTTGGACTAGACATATTGTTAGAAGAGATGATAATAGATGGACAATTGAAATTTTAAACTGGATTCCAAGAGATTGTAAAAGACCCAGACAGAGACCTCATGTGAGATGGATGGATAAAATAAGAAAGTTGCAGGGGTGATGTGGAAAAGAGAAGCTAAAGATAGAAAAAGATGGATTGAACTTGAGAGACATTCATCCTGAAATGGATTGTTAGTGGTTGTTGATGATGATGATGACATTTTTCACTTGTAGCAATAACATTCTTTTTCAATTCTCACTTCATCATGTAAAAACTGTAGAATATAAATCTATTTTGATAGGTAATCAACTAATTTCACACAATACCTTAGACTGAATCAAATACATTTACTAAATCAATAGAAGCAATATATAATTGATTCTATTGTTCATAGCACTTTTCTTGTAATTCTCTCCAAAAAAATCATATCTATGCTGCTTTTTGTTCCCCTAAACATTGATGAGTCTCTGATAATTATTGTTCTATAATTGAAATCAATATATTCAACAAAATTTTGAAAATGATTTTGGTATGGTGGATAATTATGGTATTCCACAATAATTAACACAATGCTGTCTATTTTTTTTTCTTTTTAAAAATTAGAGCATTAAAAACATCCTTAAGATTAAATGGCATAATTTCATAGGTTCTGATATTTTTAAAAATTCTAATATTTTTAAAGCAAAGATATCACCACCTTATTTAAATACTTTTCCAGGTATTTATTACATTAGGAGTTGCAGCTTTTCCATATTTAAGATTACAAAGAGCTGTTTTGACTTTATTAAAGTAAATATCATGATCTAAATAAGTGAATGAAATTGCTAAATCATTAAAAGTCATTATATCAAATAATTTTATCAAAATACTCTTTTTATCTGTTCAAAATATCATTATCATTACATAAGATAGTGTCATGCTGGATTTAATAGAATTATGATACATTTTTAAAATGTATATGTTATTTTTAATGCATCAAATAGAGGATCTAGAGCAAACATGATCACCAAATATTCTTTATCTTTTTTTGCAGTTTTAAATCACAAAACATTTTTAAGCCTTATTTTTAGTCATTGAATTTCTGTCTTTATATCTTTATATTTATTATGAACTTCCATATTTCATCTATTATTATGCTAAACAGGGAATGCCATATTATTCTTTTTATTTAAATCACTAATAACATGATCATTGTCAGAAAAACAAGCATGAATTTTCACTTTAGTAAACTCAAGAGTAGATTTATAAGCAAGCATAAGAAATGGTGATCATTTGATCCATAACACAGTTCATAAGAGAATTCTATGCTTCAAGAATATTAGTCATGATGATTTAGATTAGCAATTTTTGTGTTTAATACCTGTTGAAAGATGGTATATGCAGTACATTCTTTCAAAGAATAAACATCAATTCTTTCATGAATAACATCTATTATCTAATACATGTATCTGTTTAATTTTAGATAATATATATATATATATATATATATATATATATATATATATATATATATATATATATATATATATATTATAACCATCTGATATTATGAACATTTATGCAATGTGGCCTTTTTTGTATTTGGACTTCTGACAATAATATAATCTATTAAATGTTATTGTTTTGGTTGTGGATACATCCATGATTATTTGTAACAGATTTTTTGACTAAACAAAATATTTGTAATAGTTAATCTGTGTCATGTATCTAAATTCAATAATAACAGACCATTTACTATTATTTCCAATAACTTTTGGTGGAAGTGTGCAACACATATATTAAAGACACTAAACTGAAAATATTAATCTTTTAATGGATTAACTGCAGTAATGTGTTCCAATATATAATAAAAATGTTCCTTCCCTGAATGTTTTATATCTAAGGTTGGGGCATAGGCATCGATTAAATAAGGTCTATTATCATTATGCAAGACAAGTTTTAAGATCATTAGTCATTCTTTAATGCAACAAGATTGGGAATAATATAAGATATTGCATTTGATTTCACAACAAAACTAACACCAAGAGTTCTTCTTTCACTGACTGAACTGCCTTCTCAATCCTATATTGAGCTATCTATTGAAATAAACTTTCTCTGGTAGGTGAGTTTGCTAAGAACAGCTATATCTATATTAAATCTTGATAAATTCTTAGCCTTGATTGCACTCTGCTTTTATCTTGAAGAGTTTATATCAATTAAAGTTTTCACATTTCATGTACCTATATTTAATAAAATATAGATATATGATACTTATCATTAGTACAACTATCATTATTACTGATGTTATTATTTCCACCAGGCACGACAACCTAGCCAGTCAGTGTGTTATGGGCCTTTTTTAGACTATATTTTTAGGTTATTCCACTTCTGTAGTATATGGGGGGAGGGTACATATAAATAGGGCTTCTTAAACAAGCAGTCTTTTTTAACAGAAGCAACTGTCTAATTTTAAGTCCAGTTTGAAACCTAAACAAAAAATACACCTAAGGACTACCTGCCAACAAAGCCTGGATCCATTATTGCTTTCTTAATTCCTGAAAGCTTGAGATAAAAAAAAAAACAGAATAAAAGGAATACTGGATTCAAAAATACTGTGCATGTTGTTAAATAATTTTAATATTGTTTCTCAAATGCATAATTCCCTTATCGTAGAAGATGTCTGATGTCATAAGAAGGTAACCAAGACAGGTTTTACAATAACTTAAGTAACTGAAGATAAAACTGAGGAAAACAAAAAAAAAGTGTTTGTATTGAAAACAGTACCTAGCCTTTGATGAACAAACAACCTATCCTTATTAGGTACTGTTTATTTAATATTCATAATGTGTGACCACTTCACATTTTAGAGTTAATTTTGTATTACAATTCAAGTCATACACTATGGTTATTAAAAGACTAAAACTGTAACACTAACAAATATATTTAAAAAATGTGCATATATATATATATATATATATAATGAAACAGTAAGACTCGTAAGTTTCACCTTTTTCTGTCGTCTCTCACTGACCGGTCTATCCTGCCCAAATTTAAACTTTTTTGGTATCGAATTGTGTGTGTAGCAATATTAAAAATGTATAAATATATGTAGAATTCAGCATAAACATGCACACATTTCGATCTCAAATTAAATGCAATAAATAGGGATAAAATAATATAATTTAGATTTCTTTTAGTTATATAATTTTGTATAATTTTAATCATTTATTTTGGATTATAAAGTTCGTATTTATTGCTTTGTTTAAATTTCGTTTAATAATAATTCTAAAAAAATCTGATGTAATATTTAATTAAAAGTTAAAATAATCTTATGTTCCCTTTTTGTTGTTGAAATTTAAAATCATCAGTCAGTGATAGATAATAGATTAATTAAAGAAAAATTCCCCAAAATATAATTAGTAAATGTAAAATGTAAACAATAGAACGGCAGCTTTCTTTACTTAAAAACCAACAAAATGCATTGATTATCCTCAGGGCAGATTAAGTAGAACCTAAAATATCTTAACAAAAATGTGAAAGATCAAGATAAAAAAAAGAGGCCATCTTAGACTTGCTGGAGACATTCACTTAAACTTTAGCTTTGTTCTCAATCACTGAGAGTCTCCAAAATAATAAAATAATTTGTTCATGCCAAGGTATGACCGAGTAAAGCACCTAGATTATTCTCCATCAGGAGATGGCCTATCGGATGTCGAACTTTCCATTGCCCATCATAAATTCACCATGAAGATCTGCTGCCTGAAATAAATGAGAAAGCTGCTGCTGCTGTGAAAGTAAAATGAAACATCTAAATACCAGAAAGAATTGCCACTCATGAACTATTTGCTACTTAACCAATGGACTCGGAAAACTTCTTATAAAACAGGTACCTGTCTGTGTTCAAACTCTAGAGTACTCTAATAATATGCTATAGCTTTTCTTCATACTACTTATCTAAATTGTAAAAATGTAAAAACTATCATTTGTATAACTAAAATTGAATAATTAATTTAATGTGTACAATTTCTCTAATAATCTAGCTTACCTCACTCTATCTTTCTTGGGTGTGTATTTCTATAATCTACATTTTTATCTATAGTTATTATTTAATTATTGCATGCTCATAATTGTCTCAATTTTCAAAGTTTAAATCTATGATCACTTGAAACAATGAATGCATGTCAAATTTTCATTAATATATACTTTCCTTAATAACTTCACTTTCATATAAATCGACACGCATTCAGTGCATCATTTATTGTAATGCAGGGTCTACTACTTCACAAATGGCTGGCATATTAGCTGTAATAACTCCCAGTTTATATATATTTTGTATTTATTAAATCTAATGAATAATTCTAGAAACTCCCATTTCTTTGAGAGTCACCAGAGTTCTTGAGTAAATGTTGGTAATGTAGGGCCAAGTCAGAAACCTATTTAAATCTCATCATAACCGTTTATACAGTATACATGTGTTACGTTTTAGAGACACGATGACCCATTCCACCGTGAAATTTCCAGATTCTTCAGGGTTGAAATTAACCCCAGTCATCCTACACAAGTGGAAATAATAGGTGCTCCCATAGGACTTGACAATGTCATGCAGCCAGCCGGCAAAACTGCAACATGGACCGCTTGTCCCTGGTTATTCTTATGTGACACCTTACTTCGTCGGGCCGATGGCAGAGACCAGCCTGACATTTTTATAAACCCATTCGCAGCCTTGCAGTTTCGATATACTGCCATTCCATATCGCCTTTCTAAAGTGTACCACGTGTTCCTTTACTTCATTTTATTATTCTATATATCACTCCGCCTCTGCATTATCTTCATAATTCACTCTCAAATAAATGTTTGCCCTTAGTTATAAATAAATATTTTAATTAAATAAATATATGTCCGCCACCACTCTTAAATCTTACTTTAGACTCTTGCATTGCAAAGGTATAAATTCCCCAAGGCATGCATTAGAAAAACTTGCTCGAGAATTTTAGGTAGCTAGATTAAGCCTTCAAATAAGTGAATTCCCTTTGTAAACATTACAGTATCAGAAATACCGCTATTGAGTCCTCAAGATAAAATAATGTCTAAACAAATAAATGTATTCCTTTTGTAAACCTTATAGTATCGGAAATACCGCTACTGAAATCCTCAATATACAATAATGTCTAAATAAATAAATGTATTCTTTAAAATATAATCACGTTGCAAATTCCACTACTGAAGCTTTGAACCCCTAAAATATTATTAGTAAATGATTTGATTAAAATGTATTAATAAATAATTTTAAACTATATGCAGTTACATTTCATTTATTCGATACCCATTCTATATAATATTTCCTCGATTATGTAAATATGAATGTTTAACTAATATTAGTTTGATTATTGGCTAACTTGAGAATAAAATTATGAGTCTCTTGCATATCCCTGACCACCGTGCCTAAGGAAATATTTACTAATGTCACATCAGATGTGTTGTTTCATGGATTGTATTGTGGAACTGATAAACTATGTTCGAACTCAGTACCATGGGTGGCTTCGCTACTCGATGGTGCTGCTGTTCTGTATGGTGGTCGAATTCTGCACTATGTTTCCGAATCACGTTTTCTGACTGTTACAATATATATATAACTACCTATTCTAATAAAATCTTATACACAGAGAAAAAAACTATCTATACAGTAGCACCACTCAGCGCAAGCCAGAGTAATCAATGAATTTAGGAAAGTTTGTGCATAAAATCCCTATCTACTGCCTACTCATCTAATATCTCTAGACTACTTTCTAGCTTGTGGCTTTCATCAGAGAGAAGCCTTGGATCTGAGAGCACTGTAACCAGATCTAATGATCTAATGCAACCCTCCAGAAACCACATTTTACCTTATTAGCTTACTATAAAGCTTTGAGTCCAAAATGAAACTACAATAATGTTTTCAATTCAATCTCATTAACTTCTATTGTCATATAGATCTGAACTCAGTTCAGAATACATACTTCTTGTGTTTTTACTTCTTTTATAATCACAGTCACCATAATCCTATTGGGAAGGACTGTTATTAAGTCAATAAACATCACATAATCACCATTTACACAGAGACAAACTCTTCATATAGTAGCACCACTCAGTGTAAGACAAAGTAATCAATGGGTACAAGAAGGTTTGTGCATAAAATCCCTATTTAATGTGTGCTCAGACAATATTTCCAGATTAGTTTCTAGCTTGTAGCTGTCATCTGTGAGGAACCTTGGATCTGAGAGCACTACACCCATATTTAGATTCTTATGCAACTTTCCAGTAACCACCTTTTATCTTATTAACTAACTATAAAGCTTTGAGTTCAAATTAAAACACAATAATGTTTTCAATTCAAGCTCATTAGCTTGTATAGTTACATAGATCTGAACTCAGTTCCGATCTATACATTTTGGTGTAATCTGGGGATATTGGATGAATAGGAACTAGATAGGGATTGTATGCACAAACCTTCCTGCATCCATTGATTACTTTGAATTGCAGTGAGTGGTGATACTGTATAGAGAGTCTTGCCTCTGTGAAAACAGCTTGTGTAAGCATAAATAATGTTGATCATGTGGAAATTATTTTGTTAACATTTTGAATTATTTAAACAATTAATGGATTTTAATACATGTTTCTCTTACATTTAAACTTATAGTAAAGAAAACGAAAATGGTCAAACGTAATTTTGATAAAATTCATATTTATTGCAATATGACGAAAAAGTTATTAACTGTATTGTATGTCTTAGTATTGAAATAAAGTTGTCAGCCACATCTTTTATAAAATCCATAACTATTTTTATAATAGCAACCTTCCCATACAGTAGTTTTCCTCAGTGGTGATGGTTTTAATTATTTCCACATAATTGTATGCAATTAAGAATTAATGATATTATTCTTTAAATTCAAAATTAATATTGTAAAAATAGTTTTGCTTATAAAGTAAAGAATTTCTTTTATTTTAATAATAAAGATAAGTTTACATATTAAGATTATACATTTTAGTTGTTTATCAAACAAAAAATATTGATTTAAGTTAAATGAGAATATAACTTCACTTACTGCTTTTGTAATTAATATATTAATTAAATAAGTCATTAACCACATGTTGATTAAAAAGGAGATAGTCATCGTATCTATTAATATATGACTTGTTGATGAGAAAATAGAGGACACTATGAGAGGCCAGAAATATATAAGATATAAAAAGGAGCACCAATTGACTACTCTTTAGTAGTTCGTTTTTTTTTTCAGGTATTCTGCAATTAGATTTTCATGGTCATTAGTTGATAGCAAAATTCACTTATTACTAACCAGAATTTTAAGACATCTGAAATATAAATATGTAATGCCCATCCAAGTAAAATAATTTAGCATCAAAATTATTCGAAAAATAAGTAAAATTAGCATTGAAAAAGATAGTTATCATTGTGTTTTTAAATTACAGATATAAATATTTTATCATTGGTTTACATTATAATAAGGCTTACTAATTGTTTATCTTCTTTGACTCAACATCACTATTCAACTTCACTGTCTGTAAATGTAGTCGCTCACTCACTAAAAAAAACCTACTGTTGTCCTACAAGAAAAATATTTCTCTCAATTAACAAACTGTTTTATGACCAAAGGGCAGTGTTTTGAATGATGACTGAGTAAATCAGAGCTTTTGTCTGCTCCAAATACATAAGTAAACAAACAGGATAATTTCTGAAGTTCACAATACATATTAAATTAGGACTATAATTATGCAAATTCATTCTAATTCTCCATTCATATATTTTATAAACATGAAAACTAAACTATGAATAAAAATATAGTTCATCTACAAAGGCTAAAAGAATAATGAAAATTAAGTTCATTTTCTTAACTTGTAAGTAGATAGCATGATACATAATGAAAAAAATAATAAAATCATGTATGAAAAATGAAATGATAGAAAAAACAGGAAACAGTTTAACATTAAAAAAAAAAAAAATAGCATAATGAATTAATAATAGAGCACTCCTTAAATTAGAATAATATGAAATTTAAATAGAGGAAATAATAAAAGTGTTAAATTATAATCACTAAAGACATAAAAATGAATTAAATGGTTTATTGCATGAGAATTTAGAAAAAAGTTCAAACATAAGGAATTTCAGACTATAGTTGAACTCCATGGACTTTGAGCTCCAAAATTAATCACTCCACAACTATATTTAACTACACAGTACTAAAAGAAATAATCAAATAGTTTATGCTTACAAATTTATAAGAAGTTTGAGAACCAGATATAATAGAAATAGTCTGATTACCACAGATGCTAAACTCTGGAATCTGTATCTCAAACTACTGTACTGAACATTTAGAAAATCAATGACAGTTCTTTCCAATATTTTATCTGATTTGGAATATAGTAAAATAAATTAAACTGGGTAAAAAAGAAAAAAAATACTTGTGTTGAAAAGTTTTAAAATTTGGCATCAGGAAAGACAGGATTATAATTTCCTTAATATGTATTTGAGTTTAATAAAAGAAAAATGTATTCATAATTTTTTAATCTTAGTACAATCAAAAGTTATGCAGCTTAAAAATAACAGAGTCATTTTTTTTATTTGAAAATTGTATAAATATAGTATATGATACAAAACAATTAATCAAACATTAAATAATTTTAGTAATAAGTTTTATAACATCAACAGAAATAAGAATAAAAAGAAAATGATATAATGCTTTTTCTAAATAATGTTCAATTTATATTTTAAAAAAAAAAAAAACTATTATATAAAAAAATATAATGCTTTATTTTATGTTCCTCCAAATGTAAATAATTTATAGTTCTGTAAATGCTATTCCTAAAAAACATAAATGTAATATCATTTATCAAATTGAATATTGATACAAAACATAATACATTGGTGAATAAAAATATATTAGAAAAAGATTGAATGAACATCTAAAACTATAAACCATATAAAAAACTACAAATAATTTATCTAATATTGCTTAAGTTTTTTTCTTCACCATGATCAATTTTTAAAAGCCTGAATTAAGTGAAATAATGTGAGAAGTTGAAAACATCTAGTGAGCTATATGTAAACCAACCGTTAATAAACATTGTAACAGGCACATACGCAGTTACATTATTTTTTTTTAAAAATTGAGGCATTGAAAAGTTCGCATTTAAAAACTTCTTTTTTTTAAAGACATAAAAATTGAAAATTAATTCTATCTTAAACTCGTATATATATATATATATATAAAATCGCACAGATGAAAATAAGTATTAAAAGAAAACTTTATTAAGGAAGAAAAAGGTATTTTAAAAGTAAATTTTCAGAAAAAAAAGAAATTAAAAGATTTAATTAAAGATAAAAATATATCTTCAAGAATGCATATAAATTAATTAATGCTATTGTAAAAGGGAAATTATTATTTTAATTAGTTAAAACTAATCTAACCCTTTGGTCATTCCAAAATGTATAAGCAACGGTCAGATAGGAGAAGAAAAAAGAAACAATAGAAACTAATAAGCCAATAAAGGAAATCCCTCAGGAAACGACCCTCAATGAAAGGGTCATCATCATCATGATGTAATGTTGAGTGAATCCGCAAAATTAATATAAAAAGAAAAAGTTTAAAAATAAATTTTAGTGCAGAAAGAGCTGGGAGAGAAAAAAGAGATATGTGACAGCAGAGGTGTGCTATATGTGTTGCAGGAGAAGGGATTGAAAAGACACACTCTTCAATCCCTTCAGTTTTGCTTGAAAAAAGAAGGAAAGAGAAATGACCAATCATTTTCTTATACTATGGACCACAGAACATCGGGGGAATTAATGCTGGATCCCAAACTGCAAGCAACTGATAAAGAGGAACTTTCTTTAAACTGTAAGAACTTTATGAACTCTAATAAGCTTTAACTATAATTCTAAAACTCCAGTATATGAAAAGAATAAGAACTTTAAATTCTAAAACTTGTTCCCTATTTTATAGAAATAGAATCCTATCTGACCAACTTAATTTATTAATAAGTAATTTTATTTGATGTATTTCTTTTTTAAAAATTCATTTCCATTTATTTTTTTTGTTCTTTCAAAATTTTATTATGATTTTTTTTTATTAAACAACTTGCAATAAATGCTAAATTTAAGTTGGGCATGAATGCATAGATTTGTAAAATTATATATGTTAGTTTAAGGGAGGGTAATCTTAGGTTATTTGTTTCATAGTTAAATTGGGTCAATGGATTGGATATATTGGTGTAATTAGTAGATGTAGTATGAGATTCGCTACTTGCAGGATCATATCATATGCTGCACACCCCCTTTTTGCCTATGGAATGGGATTGTAAATTGGCAAAAAGGACTACAGTCCCTTGCTATGGAGTTTTTTTATTGTTCCTTTTGCCAGACAGATGTAACATTCCTGTCTCTGGACAAGAGTCAATGTCTTCTAACCATGCTGTTCAGATGTACATTCATGACAGTATGGTATTTTGTGCTGTCGTATTCTTACTGCATTGAATGCATCAATATATCAGATGGATTGATGTTGGTTTGGCTGAAAACCTTTGGCCTAAGGTTAAATAAAAGATAGAATGTTTTCTTTTCAAATGAAATCTATGTACTTTATTCATACTTGACATTCTAATAAACATTAAACTCATCTGTGTGAACTTTTAAAATAAAATAAAACAGTTAAATTGTAAATTTAAATCTAAAGTAAAATAAGTTTTAATGTTTTGTAAAAAAAAAAAGTTAGACTAAAATAATAATTCTTTATTTATATGTGTGTAAATAAATGTTTGTGTATTAATTACTGGCAGTGGCTTATTTTAATTTTTTTTTTAAAAAATATTTTTAGATAAGAATTTACAAAATATAAATCTCTGCTGTTCCACTGAGCTAGTGGCATTGGGCTAACGGACAGTCAAAATATATAAAATAATTTTTTTTTAAACTTACGTATCTGCCTACTATATAAATTTTCTAGGTTCAAATGCCTGGTGGCACCTTGTAATGCAGATACAGTAAGACTCGATTGATCTCCAAACCCCGATCATTATAATTGGACTCCCAATGTGGCACAATGTTTAATAAACCACGAACACCCTAAGCAAATTTTTTCAAAATGAAATATTTTATCCATTTACTTAAAGTTGTATACTTTAAATCTTATAAAAGCAGTGCCAGAAAGAAATAGCACATATATTGAACACAAGAAAGTATTAATAATTTTAAATTGTATTTTCTTAAAAAGAAAGTCAAAAGGTTGCAATTAATATGTTTTTTTTTTATTAATAGATATTATGCTTTAATGTGTATAGGCGCACACAGCCATGTAAGTTTATGATCGTAAATGTGGTACCTTACAATGAGTACTTTTTTGGGAATTTACTTCAGTGTAACCCTATGTAATCATTTCAATCAGTAATAAATAAGTTGGTGGTATATATAATTGTGCCACAAATATACACGTATAAACCCATTATCCCTTGAAACATATTTACTTCAATGCAACCTCCTTAAATAAATAATTTGCTTGTCATGCTGTTTGTTAGAAATAAAATATAGAGAAAATATAATTCTTGGGGGGAGGAGGCTAGGCATAAATGTAGATGGTCCTTAGGTAAACAATAGCCAACATTTTTTTTGTATATAGTCTTTTTGTAAAATTACTAACTGAATGTCTTTGTAAATTTTTGTTAATCATGTACCGTAATTACTAACCCTAAGTAATTTTTTTTTTTTGTTTATTTTTCTTTAAGAAAGTTTACTGATATGTAATGGACACATACTCTGTTACAATATTTTTTTAAAAAAATTGAGACATTAAAAATTTCGCATTTAAATTTTTTTTTTTTAAGACATAAAAATTGAAAATTAAGTCTATCTTAAACTCGTATATATAAAATCGCACAGACGAAAAAAAATATTAAAAGAAAACTTTATTAAGAAAGAAAAAAGGTATTTTAAAAGTAAATTTTCAAAAAAAAAGAACTTAAAAGATTTAATTAAAGATAAAAATATATCTTCAAGAATGTATATAAATTAATTAATGCTATTGTAAAATGGAAATGATTATTTTAATTAGTTAAAAGTAAACTAGCTCTTGGGCATTCCAAAATGTATAAGCAATGGTCAGATAGGAGAAAAAAACAATAAAAACTAATAGCCAATAAAGGAAATCCCTCAGGAAACAGACCTCAATGAAAAAGTCATCATCATCATGTAGTAATGTTCACTGAATCCTCAAAATTAATATAAAAAGAAAAAGTTTGGAAATAAATTTTAGTGAAGAAAGAGCTGGGAGAAAGATAGAGATGTGACAACAGAAGTGTGCTATATGTGTTGCAGGAGAAGGGATTGAAAAGACACACTCTTCAATCCCTTCAGTTTTGCTTAAAAAAAGAAGAAAAGAGAAATGACCAATCATTTTTTATACTATGGACAACACAACATCGGGGGAATTATCGCTGGATCCCAAACTGCAAGCAACTGATAAAGAGGAACTCTTTTTAAACTGTAAGAACTTTATGAACTCTAATAAGCTTTAACTATAATTCTAAAACTCCAGTATATGAAAAAAATAAGAACTTTAAATTCTAAAACTTGTTCCCTATTTTATAGAAATAGAATCCTATCTGACCAACTTAATTTATTAATAAGTAATTTTATTTGATGTATTTCTTTTTTTGTAAAATCATTTCCATTTATTTGTTTTTGTTCTTTCAAAATTTTATTATGATTTTTTTATTATTAAACAACTTGTAATAAATTCTAAATTTAAGTTGGGCATGAATGTTTGCATAGATTTGTAAAACTATATATGTTAGTTTAAGGGAGGGTAATCTTAGGTTATTTGTTTCGTAGTTAAATTGGGTCACTGGATTGGATATATTGGTGTAATTAGTAAATGTAGCATGAGATTCACTACTTGCAGGATCATATCATATGCTGCACATTCCCTTTTTGCCTATGGAATGGGATCATAAGTCAGAAAAAAGGACCACAGTCTCTTCCTATGGAGTTTTTTTTTATTGTTCTTCTTGACAGACAGATGTAGCATTCATGTCTCTGGATGAAAGTCAATGTCTTCTAATCATGCTGTTCAGATGTACATTCCTGACAGTATGCTATTTTGTGCTGTCGTATTCAGACTGCATTGACTGCATCGATATTTCAGATGGATTGATGTTGGTTTGGCTGTAAACCTTTGGCCTAAGGTTAAATCAGGGATAGAATATTTTCTTTTCAAATAAAATCTATGTAGTTTATTCATACTCGACACTCTAATAAATATTAAACTCATCTGTACAAACTTTCAAAATAAAATAAAAACAGTTAAATTGTAAATTAATTTCTAAAGTAAAATAAGTTATAATGTTTTGTAAA
The DNA here is from genome assembly GCA_028023455.1 of Epiperipatus broadwayi. Taxonomy (NCBI): domain Eukaryota; kingdom Metazoa; phylum Onychophora; class Udeonychophora; order Euonychophora; family Peripatidae; genus Epiperipatus; species Epiperipatus broadwayi. The sequence goes on along the minus strand of JAQFVV010006534.1, from coordinate 670,265 downwards.
AAAATAAAGGTTAGACTAAAATAATAATTCTTTATTTATATGTGTGTAAATAAATGTTTGTGTATTGTTTACTGGCAGTGGCTTTATATATATATATATATATATATATATATATATATATATATATATATATATATATATATATATATATATATATATATATATATATATATATATATAAAAGATAGAGATTAAATAAAGATACATATTATTGTCTCTGCCTCTCCACTGAACAGGTGGCAAGGGCTGACGGTCTGAATAAAATATAATAAAAAAAATTTCTTAACGTATATATCTGCCTACTCTATAAATTTTATAGGTTCAAGTAGCCTAGTGGTGCTCTGTATGGCAGATATGAAAGACTCTAAATTCCATCGGACCGTTATAACATAAAATGTAAAATTAACTCAATTACACTTATAGTTGTCTTGAAATTATGCTATTATACATAAATCAGACTCTGTATGTAAGTATATAAGTAATTGGCATGTTTATATATGCTCAAAACTTAAAAGTAAGTGGTGTCATCCTACATTTTACATTTACTGATATTTAATTTACATAAAGCTTACAGAGGGTTTTAAATATTTCTACAATATTCCATAATAATTTTATAATTTTAAATGTTCCTTCCATTTATTTAGATCACAATAGACTATTACATGAAGAGAGACATTTATAAAAAACAAAATTAAAAAGATAACTCATATTAAAAACAGTTTAAAGCAACTATGACAGACAATCATCTTTAAACAGTTCCTATTTTGTCCACTTATAATTATTTGATAATGACTTCATATCAAGTAATCAAAAGTACTTCTGTATGACTTCTATATTATTACTATTTAGTTTTTATCATTATTATAATGTAAAATTATAAATATTATATATATGTTTGTAATCCTTTCTGTCTGAAAAATACAATACCAGATATAAATGTGTCATTTAAACTAATGAACATAATTAAATAATTGCACTAAAAAACTAAACACAAGCATGGCTTTTTAGTTTGCATCATGTCTTTATTTGTCTTGCAAATATTTAATAAGTAATTTTTCAATGAATTTCAATGTGATTTTTTATTTTTTTAATAGTTGTGTTTTATTGTAAATAAATGCAAAAACATAATACTTCTCTAGCAGTTTTGAATTTTTTGCAACATAACATTCACTATATATATGTCCACAGATGGCGTTATACCAAAAACGCCCATCAAGCGTATGTTTTGTTTACATAAACGTCAGAGTAGTTAGTATTCACTATATCTAACTATAATTCCACTTTCAGATCATGATTTCAAAATAGCTTGAAATCATGATCTGAAAGTGGAATTATAGTTAGAGATAGTGAATACTAACTACTCTGACGTTTATGTAAACAAAATATATGCTTGATGGGCGTTTTTGGTAGAACGCCATCTGTGGACATAAATACAAGCGTTAGCAAGTTTTTTAACTTGCATTTTTGTTTATCATATATATATATATTGTGCCAAGGCCAAATTGGTACATGTATATAAAATAATTTTGTCTAAAAAAAAAAAATATATTATTAAAATCTTTTATAAAAGAGTTTGAAAAAAATAGAAAATAATTGATTAAAAAAGGAGAGGGGGAGTTTTGTTTAGAAAAGAAAAAACTAAGAGTTCATAAAAGTTAAAGAATGTTATTATTATAAATTAAAAGTTAAAATATAAATCTCTTTTCATTTCAGTTTATTAGAATAAATGTGTATATATGTGTGATGGTAAATAAACGTAAATGTAAGCTTGTTAATAAGAGAAATAATAAATGTGTGTTAAAATCATATTGAAAAACACATGAAAAGAAATATTGAAATGAAATGTATTTAAAAACACAGTGGTGAGCTACTAATTAAAGATATAAAACATGTTTTGAAATGGCTACTACTAATTAAACAATCTTCAAAAACACATTGCCATAGGATTAATTACTAAAGAAATTTCAACAACACCTATTGCCGGAGGATATTAAAATGAAAGCAATTTGCATATATAAATAGCTAGATTTTTATCGGACATCCAGTTTGCAGTTTCAGACTTGTTTTCAGCATCAGCCTTCTTTAAATTATGTATCCAGAAACAGAAATGCATTGCTGAGCATCTTATGGAAATATACGCTCCTCTTTCAGTCCTTAGTCCAACAAGATCAGCAAGACTTGCTTGTGAAATAATGTTTATAAATAAATGGGTCAAGTTAATGATTTAAAAGTAATGTTTTTAGAATTAAATAAATGGAAAAGATAACAGGATTTCTAGAATAAAATCAAGTTAGTCAAATAGATATTTGCATAATAATGAATCGTATGAAAGTAAAATTGTTTTCTGAGTACATGCACATTAAAATAAAAGTTTGTTTTGAATACCGTAAGTTAAGAAAAGGATGTAAATAAATTGTTTAAAATAATCAAGATAAAAAAAAATCTCTATTAAAATAATAATGAATGAATCATAATAAAGTAAAATAGTTTTATTGAATACACGCATGTTAAATAAAGATGTTCATAATGCTTTAAAAATAATATTATAAGATTAGTGTAAATAAATATTTTAAATAATGTTTGTAAGGGTTATAAATAATATTGTAATATAAATAAATAGTTCATGTGAATTTAAAAATAATGTTGTAAGATTAATAATAAAAATATAAAGTCAATCTAAGTGTATTAACACGCATATACACTGGTAATATTCAGTAAATACGATACCTCATGATGCATATCCAAAATATATTTATCCTGATATCCTTTTAGGTTATTTTTTTGGCACTGCTGCACCTCATGATGTGTGCAAGGAGGGATTTATTTATTATAGATTCCCTGTAAGCAAGTCCAGTAATAACTCAATATTTAGAATATCAGTAGTTGTAGAATTGTGCTGCACGTATACACATGTGTAGGAATTTATCTATAGCAAAAGGGAATGAGGGTAGTATAGAAATAAGTTTAGTTAAAGATAAGTTGAAAGCTGCCAACTGGATAAATTTACTACCAGTAACGGACTTATCAGTGATCATTCCTCTTTCCAAAGCATAAGTCGAAAATGGACAGTTGAAAATTCCTGCCATTTTGCAGCAACCCTTTCTTTTTCCAAGTCCGATCAAGAGAATCGGCAAATGAAGCTTTGATTTTATACACATGTAAGTCGGTTTAAGTCAGTGAATCTGCCTCTGTCTCATTTCCAAATGATTCCTGTGCCACAAAATTAGTTTGACCCGGTGATCATTATCCATGATTTAGATCTTTGTGAGCAATGTATTCGGCATAAATAGAAGGAAAGGATAGTAAAAACAGATTGCCCTTGGTATGTAAAGTGAAAGCATTATAAAAAACAAACTTAGAAAATAAATGAATATTTAGAATTAAGAATTAAAGTTGCAAGAGATAAAATGATCAAAAATGACACATTTTACTGTAAAATGGAGGGGGTGTAATGTGCCAAGGCCAAATTGGCACATGTATATAAAATAATTTTGTCTAAAAACAAAAATATTATTAAAATCTTTCGTAAAAGAGGTTGAAAAAAAATAGAAAATAATTGATTAAAAGGGAAGAGGGGAAGTTTTGTTTAGAAAAGATAAAACTAAGAGTTCATAAAAGTTAAAGAGTGTTATTATTATAAATTAAAAGTTAAAATATAAATCTCTTTTCATTCCAGTTTATTAGAATAAATGCATATATATGTGTGATGGTAAATAAAAATAAATGTAAGCTTGTTAATAAGAAATGTGTGTTAAAATCATATTGAAAAACACATGAAAATAAATATTGAAATGAAATGTATTTAAAAATACAGTGGTGAGATACTAGTTAAGGATATAAAAACACGTTTTGAAATGGCTACTACTAATTAAACAATCTTCAAAAACATGTTGTCATAGGATTAATTACTAAAGGAATTTTGACAACATCTATTGCACCTATTTCCGGAGGATATTAAAATGAAAACAATTCGCATATATAAATAACTAGATTTTTATCGGACATCCAGTTTGAGTTTGCAGTTTCAGCCTAGTTTTCAGTATAAGTCTTGTTTAAATTATGTATCCAGAAACAGAAATGCATTGCTGAGCATCTTATGGAAATATACACCCCTTTTTCAGCCCTTAGTCCAACAAGATCAGCAAGACCTGCCCGTGAAATAATGTCTACTTAACAGCTCAGAAATCCTCCATCAATATTCCACTGTCTCCAAAAATAAAACCAACTGATTAGCATCAAATCTCTTCAAGAAACATCAAATCTAACTGGTTAGATATCCTTTATTAGATATCCATCAGAAGCAGCCAACAACAAGCAATATCCACATTCCAAAAATTCTAGGTAAACATTTTATTATTCTCATTTATATGTAGTAGCCACCACTGTAATTTATAAATATTCAAGATTCAAATTGTATAAACTCTAAAAGCATGCATAAAATGAACTATCGATGTGCATGTTTGTGAATGTTAGATAATTTCAATGTCAAAGATGATTTATGCTTTTTCATAAAATATATCATAGTATGTTAACTTAAAATGTGTGTGTTATTTATAGATTTATAAAAATGTTTATCATTAGTAAATGTTAGTTAGTAAATTGTCTTTAAAATTAAACTTTATTCGTCAGTCAATTCTTTTTATCAATTCTTTTTCTATATTTTATTACTGTTTAAAATTAGACTGAGCTAGTTTATGAGAAGGTTTCGAGCACTGGATTATGAGCCTACTGACCAAATACATTGTTTATTCCTCTGAATAGATAGCTGGCACCCGGAGTTTACTCCAAAACAAATAAAGTGTTTGGATAGTAGGTTTGAATCTAGCAACCTAGGTGGGCCATTGTTGATAGTTAAAGCTATCAATAATATCTCCCATTTTTTTCAAACGTGCTGGTTCGTTCACGTAACATTTATAAGTAAACAAAATTGTAAATGTATTATGGAGTAGTTTGAAACCAGCCAAAACTTATATACTGTAAGTAAATGGTTTCAGCGGTTCGATCCGGTACAATATATATATATATATATATATATTGTAACTAAAAGGTGATTTCTTTGTTTACTTGGCTTTATATTTATTATATATCAGCTAGTTATTGAGATTTGACTTTTTCTGGTCATACATTTCTTTCCAGAGGATGAACTGATATGCCTACACATTCGTAGTATTTATAGCTCTGACCATCCCTTCCCATACAAAATTTCCCCATGTTCTGAGTCATCCTTCCCTTTTTGTGAAGTTTTCCTAATATTTGGTCATTCAAGGGTGAGGAAAAAAATTTGGCTGCTAAATACAAACATGGTTGTACATAAATTAATCCAATTCAGTCCCTCCAAACTTAATTAACTCTCTCATTGTGCAAATGTCTGCATTTATGGGCTATGGCCCAAGTGTAAATCTTGCTATTTAACAAGAATCATGGAATTTGCTAACAATAAATTAACTCAATAAATTTTATGCTTTTGCCCGGTTTATACTAGCTTATATTCAGAGGTAGTGGCATAACATGCCGGAAAAGAAATGGCAGGTGAATTAAAATCTCTCTTTCTTTTACCTTTATCTAACACATTTGTTTCCTAGAATTACCAAACATATATCAATATGGTCTCTTACAAAATCATAATGGTATCTATTTCAAAACATACGACACGTATTCCAAACCCAAAAATATATATAATAAAATGTAAAAGAGACAAATAAATGAACAACAAATATATAAAGTTTGTTTTGTTAAATTTAAATCTATTTATGTTTATTTAAAGAAATTATAAGGTGGCACACACATGTATATGACATAATATTCTGTTTACAGGATGTTATAGTTAAAGAATAAAATCTATTAAGCAAAATACATATAAAGTTATTACGCTATTTGATTTTTGTGTATTTAAAGATTGGAAATAATAGCAAATATATTTATCGCTGTTTTGACGAGTCTTCATAATTAAATTAAATGTTTCTGTGTGCCCTCTTTGTGATCATTAATTATTTTACTTCTATTCTAATTTCTTGGGTAAATGTGGATAAAATCATGAGTCCATTTGGTCTTTTAATTCAGTGTTCTAATTAAGAAGTTCATCATTCCATCATCGATCTGTGGAATGGCGGATGTCAGGTGCAGGATTCATTTGTCATGTTTTCTCTCTCTCTCTTTTTTATATATAATATTTAGGGCAATCTGTCTCTTAATATCTTGCGTGGCCTCAAAGATACAGAAGGAGCTGGAGTCTAACATAGACACCCAGCACAATGAGAACTTTACCCCATGCATTTCATGGAGTTTCCTTTATATATTTCTTTTTTTCTGGTCACAAAATGATTTTTATAAATCTCTTCTTTTTCCATGTATTGCCTTCTGCCTTCTCTCTGCAATAATCAATAGCCAACTGCCAAAAACAAAAAAATCCTTTCTCTCAACAATGTTTTATCATTTTTTTATCTTTAGCCAAAAATCTTTTTACTTCATATGCGAACAAAAAAAAAACCACTTAGAAACTTGGTCTTAACTTTTGCTATTTTTGGAAATTCCCTCTAATTACACTTTGTTGTTTACCTCAATAATTAGACAATAGGATCATCAAAAATTTAATTTCTTAATGAACATTCTGCCTGTTCTTTTCTTTTAGCTAACACAAAAACCATTTCTACAAAGTTTCAAAGCTTGATAATATATTAATCTTATTAATTTAAATGAAACATCCAACTATTAATTATATCCGTTTCAATAATAATAAAGTCTGTTCATGGAAGGTAAATGATATCCCTTTCTTTTTTGCTTCATATTTTAAAATATTTGAAAATCTCTTGATTTTATTCATTTTTCTTACCCCCTTCAACACAATATTTATCAATATACACGTTTGCCACAAAATAAGAATAAAATAAGTGAGAGAAAGAAAGTAAAATATATACATTAAATTATTTTCCCATCACCGCTATTATTAATATTATTATTTACGTAACTATATATGTGTAGCTACATGGTCCTTTCCAAATACACAATTCATGAAACAAAACATACATAGCCTGATTTACTCTGTCTTGTAACAGAGTTTGAACCCAGTTCCTGTTACTATATATATATATATATTGTACCAATCGGAATGAAAGTGATGATCGAATCTAACCGCAAAAACAATATCTGCACTACAAGGGCGCCATGTAGGCATTTGAGCCTAGAAAAATTTATAGAGTAGGCAGATACGCGCTGTTAAGATTCCACTTTATTTAAATATTCCGATCGTTAGCCCAAGTCACTAGCTCAGCGGAGACGCAGAGATAAAAATCTATAAATTTTATATCTTAAATATCAAAGAGTAAAAGCCACTGCCAGAAATTAACATATAAAAATATTTATTTACGCACATATAAAATAATATTTAAATTTTGAGGAATAAGTTTAACATTTTAGAATTTTATATTAACTTTTAATTTTACATTTAACTAATTTCAATGAGTTTAGTTATTATTTAGATAGTCAAGTATGAATAGACTACATAGATCTGCATTTGAAAAGAAAATATTCTTCCCTGAATTAACCTTAGGCAACAAATTTCGCAACCAAATTGGCGCCAATCCATCTGATACATTCATGTATTCAATGTAGCATGATACGACAACACAAAATACTATATTGTCAGGAATGTACATCTGAACAATAAGTAGAAATAGAGAAGACTTTGACTCTCCACCACAGGAATGTGACATCTGTTGGCAAGTAGAACAATAAACAAAAAACTCCATAGGAATGGACTGCGGTCTTCTGCCGACTTACAAACCCATCCATAGGCAAACAGAGGGTGTGTGGTGTATATCTATAATCCTGCCCGTAGCGGACCTCATACTACATCTACTAATTACACAAATATATCCAATCCATTGAACCAATTCAACTACGAAATGAATAACCTAAGATTACCCTCCCTTAATACAACTTTACAAAACTATATAGCCATTCACACCTGACTTAATTTTAACATTTAAATACGTTCGCACAGATTTGTTTAAAAATGTTGGGTATAGATCGATTACATAGATTCCACGGTCAAAAACATTTCAAAATAAACATAAACGATTAAAATACAAAATTATTGATACCGACAATCGCAGAGGGAAACTTATAAGTAACCCAATAGTATTCACCATAAGATACTTGCGTTGTCACCAATAACTTAAAAGACATCCGAATAAATACATTTTAGATACTCACCATAAGGTATCATTATTTATCGAATGTCTATATATTTTGATCAAATATGAAAACCAAAATATAATTAACCGCAAACGAATCCATGGAAGCATCTATAAACAACTTAAATTTCATACATTTAAATAATCTTTACAATAAGAAAAAAAAAATGGAAATGATGTTTATCAATCGGAAAACATATACAATTAAACATTATTAATTTGATTTAAAAACTTACAAAAGTCAGATAAGAGTCCGTTTTAACTTTTAAGTTGGCTTGTTTATCAATTTATAAAACTTGACGAAAGTTCTTAATTGATTTTAATAATTGTTCATTTCATATAGCTTATGGTATAAGAGTCCAGGTTCCCGTTGGCAATTCCCACGGCGTCTCCATTGGAAGAAAATGTTCTGGAGGTAGCATTAGCTGGTTCCATTCTGGTATCACAGTTTTTTCATTTTATTTTTTTTAAAACAAACAAAAAAAAATGAGAGAGAACGGAAAGTGCGTCTTACCGTTGTCATCAAATCAAGTTGAAAAAACTGACTGGAACTCAATATTTTTTCTTTTTATAGTCCTCCTATGGATTCCATGAACAAAAACGTCACTGTTCTGTTTTTTCGTTATGGTCCGGGCCTTTATTTGCTTCCATTGGTCAAGCTAAAATCTCTTTCTTCTCTTATCTAACCTTTCATCTGACTTTTTAATTACACAGCTTTTAGATAATTAATAAACAATCATTTCCATTTACAGATTACAGGAATTAATACCTGTTTTTACTTTAACTTACTTTTTTTTTTTTATTAAAATATTTTTATATTTCAATCTGGCATTTTTTTATTAAAAAAAATACGTTCAGATACTTTTTTTTTTGTTTATGAAAAAAATACTTTTAAAGTTTAGCATCTGTGCGAATGTATATACGTATAACAAACATTTTTAATTTTAGCGTTTAGTTTTTTACTCTTATTTGCGAACTTGTAAGTTTTTATTTTAAATTAATGTAAAGACATATTTATGTATCGTTACAATATATATAAGATCTATTTACAAAGAGGAAAAATGCTTAATTTTGATTGCTTTTATTAAAGGATATGTACTACTACAACTATTATAAAAAAAGTTTTTTTAAAAAAAAATCATCCTGTGTTTGAATATATGAACAAATGATTAGCACATTTTGATACCCAAAACACCATGATTATTTATAAAAAATAATGCATCAAAATATTTAAAAAAAAACAATTTATTAAATGCTATTAATTGATGGTCCATAGTTTTCATTAAATAATTTTTGTAACTTCATTATTTATCACTGTCATTTATTTTAAAATCATTTAAAAATGAAAATATTAATTTTTATATATTGAAATCTAGCAAGAATTATTGTACATTAAATATTTTCTAAAATAATTATTTCCATTAATTGTATAATCATATATATCATAATGGGCTCATCTCTTCAAAACATCAACAACAATATAAAAACGACCAACCCCCAAACAATTAGTGACTGTCAAAACTTTAGCATAACATTTAAAAATATATAATTAATCCATAAGCAAAAACCTTTTACATGAATAATATCCATTATTATACCATTGCAACTGAACATGAACATTCATAGTAAATCTCATAGTTTATTAAGCATTTATAATATTGTATACCCTAATAACTCTATATTAATTCTTTAAAAACACTGTACATGTGGCTAGCATAGTATGACAGGAAACATAGTAATAATATATATATATATATATATATATATATATATATATATATATATATATATATATATATATATATATATATATATATATATATATATATATATATATATATATATATATATAAATTAGGTATTATTTCTAAGGGCTTTTAATATCATAAAGATTCATATATTTGTGTGATAAAGTTTTTTAGAATATGACTGAGTGCAATGGACACTTTGTGTTTGCATCCAGTGCATATAACTTAGCCTATACACAAAGCTGTGACAAAAGCGCAAATGAGCTATTAGGAAAAGCTTAACATAAACAATAATGACTTTTTAAACTTATTTAAAGTATATCAAAAACTAGATAATTAATTACTCTTATGTGACCTCATTAATGAATCAAAGTAAAGATGATGATATATAAAACGCCAAGTCCTTGTTTAAAATAACAAATAAATAATTTATTAAACAAAATAATAATGCGAAAATAAGGACTAAAGAATTATAGAATAACTATATTAATATTTTAATATATAATATTCTATACTTGAAAAGCGTACTTATGTGTGCTGTTATAAAAGAAAAGTCATCAGGTATATGTCAAAATTTGTAATATTAAGTATTGCTTATATTAATACACTATTAATAAAGACGATTATAGATAGTATTTCAAACATCCTCATTATCTTAAAATCTAAATTAAAGATGAGATTCCTCTACATCTTGTAAATCTCATTGTCCTTATTATAATGCAGTATTTAAATGGCATCATTATTTTATTCTGCCATCTAGAAAACCATTTATCTTTCTCTAAATAAGTACAATATCAGCAAGGTGTTTATGCAACATTAAGGTCTTAAACAAAACATTCTACTTGATCTATAATCATTGGCAAACTCATTATTTTGTATACTTAGTACTATTACTACAAGTTCATTTTAAAATATTATTTACTTGTTTATATTGAACACATTTATAATGTAAAACTGTAGGACATAAGAAAAAAATAGCTATATGAGACAAGAGCATCTCACAATCAATAAAAGAATATAAAAATACTATTATCTAATAATAATAGGACAACCTATTTTTAATGCAATATATTTAAACACATCAATCTTAATACTGAAACCATACTACCTAGTCTTCTTATTACTGGTGAAAATGTCATCAATCATTCCTAGCACATGCAATGAAAAATTAATACATAATAAAAAAACATGTAATATAAGTGGGATTCGAACTCAGACTTTTACATGACCCACTCTTCTCAGTGCCATTTCATATTGCTGACCCACTTGATCACACACATGTTGAAAAGATAAATAATCACCAATATATGTATTTCATGCTAAACCAGCAATCATCAGTTGGTCTACATTACTATCCTCACACACACAAATATATATATATATATATATATATATATATATATATATATATATATATATTGTGACCATGTGAATGGGCACAAGGGTTTAGGATACTTTGTATCTTAACCAAATAGGTATATTATATTAAAAAAAATGAAATAGCCTTAGAATTTTAAATTTTTTTTGCTGGAGATTGTTTAAAGCTTAGATATGGATTGCTTATGCAGTTTATTGACCACTTGATAGGTATTCATTATTATTAGTGTGGTTAATGAGGTATTTAATGTAAGGAAGAGGGTTGTTTATTAATGCAATTGATACATTTTGTCAGAAAGATGCAAAGTTATTTTATGTTACTGTAATATTTGGTTGAATGGTTTCAAAATTCTTTATTCATTAATACTTATCCTTTTGTCAACAATTAATGGCCATTTCAATCATATTTGGTTAAGATAGTTTAATATTTAGGTTGTGGTAGATGTGCATGCATGTATGACTCCACATCATTTTCATTTCATTTTCATCTTTTAATAACAGCAAACAATAGTACATGCACAATAAAAACATTTAAATTGCAGTAGTTATCTTAAATAATTTAACAAATATATATTTCTTTCCAATGATTAATAGATAGTTGAATCAATAGATTATTTTACAAATTAAATAAATTATTAATGATTTTTATTTAATAGTTAATTAATATTCATTTTTCTTTCAAGTTTGTAAAAGCTATTTATTTTATTATTATTTTTATCTTGATTTTTATTCTAAAAATCAAAGTGATTTTTTTTTTTTGAAAAGATTTGTTTTTGAATATATAATTAGCTGAGATAGAAGAAAAGCATGGGAGTAACCTGGTGGAAGGAAATGAACTTGGCTAAAGAAAGTTTTTTTTAACAAAGATCTCCAGTGAAAAATTTGCATATTATGTAATGTAATTGTAGCCAAAAACAGTGGCTGATTATTGTGAAATTAAAACCAGTTGCTGAAGTCAAATTGATTTAAAAAAAAAGGACTTTGGAGTAAAACTTTGAAAGGATATTAAGAAATATATTATGGAAAGAGTTAATTTCAGAATGCAGTTCTAAGTTTTAAAAAGGTACTCAGTTTACTTTACTCTTCTTGATTTAAACATATTGAATTAACCATCTTCATAACTATTGCTCTTTTAAAAATGTATGTTAATAACATCAATTCTACATTACTTCACTTAATTATCATTTTAAATAGGAATAAATTGCAGGAATATTATTGTTGTATCATTAACCAATGTGTGTTCTTTAATATATCTAGAAAACGTATGCAGAACTATTCTACAGAGTATATTTTAATTCTTCACTATTTTCTGTGTTATGTTTTTGTGAGAATTAAACATAGACATAAGGATATGCATATTTTGATAAATCATGCCATGTTTAAATTCATCATAAAAAGATGACAGTATTTGTTTGTCTGGTATTTCTGGAAATAATATGTATGTTAAATGAAGGAAATAAATGTAAGCTACTTCAAATTAAATATCTGTTTAAATCGAATAGAAGGATAGAAATGTGGGTAATTTTTGTTCTCTTCGATAAAGATGGAAAATAAAACAAAGTATTATTAAATGCTATTCAATAAACTACTAAAAATAATTATGTATTCAATTTAGAACTACAATGGAATAAGTGAGATAATTCCTGTCCAACAGTAGTTAAGAATTTATTATATTCTCGTCATAATAGAAGATAAATTGATTGCTTATGTATGATACAATAACTTAAATAACTTTGTTATGAACATTGAAGATACTGAGTCCTATTTAAGCATGACTATATTTGGTTATCCTACAGCAGTTTATTTTAGTTTAAAATTCAGTTTGGAATGTGTCCCATATTGTTTCATAAACCTGGAACGGAGCTTTGCAAGTGAACTTTTATTTTAAATTACAAAACTAATAACTTTTGTTTCTTTATTTTTTTTACTGCTTGTCATAATTATTGTATATGATAGGTAGATAGGCTTTATTTATTATTATGTTTATTTATAATTTGGTATTTTGACCATCAAGAATGTATCTGAAGTGTATCCAAATGAGGAGTACACTGGTAAAAATTGATTGTGTTCAAGCAGGTCTTATTGTTCTTTTACGAAGGTAAAAGAAAAAAATATTTTGTTTAAATATATTATTAAAGAGGTTTACATTTATTTTGTATACTTTATTATCTCAAAGTGAAAAAAAAAAATTTTTTTTTAAATCAACGAACTTATAATAGAAGTAGTTTGTAAGATATGAAAAAAAGTTTGTTCGTAATAATTATAAATATTAAAATAAAGGTTATACCTTAATGCAATATTTAATTATCATGTTACCTGATTAGTGTGTAATTTAGAGTTAATATTATATATACCTTTTATTCGCAGCTGTGTGTTTGTTTTACACAATTATGATATTTGTTTGATAAAGTTCAGTTTGTGAATATTTTATGCATAAATTTCGTACACTGTCATATTCTACTGAGTTGAATGGATTAGTATGTTATCTGTATGTATTTATCTGCCAGCATGTATTTATAATGTTCAATATTTAGAAAAGCTATGATAATGGAAAGTAATCTGATTGCATTATAATGTTTGTAGGGATAAAAGTTTTTGCTTATGTAGTATATGTGAACAATTTTCCATGAGTAGAGCCTAGTCTATATTATATGCATATGATTAAATGATATTTTGAAGTGATGTTTTCTTAGAGCCTGGTGATGAGGAAATAAGTCCTGCCAATAGTGTATTTAGAAGTAGATGAGTTATTGTTGAAATATGATTAAATGATGTTTAGGAAGTTATGTGACATTTTTCTTAGATTCTTGGTAATGAGGAATTGTAAAAGTGTTCAGTAAGAGTTTATTTGCTCGTCATGTAGTTTTCCCTTATAACGTATAGTATGTATAATCATGAAAATATAGCTTTGTGTTAATTAATATGTGGCTAGATAAATTATTAGATTAATTACTGATGTAGTATTAGTGTCTTATTTTATTGATGAATTACGACATTGTTCGAAATAAAATAATTGTATGATATTTTCTTAATGAATGGAGAGTTTATAAAAAAGATTGTTTTATATTATTGCTGCTTGAACATGCACACACACGTGTAATATAAATAATATCGTGTATATAAAGTATAGATTTATTGAAATTAAAATGAGAAATAAAGGTTTTTTTTTTTTAAATACATTACATTCATTTAAATATAAAGTATAAAGTATTGAGATTAAAACGGGAATAAATATTTTAAAATACAGTGTATTTATCTAAATAAAGGTTATAAATCATCAAATCATCAGAATAAACATGATTTGTTGCTACGCATAAAAGGTATAGGCAATTGAAAGTGATTATTTAGTCAATTAGAGAAAGTTGCTTTGTTGAGAGCCAAATATTATTAATTTGATTTATTTTGTTAATCAAGAGTTATACACTCTCAAAAGTATTTGTTGTGTGCTAATAATATAATGTTATTTATTTATTGTCATGTAGATGAAACATGTAGGCAAAGCATGTGTTCAAAGTCACGATATTTAAGTTTTGTTATTAATTCACTTTGATAGTAGGGATAATCCCAAACTGATGCTAAAAGTTTATTTGATAATTTAAAAATCTGTAAAACAAATAGTCCAATTGTAAATATCACCTTAAACCAAATTTATCTTGTTTATTGTAATAAATGATTTGTTTTAGTTATTTAAAATCTTAAGAACTGTGTCTTGAGTTATTCTTGTATACATTCATGTTTTCCATTTCCACATCTCCACATTTCATAAATCTATTACAAAGTAGATAGAAATTATTTTAGAGTTATAATACTAGATCAGCTATTGTTTTTCTTAATCCAAACATTATAAAAGAACATTTGCCACTTGACAAACGTATTAGAAAGGGTGCCAAGTCAATATATTTGTTAGATGATGATATGAGATTAAAATAATCTATCTCTGTCATTATCTTATTATTGAAACACAGTAAAATATTTAGTCAATTTGTTTCATTACATTTTTATCATACTTTGAAATTGTAATTTATGGGCCAATGTAGTTTATTTAATTTAACTGTGTTTGTTAAAATTCCCTGAGATCTTATTGTTTATTTCTTGATTGGCATTAAAGTAGATGTTTAGATTATAATATGCCAAGTCATAGAATTGTTTAAGAATATAATCATAGCAAGCTGATATATGTTATACTTGGATGAAGGAGGAAATTAAATTTAAAGTATATTTTAATAGATTGTGCCGAATAAACATTATGATTCTTTATTATACAATTAATTAACAAAGGAATTTACATTATATTAAATGTTTTGTAATATTTCTTCTTTTATTCATTTATTATCATATATCTTATAAACTGACTATAGCCTCCCACTGAGCTGAGCTGAACATAAACTTAAATATAGAGTCTCAGTAATAATTTGTACTATATATTTTGTTATATTGTTCTATTTATTAATAGAACTGGCACCTGGGCATTTCGCTCATGTAATGTGTATGAGTGTTGTTGGGAGTGTAGGTTATAATATATATATATATATATATATATATATATATATATATATATATATATATATATATATATATATATATATATATATATATATATATAATCTGCTCAGATTTATATTAAGATAGCCAATCTTCATACTTTAATGGACAGGCTTCAAACTATTCCAACTCACAACTCTTCAGCCTTCCATTTCATTGAAAATCTGATGATGGAATGTTCAAAACCCATGTTAGTGCCAAGATTATCATCCTATCCATGTTGACATATTAGTCATGGGTAGGATGACAACCTTGGCACTAAGAAGGGCTTTGAATGTTCCATAATCAGATTTTCAATAAAATGGAAGGCTGAAGAGTTGTGAGTTGGAATAGTTTGAAGCCTGTCCATTAAAGTATGAAGATTGTTATCTTAATATAAAACTGATCACTGATTATATATATTGAAACAGACAGATCGGAGAACCGATCTTTGTTTCGGGTGTTTTTATGTACGGTAATTCAAACCACTGTTCGCCCGCAGTGAGATTTTGTCTATTTTAATTTATAATAAAAATTAGTTATATATTTTATAGTTTATCAGTCAATATGTAAAGATTCCGTCTATAAATGCCGCAAACCATGAAATAATATTTGTGTGTGCGTGGTTTGTGAATTTGTATCAATTAATTTAAAGTGTCAGTGCGGGCGTATTTGTTTAAATTATAGTTTTTTTAAATTGTATAAAGTCGTGTAAAAATACTGATCAAAAGTCAAATTCCTTTGATCAGTGTTTTTAATTAAAATCTAATTGCACAAATGTTCAGAGCAATTAAGTTGTATTCAAAATTAGTAAGGAATTTTTTTTATATGTAATTACTATGTCAATTTAAAAATAGCGTATAAAATTAAAAGATTGCTAGAAACAGATAATTGATTGTTGGTCAAGCTGGAAAGGAGGTGGAGCCTAAAACAAAACAAGTCGGAAAGGTCAGCAGTGGCTATTTTAGAGAAAAACTTACATTCTAACTTTTGGTCGTGTGCGAGAGAAGTAGTCTCAAGACAACACAGCAGTTGAGTATAATTCAAACATTATTATTAAGAAGTTTATCAGTGAATTGCAATGTTGATGGGCTAAGTGCCAGGAGCTGGTCTCTGCCCGCCAATATGGATCCTCGTGCCGCTGTTTGATCATGTTTCACGTAACTCACAATTTCCAACTTCCAACCTCTAAATTAGCTATGCCTTACAAATAACTTTCAAAAATGCGCGCCTACGTTCGTCACAAGCCAAGCTGGATGAAGAAAGAAGAGTAACTTTGTTACACGAACTTTAACTTTCTTACGTGCTTAATGTTATCAATCAAGTGAATCATATGTAAGTTTTTATATCATTTAGAATGCTATTGTTTAATCTGTCAGTAAATTTTCTTTTCTTTTTTTTAATCCTCTGCTCTAGTCTTTAGAAATCATTTATAAAATTGTAATTAATAGTAGTAATATTTCAACTGAATGCATTTATATTTTCTTATGTCGCTTATTTCATGAACAAACATTGCCAATAGTAATATTTCCAACTCTGTGTAAACTAGTGTGTAATAGTGATCAATTTAATTTAAAAGTAATTTCATGTTCTGAGTTAAATATTCTTCCACATTCCGAGTTGATAAATGTTAAGTCATTTTATTAGTCTATGTTAATTTGTCCTATAATTGCAATCTAAGGTTGGATCGTAAAATATATATCTAATAGTTTCAAAGTGTTATCGTAATGTCATGTATGATCTGAGAAATAACCCCCTGGGTTATTTGATACTGTCGCTACCGCCTGTCAACCCGAAGGGTTAGAGTTTCAGAGTAAATTTAACTAATTATTGTTTTCACCATCAGTTTAAGTCCGCTACGTTTTATTGGGGTAAGGATCTCAGCCTGTGGCGTAGAAACAGACAAATAGTTTCCAGGTTTTATATAATTTCTTTTAAAAATCCGCTTCAAGTATTCGTCCTTCACGTCTGTGGCAATGCCGTCCCTTCGCTGAAGTTAGCGTCTCGCCATACTACCATTGGGGAATGAAAGCAGTTTCTTTCCCGGTAATCTCTTGGATCACCGGGGTTCGAAATGATCCCGGCTGGTTGTCGTGTCCCGGAGCTACTTGGGGGCATTAAGCCTTGTCAAAGTACAAGCCGCCCGGTATTCCGTTAATGCACCGCAATTGATTACTGTAGGGCTCTTGAATCCAGGCAACCACCAGTTCATCTATCTTCCAGGTCGTATTTATATAAAACCACCAGTTCATCTATCTTCCATGTCGTATTTATATAAAACCATCTCCACTGTTCGTCTACGTTCCGGCTCGAGCCTATTCAAATAAAATAAGTTAATAAAAATCTTTAGAGAAATATTTTTCTAGTGCTCAAATACTCTGATTCTTTTAACCACCCGTCAATCCTTCAATCACACAGCTATTGGCATGAGTTTGTTCATTAAATCAAACGTTCACTAAAGACTAGTAGCCAAATACAAGAGGATTTATGAAGTCTTACCGTACTGTATAACACTATATTTATATGCTGTATATTTCTATTATATAACACTATAGTCATGTGCTTTCTATTTGTCTTATTTAACACTATATTTATATGCTTTATATTTTGCTTATTAAACACTTAATTTAATCTTAATCTTTGTGTCCTCCACCTTATTACTCTCTAAGTCTATTTAGCCACTTACTGTCTGTATTGGCAACTTAAATATATACGTTACATGAATGACCATTCCAATATCTAGAGTATAATAAATCTATATATCATTAACTGTAAGAATTAGTCTATGTTCTGAGCTGAGCTAGAAAAGGGATAACCCCGTGCTGTTATAAAGTCATCATCGGTTAGTCATACCGGGGTTTGGGTTTGAATTCAGTTGGCGTTTTGGAAATTATTCTTAAATGTGGACTGGGTTTGAACTCGGGTACTGGGTATGAGGAAGCGTGGTGGATTTATACCGGTACAATATATATATATATATATATATATATGTGTGTGTGTGTGAGGATAATAATCTAGACCAACTGATGATTGCGGGATTAGCATGAAATATGTATATCGGTGATCATTTATTTTTTCAACATGTGTGTGATCAGGTTGGTCAGCAGTATGAGATGGCACTGAGAGTAGTGGGTCATGTGAAGGTCTGAGTTCGAATCCTGCCTAATTGTATTAATTATTCTAGTATTTTTGAATATATATATATATATTGAATACACATTAGAAATGTGAACAAAGAAATCCATCATTTATTAATTTTAATCTCCTCTGGGTTTAATTTGACAATTTTATAAAATAATTTAAAATGTGTAGAAGTTAGAGTTTCTTGAAATGTAGCTTTGAAAAGTTGTTTTAATGCTCTGCTGATGGCAGAATTTCTTTAACTAGTCAGACATTCTTGGTATTTTTGGATAAAGTACAGTACCAATAATTGTTTTTTCTTGTGGTATTCTAAGATGTCTTGTGACAAGTCTCCCTTAGGAAAATGTAAAATAAACAATGAATAGGAAACCAACATACACTGGCAAGTACTTGGCATATACACCTAATCATACCAGAAGAACTAAACATGAAGTTGTACTATCACTATGGAATAAAGCAAAGGAAATTTGTTCAGGAGCCAGTGATTTGGAAAATGAGAAGATTCACATGAAGAAACTTTTACAAGAATGGTTATCCATCTGATGTCATTAGGAAAATCTTTAATAGATAATAAAGAGAGACATTAACATAAAAAACAAGTATTGGTAATGTAGTGTATCCATACATAGCAGGAATGGCAAAACTATTTAAAGAAAATCTGTCATCAGTATAACATTACAACAGCTTTTCTAATTTATACTACACTTTGCAAAATTCTACTAAACCTAAACTGGTACTTAAAAGCAAAACAATATATCTATGAAATAACTATGAATGTGGAAGAAAATGTATTGGTCAGAATTGTCACCCTGATGAACATCAATTAAAGCAATACAAACTAATCATTAAAAGATAAAACAGATGTATCTACAGTAGTAGACCATAAATGTACTGATGACCATATGTTCAATTTGGGAAAAAAACAAAATATGGATAGAGAGGGAAAAGAAGAAAAGTCAAAAAAACTACTAACATAACAATGGCAAATAATCCAATAAGTCAACCCAGTGTATAATATACAATGTATGAAAGCCTGTAATTAACCTTGCCCTTAGAAAAAGCTATTAACAAAAAATAATTGAAGAACCTAGGATTAACTAAGAACATACACTTTAAAAACTATAGGAACCTGAGATTATATTATTTGTGTTTGTATTATAGTATTTTTTTTATAAGAAGATTTAAAAAAGATTTGATCCTGCCCTCATATATAAGCTACTGTCTAATGGCTTTGATAAAATGGCTCAGTTGCTTAGAGTAACTTACTTTAAAATTCAATATTTGAGAATCTAAATGTACAAGTTGGACTCCTATGCAATACTGTTAGAGTCAGGCCAGAAGAAGAGTGGAGAATAATATTACCTAAAATGTTATGTAAGTTTTATACTGTGTTGTTTATTTATGTGTTATTACTAGTAAGTTGTTTGTATTTGGAAGTTTAAATAAAGTTTAAAATTTTCTATACATTCAATATTTACTGATAAATGATGGAAATAGACCAACACATTTTAATGATGGATGTTATGACAGATTTTAGGTTTTTCTAGATGCTTGGGTTAGATTATGCATTTGGAAATGTAAACTGTATTCTGAAAAAGATGCTGTGTAGGAATAACTCCAAATACTAAAGATTATTTGGTTTGACCATTATTAGTAGCTTAAAAGTTCAATCTCTGATGGTACGTTTTATTAAGATCCAATAACTTAGATTATCCCAATCTCTAAATATGGCATATTCTGTTACCTGCTACAAGTAATATACCATGTGCATACTATTATTCTCAACTACCATAATATTTACTATGCCCGACAACTATCATTAAAATGATAAACATCCTCTTACATTATTTCCCAAGCTCTGACCATCACAAATTATCCCAGAAAATACATGTCTAGAAAAAAAAATTGTCAATTTTCATCAAATATTACTGGTTGAAACATCAGGAAATTTCGATAGAAAGTGTAGGTGATTAACGTTAGCATTATTACACACTTATGTGGTGTTCAGTAAATTAATTACAAATATATAAACTATTATAAAAAAAATCCAATTTTCTTCTTTTTGCTAATCATTTTCCAAATGTTTTAGTTAACTTCAAATTTTCATTTTGTTTCCAATACGAATCACTTTAATATATATCGGCTGAGGGAGGAAGATGAGTAAGAGTGCTTTATAATTTCAACAATAATTTTTATTACATTTTAAGCAACACTAAGTTTGAACCCAAGGTCATATTGCTTATGAACAATTCAATACATTTAGATATTTTTGAAACAATATTTAATTTAAAATTGCATTTTTTATAATAGAAAAATATATCGTTAATACATATATAAAATAAAATGTACTTAAAATTAAAATCTAAAGTAAAAATTTGCATCATTGAAATGCAAAAATGAATTCCTCTAATTGATTTCAATTTAATTTAGTTTTTGTTTATTACATTTATGTTAGAGTACTGAACAGAAACAGCTTGTAGAACATTTCTATGGCTAGAAAATAAAAACAGCTTTTTTCTTTTATAACATTAGTAATAGTAACAACCCCCCCCCAACTCCCCCCCAAAAATAATATAAATTAATTTTTTAACCACCAAAAAAAAAAAAATAAAAAAAAACCTCAAATTAATTTCCTAAAAAAAAAAAAATACCTAACCCTTTTTTTTTTTTATTTTTTTTTTTTTTTATAAAAAATGCCACAAAAAAAAAGGCATTAAAAACATTTTTATTTTAATGATATCTTTTTTAATAACAATTATAATAGCTTTTATTTATTTTTTAAAATTATCACGTATTTTTTTGGGACAATTGGCGAGGTAAGAGTTTTAAATTGCATATTAAAACAATGTGACATTTTTTTTAAAAAAAAAACAAAAAAGAACAGTATTGCAAGCGTTAAACAAAATCGAAGCTTATTTATTTTAGAAACCCTTAAAAACGATTTTATATAAAGTGTTCTAAGGACAGTAATCATAAAACAATTATAAAAAATAACTAAGAGATTAAAGTTTTGTAACCTACTTTTGTTATTATTTGTTATGAGATTTATTTTTAATTTTTTTTTGCTGAAGTAAAGTCTATTTATATATTTAATCCGATTTTTTATTGACGTGAGAAAAAAAAAGATGAAATAATCACTATGCTTTAAAATAAACTATGATGATAAGATCAACTCATTAACAATTACAATTACCCCAAGACCTAAAATCAATTCTACTTCATTTATTAAAAATAATTTCAGAAACAAATGTATATTAATAATCAACAAAATAAAATATTATATGAAACCGCTATCCAAGTAATAAATAATGAAATAAATAGTAAAATGGGAATCTTGCTTGGAATCGGAAGTTTAATTTCCGGAAATGCAGATCAGGAATTGATCCGAGGTACTAACAATCCAGAGTCAGACATTCTATAACTGCTAAACCGTAAGGTCAATAATGCTAATTTCTAATTTATGTATTTGCCTAAAAGAAAGATTAGTGAAATGTATAAACTATAGTTTATATCATTCTTTTATAAGTTTGCTAAATTAATTGTAATAGTGAAAAATGACATAAAAAGCTAATATCGAATTGTCTACAAGATTTAGAGATCCAAATATTTGATAATTCTAGTTCAGGTGATAAATGAATTGTTCACAAAGAAAATGGCCTGATTTTTGGTACTGGAGGATTAATGTGATATGATAAAGTTTGAGATGGAGATGCAGACAACAATATTAAAAGAAATAAAACTACTGTTTACATATTACAAAAAGTGATATGAGTTAGGTAACAATAAAATTTCAGATCTAATTTGAATATACTTCAGCCATATTTAATTTTGTCTTAGAATATATATATATCACACCAAATCTAAATTAACAACCAAATAAAAATAATATTAAAACACAACCTTTCACTACACAACTTTCAAGTGTAAAAATAATAAAAAACACAACTTATATATACTATTAAAACTACCCACAATCCACACTTCCCATCCACCCTTAATATAAAGACTCTAAATAAGTAATTGCTTCAGAATCATAAATTCTAAGCAATTAACTTATTTAAGGTTCTTTAATATTAAGGGTGGATGGGAAGTGAATGGATTTGTGGGTAGTTTTAATAGTATATAAGTTGTGTTTTTTTTATTATTTCTTTACACTGAGAAGTCTGCTTTAGCAGAAACCTTAGTGTGTTTAATATTATTTTTATTCTGGTTTGTTAATTTTAATTTGGGGTAGTTTTATTTTATATTACTAGTTTATTTATTTGTAATGTTTATATATATATATATATATATATATATATATATATATATATATATATATATATATATATATATATATATACATGGTTATAGAATGTGATCAACTAAGGATCTTGCACATCTTCAATCAATATCATTAGTCCTCTTTTTGTAAACTTTTAAAATTGTATAAATTTTTGTTTTAAATAACTTTAAGAAAATTATTTACTATAACCTTTGATGGTACTCAGTATTTTGATTTGGAACTATGGTATGTATATATACATTGTAAGATCAAAAAAGCACAGTGAACATGAAAATCTCCCAAAGATAATTTGCATGCGAGATCACATCTCAACATCATAAGGTCAAATCCTTTTCTTTTTATAGCCTGCTAAGATCAGTTGGATGCAAGAGATTTTCATAATTTAATTAATTTTATTGGTTGCAATAAATGACAAGTGCCAAAAATAATGAGAAATTGTAATTTATTTATTTATGTTCTTCAGCATAATGCAAATAATAACCAAATTGATAGCAATCCATTGAATTGAATTTAGAATAATTACATATGAGATTTAATGTCTATTTATTAATCTTCTTATAGCCTCATTTATTCTATTATTAATATTATGTGTCGACAGTATACTGTACCACATGTCTTAACTGTCGCAAATTCACTGCACAGACAAGCTGACATTTCTATTTATTAATACAATTGATCACAACACAGTGTTAAGACTAACTATACTTACAGCTTCAGTATATGCTACATCATTTGGTAACTATACTATTCGAAAATCTAGATTAATATCAAACATGAATGCACTAAGTATGTGTAAAAGGCAGGAAACAGTATCTGTTTTACACTGATGTATGAACAAAGAATATATATTAATGAAGCATATGTCATATGGTAGGAAAGGTTGTCTACTGCATACTACTATTCAAATTAAGTTTTTGGGTGTAAATGAGCATACAATGCAACAATATCACACTCAATTATGAATGAAAAATATGTAAACAAAGCATTTGATATACAGTAGCAACATGCATCCATCATTTGTTTAGAAATAAAGAAAATATATAAATGTAAAACAGCTGAAAATAAAAGTATGTTAGCCCAATAAATTTAATTCACTCAAAAATCCTTTTCTCATGCCTGATTATCCCCAACCCTGTAGAGTATTATGTTTAAAACCATGAACCTTATAAAAAATACAAATTTACTTAATTTATCTAATCTGTCTATGCAACCCTTTTATTATATTCAGAGATCATTAATCTGCATTATTCATGTTAATGATTAAACTATTGTTGTTGTTTTTTTATTATAAATTCTATACCTAAGACTAGTGGAAATCACCATTATTTATTTTGGTATTAAAATACTAAATAAGAAAGGTGAGGATTTGCAATAATAAGCTAATTGTTTACATAATATAATTGTTCATTTTAGATTTACATCAACTGAACTGTGGCATGAGGAATAAAATTAGTAATTCCTTGCCATCTTAATTTATAAACAGATACATTTTACATAAAATAAATCATAATAATTTATAGATTAAATGTAGGAAATAAAATAGCTAATACTCGTAAGATAGAGTCATAGTAATATATAATCAAATTTCATACACATAACTCTTTTCATCATTAATAGTTCAAGTTCAAAATTCAGGTATTTGTAAACTTTTCATGGAATCTGTCTGTATAAACATATGTCTGATGGTCTTCTGTGAAGCTTCTATTATATTGCTCTTGGTGGCTGGAATGGTTTTCATTAATACACATTCATTTTCTTATAAAATGGGCAGCATGTGATGGTATTTTCCTTGTTGAATGACAGTTGGATTCTCTTCAAAGCAATAGACATTGGAAATTAGGTGACATACAGTTCACATACATGCTGGACATAACACTCTTTGAGCTGGTTTTACATTATTTGACAACTTCTTTGAAATTTCTGATGGACTTTCAGCTTGCACTCAGCCAGTTTGGCCAAAATAGATCAGACAGTGGGATTCCCTACTTTTTCATGATATTTAAATTCAAGCACATTAATCAGCACAATCTCAGCATAAAACAATTAAAGTATATTTTTGATCTTCCTAGAGACCCCTATTAATAATTCACTGAATTGCCTTATCAGTAAGATCACTTTTTGTGTGTATCATTTCCATATATATCCATCTATTGATTGTAGTTAGCTCCAAAACTCTATTATGGTCTATGGATTATTTGTCCAATAACATCATTTATTAAACTTTAGCCTTGACAAGGGTTATACAGAAATAACAGACAATGTTTTAACTAAACCACATACAATATTTATCTCTTTAATTATCTGATCTGTTTATATAGAATTAATTACTTTTATATAATAATAATAATAATAATAATAATAATAATAATAATAATAATAATAATAATAATAATAATAATAATAATAATAATAATAATAATAATAATAATAATAATAATAATAATAATAATAATAATAATAATAATGTCATTTTCACCCATCTAATTATAAAATACCTTCATATTTGTTAATTAAATAAAATAATTTGTTTTAACTTACTTTAAAATAACTTAGAATCAATAATGACATATACATTTATCTGAACACATACTTCTATATATATAACTTTTGCTTAATAAAAATAGTGAATTCTTTTAATTTAAAAATTCCTATCGAATTTTCAAATTCTATAGAAGGAGCACAGTGTATATATATATATCGAAAAAAAATAATTGAATATTAAGAATCATTGCATTTATTTAAAAGGTAGCAAGTAAACTAACAATTAATTGTAGTTTTTAAGTTTTTTAGTATTTATGCACTCATAAGCATATAAACGTTTATTCATTTGAAATTTCAAGAGCTAAAATTCCAATATTTGTAATTCTATACCAAAAGTTCATATTCTTAGAAAAAAGAAACACTTTTAAACTTCTGATAAGATTACATAACTGTAATTCACTTTGAAATAATGTTTTCATAAAAGTTTTCTTCTTTGTAAAACAGTTGTGTTGTTATAAAATCAGATCAGTTTATACATGATTAATTTTCATTGCTAATCCAAATATAATACCAAAAAAAATAAATTTCTGTTTTAATTTAATATTTATCTTCAAAATATGAAAAAAGAATTTTACAAAGTGGTCATTTTATATTTCTTTAGTTATTTGACAGCATAGAAAAAAAAAATAATGTGATTTTTTTACCACATCCCAAGCACTAATTATATAAATGCACTACCTTTATTGTCAAATTAGCTTCTTAATTAAACATAAAACAAATCAATTTACATTTGCTATTTTCTTATAAGAATAACCAATTGGGTCAATATTCACAAATAATTATTCATTACAGCTGATAATTTAGTTTTATAAGTTGAAATTAATTTCTACTTATTTTAATATTCTTATAAATAAATAAGAAAATATATCTTCAGAGAGCATTTAATAAAATGACTAAAATGATTATTTTTTTCCCAAATGTTAATAGTGTAATTCCTTTAACCCTAACTACACTAACCATTAACCTTAACAATTTTCATAAGAAAACAAACGACTCTCTCACATAATCTATTTCTAAATAAAATTAACTATAACTAAACATATGAAATGTAAAATAATATTATAATAGTCAATCTTTCTTGCTATGTAGTAACAAATACATTGTAAAAAAGTTCAAATATTGGCACTTGGAATAGAAATAACTGGATTTCTTAATTAAAATAAATGTTTAAGCCCTTCCAACTAATTATTTTCTTTTTTATAAATGACACTTCACAAATTTTATGGTTTCTTTGTCATAAAAATAAAGAAACTAAACACTTTCTTATAGATTATTCTTCACTTCCTTTTTGTCATTCTCTTATCAATAACAACTCTTCTTCAAACTTACTAATAATCAACAATCTCATAAAAATATATAAAGTGGCCCTTTTCCCAATATAAGAATTACTGCGGTCACTCTTTTCACACTCTGGTTTGTAAGATACTATCTAAGCTTTAATCCCATATCTCACAACACTAAATCATTTTTTTCTAGAAAAATTAAATAACATTGAGGTCAGAGATCAATCTCATGCAATAGCTGATATTTTTGCAGCTACATTGAATCTGATCTCATTAACAACAACCCAGTGACTTGATTATTGAATATACTAATTAATATACATTGGATATATATTGATTATTGCTCAATTATACAAACATCTATCTTATTTCTTTTCTGCTTGAAATCTCTTTTGTTTCAATAAGACTTGTAAATAATCTCCAATGTATGTAGTAAACCTAATACAGTTAATTTAAAACCTTGTAAATATTGTTTAGTATGCAATAACAATTATATAATGGCTGTGTCAATAGGCTGTAGTAGCACTAATTATTTCAATGCATTGTCCCTAGCTAATTTGAAAATAGAAAACGGAGTTTCTATATAACTAGCACATAAAACTACAGTGAATGTTTAATTGCTGATGATATATATATTAAATTGTGTGCAGTTAATTAATAAAAACATTCACTTATAGAGATGAAAAAAAAATCTTAAAATATTTAAAATCATTTTTTTTTTTAAAACAAAAAACAAAAAGAGACATCTAAATTATATACTCATATACTTAGCAAATTAAATTATATAAAATGAATTAAAGTTAGTTAATTGTAAGCTTTATAATTAACATTTGCTAAACCATCTGGATATAAAAATAACTTTTAAAAGACATTTAAACGTTACCTCTCAATAATGTTTTGTTTTATTAAAGAGAATGTAAATATTATATATTATTTACTAAATGAAAATAAATCAAATAACATTTTTCATAAAAATATTATCTTATTCAATAATCTCTCTAAGTATTTATCTATGCATCTAACCATTTCTTTAAATCTATATATCTATCTATCCACTCTTATGCTTATCCACTTATTTTTTAATCTACATTATGATGTCATTTATCTGTGTGATCATCTGTCTACCAAACTTGCTGTATATATATATGCATATATATATAATCTTTTAAAAAATATTTGATTTTTAGATTTCCTTATTTTTGTCATTTTTGTTTAATTACAAGCGTTGGTGATCTAGCAGTTAGCATAGCTGCTTTCCAAGCAGCTGGCACAGGTTCGCTTCCTGGTCAGCACTTTGACATATAAAAATGTTTATAGGTCATTAAAAATTGTTTAGATCACTAGTTTTACTTATTAGATGACTACCTATCATCTTACAATATATATATATATCGTTTATTTAGAATTATGTGCCTAAGTTTATTATAGTTAAAAATAATGTTTCATCATTCACCTTGCAATTATTTTGTACTAAAATCACACTTTTCTTTATTTTGCCATAATATCCTATAAATACAATTTATCCAAACTGCTTCAAACACTTTTTAGCAAAACTCTCTATTTGTACATATACATACACCTACATATCGACTGACCCAGTCTTCTTCAGAACTATGATAGAATGAACAAAAATAAATAACATAACTATATAATAACACCATAAATTTTTAAACAATAAAAAAACTAAAAACAACATAATATATATATATTAAAAACTGAAATAAATACTCAAACCCAAATAAAACAATATAAAATAAAATGTTCAACATAAATAGAAAATAAATATAAATTATACATATGTATCTAACTTTATACATATATACATTCAAGGACAACTATTAATCTAAATATAGTATCTATTTTATTATTATTAACAATCTACTAATTATCTCTATTCTTCATAAACTTAAACTTTATGGTTAGTAATTAAAATTCTTTTAATTTTAAATCATGTAATATTTATTATTTCCTCACTCATTCTTTTTTTAAAAATAATATTCTATATTTATTATTATTTCTGAATATTTAAAACATATAAACATTATAATCTTTGAACTTACCAAGTCTATTTTGATCTTTTAAATAAACGTTTTTTTTTTTTTTCAAAAAATGATCTTATACCCTAGCTCTCTCTATTACATATTATTTAAACTAAACTATATATATCCCCAACAATTCTTTATATAGATAGATATTTATTTTATACACTTTAACTTTTATTACTATTATATAATTCTCATAAATTTATATTATACTGCTTTATATATATTTCCTACAAATTTATTTACATATACATTTTTTATTTTATACACTTCAACTTTTATTTTTATTCTTATATAATTTTCATAAATTTTTATTATACTGTTTTATATGTAAATATTATGCTAAGTTTGTTCATTTATTTAGTTATTATTTTTCTATTATGTAATATCTATAAATATACCCACATTTATACTTCTATTTAACTTAACCATTTTTTATCATCCACAACTCATTTATAAACAATTATCTCTTTACATATTTACCTCTATATACCTTATTTAATAACTATATCTATACCAGTCTCATCCTAATCCCAGAATCTCTATTAAATTCTGGCTTTATATTTCTTATTAATATAGCTTATTTTATTTTATACTTTCTGGATATAATCTCGTTTTTATTGAACTTTTTGTAAATGTATGCCCTGTTTCTTTTGTATGTATATATATATAGGTGATTTATTATCTGCCATGTGTTTTAATCTTGTTTTTATAGAATTTTTTGTTTCTCACCCATATTTGTTATCAATCCCATTATCTAGACAGTGTTGCATTTTATCACATATACTCCATTAACTATTCTTTATTATCTTTATTATATCCTATGTATTTGTTATCTATCAACTTTAATAGGTTTTCTCTTTTTTTATTAACTATTTTTGTATTAATTATTTTTTTGTATCGTTTGTTAATCTTCTTTATAATTTTGTTAAACTTATTCACTATGATTTTATTATTTGTTTTTATTCCTATATATATATATTTTCACCTTTCTTTTTTCTTTCACTCTTTTCATTTTTATTTATCTTATACTCTATTTTACCAATACTTTTTTAATTATATTTACAAGTAAACCATTCATTTTTAACTCATTGATTATTAAATTTTTTTGTTTATTATAATCTTCTTTCTTTGAACAATACATTGCAGACCTGTATATTCTTCAATATATACAACTTATTTTATATTTCCTATAAATATTAGAAAACCAAATTGTTATTTATTACTAATATTGTTCTTTTTCTAAATACTTGTCTGATTATACCATTTTTATCTATCAATTTCTTTTGAAATATTATATCCAAATATGCAATTTCATTATTTTCTTCCTTCTCAACCATAAACTTTATACTTTCCTCTATTTTATTAATATCATTAATAAACCAGATTATTTATTGTTTAAAAATTTATGGTGCTATTATATAGTTATGTTGTTTTATTTTATTTTGTTTATTATATCATAGCTCTGAAGAAGACTGCAGGTCAGTTGAAATGTAGGTGTATGTATATGTACAAATAAAGAGTTTTGCTAAAAAGTTTTTTGAAGCAGTTTGGATAAATTATAATTATTTTGTATTGTTTCTATTAACTTTTGTTAGTGAGAAGTTGGAATAAAACATTTAATTTTTTTTTAATATTTATGTTAAAATTGTATTCATATTGTCTTTATTACAGTCACAACTATTAAATATTTCTGCACTTTTAGCATTGACAGCTTCTGCTTCAGATAAATATATCATTCTATGTTATTATTAGTTTAATGTGATTGAAATCTAATCAACTTTCTATTATTTTGAATTACTATATGGTGATGTTAAATGATATGATTCAGCCATTTTATCATATCATTGTTTATATAATGATGAACATCATCGTTTTCAACCATTAAGTCATTAGTAAATGTACAAGTAAATGCTGAGAAAATTAACAACATGGAATCTTTAAAGCAGCACACTATTCAAACTTGCATTACAGTACTCTAAGCATTATTCATTGTGTATTCCATGATTAGATAAAACCAAGAGTTTCTGTATTGAGAATATTACAAATTATACAGAGTATTTTCTGAAAAAAAATTTAGTTTCCTATAATAATTAATCATATATTCTAACTTTATGGATGCAAAAATATATGGCATCTAATGTTACATTCAAATCTCATTATTTAAACCACAAAACATCACATGATCACTATTTCTTATGCTAGAACATTACTGTTATTAAAACAGGCAGAACTCTCTATACAGTATTGCCACTCAGTGCCAACCAGAGTAATCAATGGATGCCAAAAGGCTTGTGCATAAAATCTCTATCTAGTGCCTACTCATCCAATATTCCCAGACTAGTTTTTGGCTTGTGGCCTTTTTCAGTGACGAGCTTTGTATCTGAGAGCACTGCACCTGGATTTTAGGATGAACTATTCTGGGGATAATGGATGAGTAGGCACTAGATAGGGATTTTATGCACAAGCCTTCTGGCATCCATTGATTACTCTAGTTGGCACTGAGGGCTACTACTGAATGGAGAGTTTTGCCTGTTTCAAATCTCATTATTATGAAAAAGACAAAATACAAATTATCTATATATAAGAAGGACATATCAATTTTTATAAAATCCAATAAAATTAATACTAATTAAAAAATTAACATTAAATTTTAATAAGAAAATTAAATAAAAATAAAAACATTGGTTAATTTTATACAAAAATAATATAGAATTGCAGCATTAATGAATAAAACATTGAAAAGTTTTAAGGTTTAGAGTCAAGTTCAAGTGACATATCAAAACGATTATAGCTACATTAATTGCATTATATATAGACAGTCCATATGTTTATTATCAAAGCCTAAACTGTACATTTTTCATTTAAAAATTATGGTTTATCCAAAAGTGATATCAAAAACACATGTAGTAAAATTTAAGAAATCACGAATCTGTCATAAAAATATGTTAGAATAGTTGTTTCAAAATCTATAAAATAAAATATAAGCATGAAATAGTCCAAAATGGAGCATTAAAAAATTCAACTAATTATAATATAAATAGATCTAATCTTGTTTGCTGTTACAGAAGATTTAAAATTTTCTAACCAATTCACTTTTCAAACAGTAATTTTAAGATAATGAAATGAAATAAATAATTTTAATAATAACACATACCCACTCACAAATACGTAAGGGCATTCTAAGTCCAAAAAAATTAAAGAAAATAGAAAAAAATGTTTTAGGAAAGTGTTTTGTGGTGACACAATCAGTGAAACACAAATTTGTCCACGTATAGAATATGTTGCTTTATTTTCTGTTTATTTGATATTTTATTTATACGGCATAAAATATTAATTTCTGAAATACTTCAGTACCATATATGATTATGGCTCTCCAATGTGATTTATTATTCTCTGCCTTATATTTCCAATAGAAATAATTTCTATTGTACTTTTTGAAAAATTCCTGTAGTGTAGATGGAGTCTATCAAAACCATGCTCAAGTTAATAATGAAATACTCTTTTAGGAAATATTGCATTGTTTATTTATTGTATGTGTCTTATTCATCAAATGTATAATTTTCTAATGGTGAACTCTAAGATATCACATCTGTCAAGGTGGTTTTTACAGAACATTATTTGATATTTTATTAGTTCATTATAACAACAGTAAATTAATTCTAATGCTGTTATATTGCACTAATAGGATATCCAAGTCTCATTTTCTTACAACAAATTGGATACAAGAAGAGTTTTAAATAAATATTTATTTATAGTAGTTATTTTTCTGTTATAAATACTGTGTTGTCCACTTTTCTTATTTTAAACCTCCCAATACATTGTTTTATATTTTCAAATTAATAACAGACTAAAATAGAAGTTGCTAAAAAATTTCGACCACTAATAAAGAACATAAGTTTCCTGAAAATTAATTAATAAATCAAAGTCCTTATATGCTACATCTAAAACATTATGTAATTTCGTAAGTGATCTTTCAAACCAACAAAAATAGTTCAAACTTCATACAACAGTAAATACAGAATCCAAAGAATATATCCATAATCCAAGACGAAAATGTTCATTTTATTTTTAAATGATTCTTATTAAAAATTACATTAAACCTTATCTTGATCTCTGTTTAATTAATTTGCATATTATAAATTTCATAGATTACTGTCATAAAGATTGAGAACAATGTTGTTTGGACTAATGCAAGTACATATCCTTGCTTAACATCTATTTCCATGTCATGTCTATTTTTCTATTTATAATATTAAAACCTCCTCTCATTCTTTTTTTGTAATGTTGAAGCTATATAATACAATTAAATTTTGGTCACTAGCCAAACAATTTCAAACAGTAACATAGACGTGTTCATTGAATTGAATCAAATACCATGATTATGTCCAAAATCCACAATTGCACATATAAATCACCAATTTGGTGTGAACATTTTTCTCATATTTGTATGACAACCAAACCATGTCCATAGTGCTTCTTTGTTTTCTGAATTTGTGATGATTTTTTGTTAATCAACATTTATTTCTAGATTCTACTTATTTGACAAAATTCTTCAAAGTAGTTTTGCTGCAATTAATATTCCGTGATGATTACTGAAATGTTGTCTATTCCATATGTTTTAAGAATTGGAACAATAAAAACATGATTAAGTTAGAATTGTGCAATTCCAAGGATCCAGATATTCCTAAAATATTTTTGAAGCTAATATATCGCTAACATATTTTTAAAATTTCCACATATTTCATCAGGATCTATCTTTATTACATTTTTTATATTACATACAGATATTTGTCTCTAATAAGTATGATATTTTTGTCCAAATCTAAGTGAGTACATAAAATGGAAACGTTCATTAAAATCTATGTCAATTCTTGTATTATTATCAAAAATGTGATCAAGATATTTATTCTAATTATCCACAATATCATTGTCATTATATAAAATAGTGTTATTCTGGATTTAGTAAGATTGTAATAAATTTTTCAGACCCACCTGTTGCGTTCAGAGCATAAGGGTAGATATATAATGTTCATGATCAGCACATGTTTGTATCTTTAAGCAGTTTAATCCACAAATTCATTTTATATCTTCTTGCTAGTTGTTGTACTTGTAAACCACTGTATCTTTTGCCATCAGATCCGTATATTTATTTTTAACTTTAACATTTAGTCAATTACTTTATCAATCAAAAATGCCATACATTTCTTCCAATGAAATTAATAATACTGTGATAATTATAAAAAAAAAACAGACATAATTTATCTCTTAGAGAACCCAAGAATAAATTTACATGTATGTAACACACAACTTAAGAGAACTATATGCACCACTTTTATGACTATCCTAAAGATCTAAGGTAGCAATTTTAGCATATAATCACTGTCGAAATTTAACACATATAATATATATTTCTAGACAATTATCATCACCTTTCTTGTGAATATAACTGAAAGAATTATATGTTTATTGCAATTATCATATTAGTCTTAGAACATATTATTCTATGATCTGGTCAGGAATCTGTGCTTGAAAGATCTCATATAAAGTTCACTTCCCTTGTATTCTGATCCTTAATTATAATGCAAATTATTTAATAGTATCATTTTGAACAGGCCAGAATACATATTTATAGAGTAGTTTTTGTGCCTATGATAATCAATCTGTGTGTTGCACAAAATTTCAAAAATAACAAAATATGAAAATTTACAGCACCAATACCATTATTTTCAAATCTTTTGACCAATAAAAACTCATTATATTATCCAAAAATAAAATTTAATATTTTAATGGTATTGTTGTAATAATACTATCCAACAAAGAAGACACTCTTTTCTTCAGCAAAATCTTTACATCCAAGACTGAAGCACAGGCACTGATAAAATGAGCACTAATATTTTGTGCAAGGCAAGTTCTAATATTATTATAATTTTATTAATACAGCAAGAAAATATAACAAATCCAATACCATGTATTCTTCTTTCTATGCCTCTCCAATAAACTTAAATTCAGATATATATCCTTTTAAGATTTTTCCCATTGTAAAATAATTTCACTAAAGTCAGCTATATTAATCTTAAATCTTCAGATCTTCTTAATCAACAGTGCAAGTCTCTTTTTTATTTCAAAGAGTTAGTATCAAATATGTTTTACATATGTTTAATAAAAACAGATTTATAATAATTATTTTTGAAACTACCACAATTGTTGTAATTTATTTTGTAAAAAAATAATTTTAAGCATTATGTAGCTAATAAGTTATTTATTATATTAAATGTAACAAAATTATGGATATGTGTATATATATATATATATATATATATATATATATATATATATAATTTATGTTTTTCATATATATATATATATATATATATTTGAAAAACAAAATTCAATCATTTATTTGTAGCTATTATTATAAATGAAAGAAATGGTGCATTATATTCTTGATATTTAATTATTGTAACTTATCCCAACTGTATTACATATTTAACAGTGTAATTTTATTATTAATTAAAGTTGCATATATTCCAATAAATAAGTAATTGTATATCGTTTTATCATTTTTAATTACAATATCATTGTTAGCAATATGCTATGCCTTTTTTTTTCCTTTTTTGAACACATTACTCACAATTTTAATACTTCCTGAATTGAATATAATTTCAATAATTTTTCATGCATATGACAATTTTTTGTTTTATTGTGTATTTATTTCATTTGATCAGATTCATCTTGTTCTACGAGCAAACACTTTGAGCCATTCATGTGAACTGCATATGTATCCTACAAAACGTTTAGCAATGTTATCGTTAGTGTTATTAATGGTGCACTAAAATATATATTAAAAATTTTAATGCAAATTAAATATACATGTATGTAAAAAATGAAAGTGTTTTAAATTCTTCATGTCTAAGATATACGTGTTTAGCAGATTGGGTAAAAAAATACTATAAACAAATCATGTGCAGCTAAAATTTACATGTCTAGGAACTTGATAAATATCTATAAACAATCAAATATTATATATATATATGTGTGTGTGTGTGTGTGTGCAATCTGTCAAACTTGATGTAAATCTTTTGAAAAATTGTACCATATCATCTCTTTTTTTTCATCCTTTATATATGTATCTCAGGTGAGCTGAATATCCAAACAGAAATAACAATCATAATATTGTAATATTATGTTTTAACTATGAGCAGCTTGATTGTGGAACTTTTAGCATTTATTGTACATATTTAACTTATATTTTTTAGTATTAATATTACATAATAGATTTAGATAAATTACGGCCACATTTCAATCCTTACTGGATAAAAAACAATGAGCATATTATAAATAAATATAAATAATTAGAGGCTGAGGTGATTTTTAACCAATCAAATGTAGATTACAAAGCAAAAACTTCTCTAGTAGCCTTTCATATAGAACCCATAAAAAGGCAATCACCAGTGATCAGTGTTTATGTAGCTTTTTATTTTTGTTTATCTTCTAACATTAACTGGATATTCATTTCCACAGCAATATTCCATGCTTATCAACATTTTGTAAGAGCTGAATATCTGCAAAAAAATGTTAAGAATAAGTAGAAATAATATTCATTATAGAACAAAATACTTTTAACTTTTTGTATAGATAATGAGATGGTTGGTTAGAATTGTCGAAATTCATATACTTAAATGTCATACCATTAATTCTGCAAAATTAAAGTACATTATTGTTTACATTTAGAATTGCAGTCAGTAGTAAATGATCTTTGAATTATGTATTATAAGTAAGTTTAGTTCAAAGGAAAATTAACAACAAAATTTTCAGGTGAAGCTATGATTTTATGAATCTTAAGATCCAGAACCAATTCTTCTATTATGGCTCTAAACCATGCAGAATATCATATCATATATATATATATATATATATATATATATATATGATAAACCATGCAGAATATCATATCATATATATATATATATATATATATATATATATATGAAAAACAAAAACAAGTTATAATCACATTAACTTGCTGTCACTTGTATTTATCATCAATAGATGGCATTTACCAAAAACACCAACCAAGTGTACGTTTGTTTACATAAACAACAAAAGAGTCAGAATTCACTATCTCTTTAATTTTGCCCAACCTCAGATCAGCTGATTTCAAGCTAATTTGCTATCATCAGTGAAGAATAGAGCTAGAAACTAGATCTAATCACTGACTCCAAGTGTTTATGCAAAATGTTTCTATCAGTTTGCAAGCATGAAATTTTTTAGACCGGTAAAGTCTTCAAACTCAGCCTAACGAGCCAGATAGCTATATGGGTCTGATCTCAGTTCAGTTTCACCACATAGTCAAAGCCTCTGCAATATATATCATTGCAAAAACCTTTAAAGGTACATTTATTAAAAACAAAAACATGTTATAATCATGTTAACTTGCTGTCACTTGTATTTATGATCAATAGATGGCGTTTTACCAAAAACACCGACCAAGCATACGCTTGTTTACATAAACAACAAAAGAGTCAGAATTCACTATGTCTTTCATTTTGCCCACCTTCAGATGTATATATATAAATTTATAAATAAATGTTAGAAAATACAGTACTCAAAAGTTTATAAAATATATATGTAACCATCACTTAGAAGCGCTTTCAACTATCTTGTAGTTTTTGTCAACTATCACTTTTAAAATGTCAGCCTTCCCATAATTCCATGATGTCAACTTTCCCATAGTTCTGTGATCTTAATATTAGCTGCTTGCCTATTAATTAAATCTGCAATGTAAAAATATTGGAAACTGAAAGAAGTAATAATAAAAGAAAAATTAAAGAGGCGATGTTAATATATAATTACAAGCAAGATTTAATTAATAGGCAAGCAGCAAATGTTAAGATCACAGAATTATGGAAAAGTTGACGTCATGGAATTATGGGAAAGCTGACATTTTAAAAGTGTTAATTGATAAAAACTACAAGATAGTTGAAAGCGCTTCTAAGTGACGGTTATAGATATATATATTTTTATAAACATTTAGGTACTGTATTTTCTAATATATATATATATATATATATATATATATATATATGGGATTTTGCCATTATTGTTAAAAGAAGGTTGTCATGGCAAAAGTTTGAAATTGTTGGTTGTTAAAGATATTGGATTGTCTAAGTGTTGACTGGCTTTTAATGATATATATATATATATATATATGGCCATTAGAAATCAGTCAACACATAGACAATCCCAATATAGATATCAAGCAACAATTTCAAACTGTTGTCAAGGAAACCTCCTTTTAATAATAAAGGTGTAATATATATAAATATATATGTGTGTGAATATAATATCAATAATTACTAACAACTTCAATTAACTCGGGATAAAGTGAAAAAACTGTCTTAAAAACTTAGGTTAAGAGGAAGTTAAAATATCTATATTAAATTTATTGATATGATTTTTTCCGATCTAAAGGAGTACAATAAAAATACAATTACGATAAATATGAAATCATAAGATATATTGTTAGGAAAATGTTTTGCATTTTATTATAAACAATAAAGAAAGGAAAATTTCTAACCTGGTATTGTGTACATATATATATATATATTGTGTGTGTTCTCTTTCAATAATACATACATACATACAGCAAACTCTCAGAAAGCAAATTCACTATTTTAATGTCAAAATTTAAAAAAAGAAATAAAAGAAAACAAACTAAAATATAAATTAATATTTCAATATTTTTTTAAATTTTTCATTAAATTATTTATACAAAATACTTTTTTTTATTAAATCATTATTAATGTTTTCAATAATTATAATCTCTTAATACACACATAAAAAATGTATGAGAAAAGTGTCTATAAAAATCAATAGAGGTCATTGTATATATATATTATTTTAAAACTTATATCATTTCCAACATTGTTTCTCTAGTTTTACTTCGACTACATTGTGGTGAGCGATAAAATTTATTGGCTTTTTGTTGTTCTGCTGGAGACATCCACGAATCTGCTGTTTGATCTGCATTTGGTAAAACAGCAACTGTTACTGACGGTGACTCTATGTAAGAAACTCTGGATTTCATTGTACTGTGAAAATTATGTGAAGTCCAAGATTCATTCTCATCTTTTCGAACAATTCTTTTTAAACAAGGGCAGCAGCGGCTGACTTCTCTTTCAATTCTCAAAGAAAATATTCCGTACACAATAGGATTCATACACGAATTAGATACAGCAAAAAGAAATAATCCTTTTTGAATACGTGGGTCAACTTTTTCTGCTGATTCTCTGTCAAACCAGTACCACATTGACATTACAAAATAAGGTGTCCAACAAAGAATAAAAACAACAACAATTACGATTGTCATTTTTAAAGTCCTGACTTTTGCACGCTCTATATTTCCAACACCTGATCGACGCAACTGACCTCCATCTGTGGTTTCATCTACAAAATAAAAAAATAAATGTATTATATATGTATATATATATATTACTAATAACTTTAATTTTTATGCAATCATATTTCACTTTAAATAAAAATCAAAACAGCGTATAATGTTAAAAATTAATCAGCTAATTACTCTGAAATATGGTATATGATTGCTGAGAAGAGATAAAGCCTTTTATAAAGAATATATTAATTAAAAATTTTAATTTAACTAAGCACATATAAATATAATAATAGTAAAATATAATCTTAAAAATCAATATTAAAATGATATATATTGGAATGAATAATGTCTTATTCATTTAATTTCCAGCCCCACATGACAACAAACCGGTTTTCAGTTGTGAGTATGCTAATAAATATAGCATTCAAAAGTAAATAGTTTAAAATAAAGTATTAAATTTAATAATAATGGGTGATGTCAAGATTTTAGAATAAATGATTAAAAACTCATATTTTATACTACTACTACTACTACTACTACTACTACTACTACTACTACTACTACTACTACTACTACTACTACTACTACTACTACTACTACTAATACTAATACTACTACTACTACTAATGACTAGATGACTACGAAGAGAGATGAATACGACTAATAATACTACTACTACTACTACTACTACTAATAGATGAAGTAGTAGATGACTACTGAATAATAATAATAAGAAGATGAATACTACGTAGATGAATAAGACGTAATAGATGACTAAGATGACTAACTACTGACTAAGAAGAAGAAGAAGAAGAAGAAGAAGAAGAAGAAGAAGAAGAAGTAGTAGGAAGAGTAGTAGTAGTAGGAGGAGGAGGAGGAATATAATAGGTTTGCAAAAAATGTTTAATTTTAAGAAAAACTAATAAAATTGTATAAACTACGACCTATATTTTTTTAAATCAAAGATTAAAAAAAATGTATTGGAAAATGACCCAATTAGGTATAATAGTGCTAAAAGAAATAGATTTTAAATAATTAGATTAAAATGAGATAATAGATAGATAAGTCTGCTTTGAGATATGACTTCTAAGCAAAAAACAAATTCTAGCAATTTATTAAGTTTTAAATTTTGAAAAAAAAATCAACAATCATTTAAATAATGATATTTTGAAAACTCGTGTAATTAAAATAAAACAGGCAATAAATGTATTGAAATAAGAGATTATCAAAAGCATTAAGATAAAAAACACATATTGTCAAGTGTTTTACTCAATCTATCATTAGGATGACCAAATGGAAAGAAGCCCAAAACCATGAAAAGCCTGATATCTAACCTGGACCCATTTGTGAAATGGATCAAGTTATTTAGAAAAAATATATATTCAATGTAAAGATAAAAAAAAAATTTAAACCTCAAATTTCAAACATAGGACATTGAAACAGTCAGATCTGTCTATCCTACTGTTTCATCTACTATATACTATAGTAGTATTTCTATATATGTAACTATCACCAAATCCTCATTTATCATGTTGATATTATACTAAAATCAGGCTAATTTTAAACATAAATGTATAAGTATGTATATGTGTGTATAACTTAGCATACAGTATGAAAATTATATGTATATATGTAAAAACCCAAAAATACACACATCTATATTTCTAGTAGTAAATAAATGGAAAATGCTTTGTATGTGTAACAAGAGACTACATATATGCAGGAAATAATAATGTTAACAGAATTAAAACATTAGAAATTTCTTTATTTTGAATAATTATTCTAAAAGTAATATTTGGAATTATTATATATTTCTGCATATATCGTTAAATTATATGATTGAGTTACATATATAAGAAAATGTTTTTCATATTTAGGTTTGTTTTTCTGAAAGAGATGATCTCATAAATATAAGCTTTCTTGCTGTACTATGATCTAGTTACAATTTAAAAGTAAAAATAGATTTAAGAATAAAAGTATGAATAAATTATCCTGAGTGGCTGAAGAAAAAATCGTGGTTGACCAAAGGTAAAACCCACCTGTAAAAAAATCAATCACAGTGTGATTCCACAATTCCTATAATGCAGCAAGAAAACTAAAAAAACAGATATAAAACTACTATGACAGGGCAGAAGGGGTAAGCTGATATATAAGCTTCTGTAGCCATCTTTAATTCATTCAGACACTTCTTTAGTTCAATTCATTGACAAATTATGTTTTAAAATTGGTAATGATGATGATAGAGGGTTAGAATAGCAACTCTCTTGCTTTCTAGACCCAAATAAGATCTACCAGATGCGGAGAGCAGTGAGATAGACACCGATGCCAGCTAACAGAATCCTTCAACATGAACCCATCTTGCCAGCAGAAATAAGATAGCAGTAACTAACTCTCTCAACTTAAAGTTAACTTTTCAACTAAAATTTATTAATTCCTAAAGCTAGCTAAATGTATTAAGTATGGCCAAAATAATAATGTATTTTAAACTTACCACTTAAATGTAATTTTATTTTCTTTATTTTAATCCTAAAATCTTGTCTGATTTATTGATTTTCTATTTACTGATTTATTTATTGATTTACTTACTGAATTTATTTACTGATTTAATTGTTGGTTTGCTGATTTATTTCTGATTGATTTAGTTTCAATGTATTTATCTTGCTCTAAGTTATTAAAACTGATTTAGTTTTATCTTGCTTTAATCAATGTATTTTAAATGATTTAATAACTTTTAGTAAGTATAATTCTAAATTATTTATTTAAAAATGATAATTAAGGTTCTAAGTTAATTTACATATTTTAACTTCATGATATTTGCTTTTATTAATTCTCATAAATAACTTAGATCTATATTAAACTAAATAAATCAAATCTAAATTAATTTCGTTTCAATTCCCTTTTTAAACTAAGCTAAAATAAAGCCAAATTTCAGATTTCACTTACTTGAAATCTTATTTTTAAACTTAAATTTCTTTTTAGTTAAATCTATGCTAATTTTATTATTTTCAATTATGTATTTGTTTATGTTATATTTGTTCAAAATGCAGTTTTACTCTTAGTTAAATGAATAGAAAGAAGCGATTAGATCTTGTCATGCATATATATGTAATTTCGCATTTATTAATGCACAAAAGAAATTCCATTTTGAAATGATAAAATGTATTATTTAAGATAGAATTAAAAGCTTACAGCTATTCTAAGATAGATTTGCTTTAAATGTGATATTTAATTAATATTCAGCTGAAGTGATAAAATATAGCATAGAGCTATAACTTTATGTTGTAATTATCCATAATATGCTGTAGTCCTCCCTAGAATTATATAAATGCCTATATAGATAGCTTTATAAATTAGATTCATAAGCTTTTCTTAATAGCATAATTATAGATGCTATATAATGAACTGATCTACGGTAATTTCATGAAAGAAATTATTGTTTAGCATCCTAATTTTATTATCTAATAATGTAGTCAGTGGGGCAACTGTGTCCTTGAGAGATTCTACAGCATATGTACTTGTTGCTGTATGTATCTCTAATGGGCGTATGTGTAAGAGCTACCCCATAACTTTTAGTTCA
Organism: Epiperipatus broadwayi; assembly: GCA_028023455.1. Lineage (NCBI taxonomy): Eukaryota > Metazoa > Onychophora > Udeonychophora > Euonychophora > Peripatidae > Epiperipatus > Epiperipatus broadwayi. Next base: position 627,162 of record JAQFVV010006534.1, on the reverse strand, counting down.
GACAACTATCTCCTTCAGATGGCAGTTGAGTAAGCACCATCCCATTCTGCATCCTCAAAAATGGAGCATGACACTCCAGACAGTTTAATTAGTTGTTTGATCACCCAAACTAAAAGATCTCTTATTTCCACAGCAATGGGTATGGTGAAAAGGGAACCACTACTTGGTATAAATCCCATGAAAATGCACACATTTGAGATGCAGGGACTCAGATTGTATATATTGTATATGCCATGGTGCCTGAAATCTGACTGCCAATCATCAGTTCATCCTGCCATAATAATTGTATCTTTCAGCTTTGATCTGAGTTTGAATCTAATTTCATAGGCATATAAGTTATATAGAGAATATGTTAATTATTCATGCTTAATAGAATGTTCTTGGTAAATGTTAATAATCACTTCTGCTAGCTCTAAAGTAAATCAGATTCTGTTATATAACATAAACTAAGCATAGATCATCATGAGCAAATTAAACTAAATTTAAAAAATAATATTAAGGCTCATGAAAACTGTAACATAAAATGTATAAATCTTCATCACCTCTGAGTGATAGACATATATAGCGAAGTAAATTAAAATATTTGTAACCTAAAACTATAATCACCTGTGAGTGATTGGAAATGCTATATGTATAAACTGTAAATGCTTATATTCAAAATCATCACTGCAAGTGATATACATATATATGACTATTCAAATAATGTAACTAATTTTTAACCAGAAAATCAATGTCACCTGCAAGTGATTTCAAACATCATATATATATATATATATGTGTGTGTGTGTGTGTGTGTAAACCCAACTACCTGTAATTTAGTACACCATAAATGCTTATATCTAAATCATCACCTGCATATGAGCCAAAATTTAAATGTTAAATTGTAACCCTAACTTATCACCTGCAAGTGAGACAATCCATATAGTCATTGCAATTATTATTTTATTTATTAATTTTATTATTTAGTTTTCATCAAATTAATTTAAACTTAATTTCAGCTTAGTGTCTCAATATTGCTCATTGTTAAGTCATCATTGATTAGTTAATTATTAGTTAAGAATCACAATCCATATTTGATAATTATGTTACACCATTCATATCATCTATATAGCTATAATAGTAAGAATGTCAGTTTCCCATAGTCTTGTGCTTTACTGATCTGCTACTGCCGACACATGATAAAAGAGAATACTGCTGTGGCCTCATATGCATCATCTGTAAGGTAGTAAATCTTTGAGTGTTAGTAAAGAAACTGGGGCTATATCAGACACATTGTTGTTACCAACTTATGCTGATCAGCCTTGGGATGATTTATAAAACTCTGGATTTTGTTACGCCAATGTACAGATTTGACCGTTACAACATTAATAAATCTGATTTTAGCTTCCTGTAAAAAAGAAACATATTTATAAATGAAATCAATTGATTCATGCCCTCAAAAGAGAAATATTAGCCCCCCTTACCCCATAGAAAATTATTACTATAAACTGTAGAGAATTCCAACATCAAAACTTTTGCTGTGCAAGTTTTTAAAAAAAAGATTACGCTTTTATCTTAACATATTTTAACCCTATTAAGACATATTTTACAACCTCTTAGCATATTTCTATAAAGTAGTTGTAAATGCAGAAAAATGAACATTGTCCATTAAACTGTAGTAATATGCTTTATATATATACTGAACAAATGATGAAGATATATGTAAGAGATAGGAATGTGCACCAGCTGCCAAGTGCTTATTCATCATGAAATGTTCATCTTGGAAATCATTTATTTTTTACAAGTTTTTGGTTATATGTTTCAGGGTATTGTAAAAAAATAAATCTTTGAAATATATAATATATTGAAACAGACATGCTGTTTCATGTATATGTTTAGTAGATACCCCCCCCCCAATTAAAATGACATAGGTTAAAGCCAAGTCAGACTAATACTATTTTAAGTCAGACTAATAATATTTTAAGGAAGACTAATAATATTTAAAAAAAAAGAAGTAATGAAATTTGACTGCAATTAAAATGATAATTTGTTAATTCATAAATGATTTGGTCAAACGAAAAGGAAATCAAACACATTTGTAGTGCAATTAAAAAAAGAAAAAAGTATATATATTATTAAAACTACTAAAATGCACTTAAATAAAATCATATTGAAGAAGACTTATAAGGCAGAAGAGCTATAGTATAATAATTAAAGGTGTTAAGTCACTATCTGTGCTGCAGGCAAAAGTTTGTTCCCACCAAAGAGAAAATGACCAATGATCTAGGGTACTAAAAATGTGGACAAGGATGAAAAAGCATTGCCACCAATGGGATAAAAAGGGCAGGTAAGGTGAATCCATTTGTCAGAGAGAGAGAGAGAGAGAGAGAGAGAGAGAGAGAAATATAAATAGTCTGGAAAATTGTTAGAAATTTATTAATTGATTCAGAGACAAGATTTGTTAATTTAGATACAAGAGTTAACTACTAGACTACTAAAAAAGTGATTTAATGGAACCATCAAAGAGTCTAGTGAAAAATCATTTTAATATGACAGTCAGCTAGACTGCTTGTTTTCTCACTGTCTGCAAACCATGTGAATCTCCAAGCCTTGCTTGAAGTTTTAATGTGCCATTCAGCTTCAAGACAGACCCCCAGTTATTTACAAAACCAGTAATAAATGAAGATGTGAATTTAGAAGTAAGCAATTAGAAATGATTCAATTACAATAAAATATGAGTTAACATTATAGCTATTAATTTTTATAAAACAAAAAAGAGAAAATTTTATATTATTAGTCTTAAGAAAAGTTTTCATAATCAATTATTAACTTTAGTCAAAAGTTGCTGATAGTTTTTTTTATCTTTATTTAAAAATGAAAACAAGAAATGAAAATTGTTATTACAAACCCTCACATACATATATATGTGTTATATATTTCATTAGTTAAACGTCAATTATTTCATAAAATTTAAGATATGTTCAAATAATAGAAATACTCTTAATAATAAGTGTAATAGTTATTTCAAATGAACTAGCTAAACGGAAATGTCAATTACAATAATGTTTCTTAAAGATAATAAAATTCTATATGAACCATAAATGCTTATATGTATGTTAGCTATATCCTAATAAAATAATAAAATTTATGTGTATAAATATACATTTATACTGGATTGAGTTATAAATGCTCAACAAACCTGGAATTGCTGATATTACCTGGCTACCTACCTGTAATGGTTCTTAAAATAATAAAAATCTATATTAATTATAAATTCTTATTTGCATATTATCTATGTCTTAATAAAACAATAAAACTTATGTGTATAAATATACATTTATACTTGATTGGATTATAAATGCTCTACAAACCTGAATTTGCTGATATTACCTGTTTACCTATCTGCAATGGTTTTTAAAATAATAAAATCATAAATGCTTATATGCATATTATCTATATCTGAATAAAATAATAAAACTTATGTGTATAAATATATATCTATACTTGATTGAATTATAAATACTCCATGATCCTGCAATTTCTAATATTACCGAGTTATCTGCCTGTCATGGTTCTTAAAATAATTGAAGCATAAATGCTTACATGCATATTATCTATATCTGAATAAAATAGTAAAATCATGTGTAATATACACCTATACTTGATTGAATTATAAATTCTCCACAAACCTAGAGTTGCTGATATTACCCATTTACCTATCTAAAATGGACATACAGACCTGGAACAAATAATTAAAAACCTTCATGCATTAATTGTATACATATACATACTTGAAAAGCTTCTAGACTTCTTCTCATAAGATGGAGTGAAATGAGTTTCCACATGGATATGAATAATGAACTATATTAGAAAGCCTTGCTAATGAATTGTTGTTAAATAAAATTGTTGTTACTTAAAATTAGTTTAATTGTTCAATTCTATTTTGCATCACTAGTCATTCATTGCTTTTTACTCACAAGAATCTTATACCTCCTGAGCTATGTTCAGCATAACCAGATGATGGTAAGTAAGGTTGCAGTGAGATAAAACCCTAGTGGTGTCATTTGGGAAACTAAACACATAAATTTCTAGATGCTTCCAGTCTCTATGGCACTGCATCTTCTGATGAGAAGAAAATATTGTTGTAGGTGGGGTGATGTCTGCATTGGGGAATGCCAATTGATAGTTCTTTCCTGCAATATGCACATCAGGAAATGAAGTCAACGAAAAGAGAGGGATTGGTCAGTACATCTGGTTACAATATATATGCAATTAAGTCATATATCACATGACCTACATAGCTTGCATTCAATAAATATGTAATATAATGAGCAGGGTAATATCTCTAAGCAAGCTTATTTTTTATTTTTATTATAAATGCTACAAGAGTAAGGATTCATATCATCTTTATCTAGGATTACCCTCATACACAGACTGTGTTTGTCTATTGTGCATCTGAATTAAGTTCAGATCCATATTATTATTTTAGATGGAGAGCCAAATTTAAAGACTTGTAGATGTCTAAAATGTCAGATATTCTTCTTAAGAGTTAACTTTCAGATAATGCTTAGTTTGGGTTAGTTTTTTGAATCTGGTGTCTTAGCTCCAAAACCAGACTGGGGTAATTCTAGATAAAGAAGTTTTGAATGCTTACTCTTGTAGCATTTATCATAAAAAAAGCTTGTTTAGAGCTATTACCATACTGTATATATATATATATATATAATTATTCAAAACAATACAATAGTTAATACAGTAAAATATTATTTATTACAGGTATCACATGATCATCATTTCTTATACTAGCACATGATTGTTGTAAACAAAGGCTACACTATCCATACAGTAGTGATACTCTGTGCCAACCAGAGTAATTCATTGATTACTCTGGTTGGCACAGGGTGGAACTAATGTATGGAGAGTTTTGCCTTTGTTATATTACAGGTATGTTGATGGTGTTTTTGTTTGTAGAAGTTTAGATGTCATAAATTTGTTATTTAATGAATTAAATAGTTTAGAAGGTTTAAAATGGAGTAAATCCTTTGAAGAAAAAATGTCAATTCAATATTTATATATTAAAGTTACTCGTAGTAAAAATAAATTAGATTATTGTATGGTGATAAAAGATATTGAAAAAAGAGGTTATATTTTTTGGTATTCAAATGTGCCAATAATACATAAATTATCCAGTTTAGAATCATTTTTATTTAGAAATAATAAGTTATGTAAATATAGTTCTAATAAAATAAATAACATAAATGTATTTACTATGGATTTGTTAAATATTGCATATGATCATAAATTAATTTATAATATTGTTACTAATTTAATAATAATAGTAATATTTTAAGTGCTATAGATATTGATAAAATGAAATATACTTGGATATCAGTACCATTTATTTGTAATGAACAAGTGAAATTTATAAAACAGATATATAAAAATATATGTTGAGTCACATTTCATACTACTACTAATTTAAATAGATTAATAAAAAATTAAAAAAAAAATAGATGTAGTATTTTAAATCAAAGCTGTGTGTTTGTGGAAAGGCATATATAGGTGAATCTCGATGTACATTGGAGAAAAGACCAAAGGAGCATTTGTTGTTATATAAGCAAGTGCAAAAATCAAGACAAAAGAATGCTAGAAATGATGATGTATCACTGTCAGTATTTTTTGATCATAATGTAACATGTAATTAGGGTTTGGATTTTGATTTTAATAAAGTTAAGATTTTGTGTATTGAAAGAAATAATAATAAATGCAAAATTAAAGAAGCTTTGCTAATAAAAAGTGAAAAGCAACATTTGATAAATAGACAGGCTGTGAATATAAAAATTAATGAATTGTGGGAAATTGATGTATGACATATTTCTTTTTGTTTACATTTGTAATGGTTTTTTGTAATACAATTTGAATCTAGTTGATAATAACTACATAGATAGTTGACAGTACTTCTATTAAATTGTGGTATATATTTGTTTTTTAAAATATTTTTTACTGTATTAATTATTGTATTGTTTTGAATAATTATATATATTTTATTATAATTGGAATACAGACATTGATTAATATATATATATATATATATATATATATATATATATATATATATATATATATATATATATATATATATATATATATATATATATATATATATATATATATAAACTGTAACACCACCGCTGTGCGGCTGGCGCATAGCACTGTGCCGTCGATTTCTGCTATCTGAGCAGTTGAGTTGGGTTTAAATTCAGTTTTGGTTCAGCTGAGTTTGAATCCGATTTGACTTGCGGTGGTGGTGGGTTTCGACCGGTACATTATAAACCCATTTAGCCTAGAGTATTATTATACTTATTATTTTAAGTAATATTTGGGGATGCAATTTGAAAATTATAATTGCAATTTGTAATGTTATAGCTGACTATTTATTAGTCTGCATTCAGAACAGGTTATATTTACCTGTTTAAGAGGTTTATTTAAAAACTTTTTTTATTACTAATTTCAATCTCTGTGGTCAAATTGCAATCTTTAGTGTCTATATTAATATATGAGGCCATTTTAGATATGGAATTTATAGATGCAAATTCTACCTCATTGCTAAAAAAAAGGTTCCTTGACAACAGTTTTAAATTCTTGATTGTTATCGATATTGGGAATGTTTAAGTGTTGTCTGGTTTCTAATGATTATTTATAAACTCATTTTGCCTTTTCTTCTTGTTTAAGTAATACTTTGGGCTGCAATTTGAAAATTATAATTGTAATTATAATGCTATAATTGACTATTTATTAGTCTGCATTCAGAACAAATTATATTTACCTGTTTAAGCAGATTTATTTAAAAACATCCTATCAATAATTTCAATCTCTGTGATCAAATTGCAATCTTTAGTGTCTATATAAATATATGAGACCATTTATAGATGCAGAATTCCACCTTTATTGCTAAAAGGAGGTTGCCTTGACAACAGTTTAAAATTTTTGATTGTTATTTATATTGAGATTGTCTAAGTGGTGACTAGTTTTTAACAGTTACTTATAAACCCATTTAGTCTTGAGTATTATTAATTTATTATTTATCTGATACTTGGGATGCAATTTGAAAATTATAATTGCATTTTGTAATGTTGTAATTGACTATTTATTAGTTTGCATTCAGCATAAGTTATATTTACCTGTTTATGGAGGTTTCTTTAAGAACGTTCTATTAATAAATTTCAATTACTATTGCTAAAAGGAGTTTGCTTTGCCAAGAGTTTGAAATCCTTGACTGTTATCCATATTGGGATAGTCTAAGGGTTGACTATTTTCTAATGGTTTTATATATATATATATATATATATATATATATTAATGAACAGAACAGGGAAAAACTCTCCATATAGTAGTGCCACCTTGTGCTAACCAGAGTAATCAATGGATGCCAGAAGGTTGTGCATAAAATCCCTATCTAGTGCCTACTCATCCAATATCCCCAGACTAGTTTCTGGCTTGTGGCCTTCATCAGTGTGGAGCCTTGGATCTGAGAGCACTGCACCTAGATCTTAGGATCTAATGCAACCCTCCAGCGGCCACCTTTTATCTCTACTTCACTACAAAAATATGAGAATGAAATTGAAAACACAATAATATTTTTAATCAAAGCTTAATAGCTTATATAGTCATAGTTTTGTAGTGAAGTAGAGATAAAAGGTGGCTGCTGGAGGGTTGCATTAGATCCTAAGATCTAGGTGCAATGCTATTAGATCCAAGGCTCCTCACTGATGAAGGCCACAAGCCAGAAACTAATCTGGGGATATTGGATGAGTATGCACTAGATAGGGATTTTATGCACAAGCCTTCTGGCATCCATTGATTACTCTGGTTAACACAAGGTGGCACTACTATATGGAGAGTTTTTTGCCTGTTTATTAACACTTATGTGCTAGCATGAGATGGTGATCCTGTGATATATATATATTCAAAACAATACAATAATTAATACAGTAAAAAATATTTTAAAAACAAATATATACCACAATTTAATAGAAGTACTTTCAACTATCTATGTAGTCGTCATCAACTAGATTCAAATTGTATTACAAAAAACCATTACAAATATAAACAAAAAGAAATACATCATACATCAATTTTCCCACAATTCATTGATTTTTATGTTGCTTTTCATTTTTTATTAACATAGCTTCTTTAATTTTTTGTTTATTATTATTTCTTTCAATACACAAAATCTTAACTTTATTAAAATCAAAATCAAAACCATAATTACATATTACATTATGATCAAAAAATACTGAAGGTGATACATTATCATTTCTAACATTCTCGTCTTGATTTTTGTATTCGTTTAGTATAACAACAAATGCTCCTTTGATCTTTTCTCCAATGTACATCGAGATTGACATATATATGCCTTTCCATAAACACACAGCCATTTATATATTGCACAACTTTGATTTAAAATACTATATCTATTTTTTGAATTATTTATCAATCTATTTAAATTAGAAGTAGTATAAAATGTGACTCGACATATATTTTTACATATCTGTTTTATAAATTTCACTTGTTCATTACAAATAAATGGTATTGATATCTAAGTATATTTCATTTTATCAATATCTATAGCACTTAAAATATTACTATTATTATTAAACTTAGTAACAATATTATAAATTAATTTATGATCATATCCAATATTTAACAAATCCATAGTAAATACATTTATGTTACTTATTTCACCAGAACTATATTTACATAACTTATTATTCCTAAATAAAAATGATTTTAAACCGGATAATTTATGTATTATTGGCACATTTGAATACCAAGGAATATATCCTCTTTTTTCAATATCTTTTATTACCATACAATAATCTAATTTATTTCTATTACGAGTAACTTTAATATCTAAATATTGAATTGAATTAAAGTTACTCGTAATAGAAATAAATTAGATTATTGTATGGTAATAAAAGATATTGAAAAAAGAGGATATATTCCTTGGTATTCAAATGTGCCAATAGTACATAAATTATATGGTTTAAAATCATTTTTATTTAGGAATAATAAGTTATGTAAATATAGTTCTGGTAAAATAAGTAACATAAATGTATTTACTATGGATTTGTTAAATATTGGATATGATCATAAATTAATTTATAATATTGTTACTAAGTTTAATAATAATAGTAATATTTTAAATGCTATAGATATTGATAAAATGAAATATACTTGAATCTCAATACCATTTATTTGTAATGAACAAGTGAAATTTATAAAACAGATATGTAAAAATATATGTCGAGTCACATTTTATACTACTTCTAATTTAAATAGATTGATAAATAATTCAAAAAATAGATATAGTATTTTAAATCAAAGTTGTGCAATATATAAATGGCTGTGTGTTTATGGAAAGGCATATATATGTCAATCTCGATGTACATTGGAGAAAAGATCAAAGGAGCATTTGTTGTTATACTAAACGAATACAAAAATCAAGACAAGAGAATGTTAGAAATGATAATGTATCACCTTCAGTATTTTTTGATCATAATGTAATATGTAATTATGGTTTTGATTTTGATTTTAATAAAGTTAAGATTTTGTGTATTGAAAGAAATAATAATAAACAAAAAATTAAAGAAGCTATGTTAATAAAAAATGAAAAGCAACATAAAAATCAATGAATTGTGGGAAAATTGATGTATGATGTATTTCTTTTTGTTTATATTTGTAATGGTTTTTTGTAATACAATTTGAATCTAGTTGATAACAACTACATAGATAGTTGAAAGTACTTCTATTAAATTGTGGTATATATTTGTTTTTAAAATATTTTTTACTGTATTAATTATTGTATTGTTTTGAATAATTATATATATTTTATTATAATTGGAATACAGACATTGATTAATAATTTATATATATAATAAAACATTGCAGGTTCTTTTGTATATGATTTTTATTATGAATATACCAAGACATTTCAGCTTAATCACACAAGCCATCAGCTGGGTGATGAATAAAATATTATGAAAGTGGTTGTAGAGGTGCTGTAAACATTGGTTGATGACAATGTTAAAATTTCACCAATAGACAGCTATGTAAAATTGGCAAAAAGAAAAGTTAAAAATCTTTAGAGTAATGTGATTTTTAAAAAAATCTCCCAAATAGAAGGCAGTTTGCATATCTCAATGGTTTCTCATCTTGCATTGGCGGAGAGTGTTTCATCTGGATAGGATCCTGGTATTAGAGAAATCAATATTGTTACCTAAATTCATTGCATGGAATGAGAGTGCTGATGGTGATGAGTATTGTTTAACTGCATTAGCATTGGTATGTATATTCATAATAACAATCATACATAGGTGAACCTGTAAACTATATTATTTATATATTGTAACCTAAAAACAATTGGTACTTTAAGAGCAATTGAACACCAACACACTGGTTAAGTCAAAATTCACAAAAGTAACCTTCTTAAGAGCAACCAAATAACCTTTAAATACAGGTCTGGATTAGCATACAATCTCTAAGGCATCAAATAAACATATAATCTATGATAAGTTCTCTTATATGATTAAGTGAACAGTAAGTAAGTAAAATCTCTTATGGACTAAGTACACATTAACTAATACATTATTTATAAGATGTGGATAGACCAATGGTTGTTTGATAATTGATTGTTACATTCTACAAAGAATAATAATGAATGGTAATCTCAGGGTGTTAAACATTAAATAATTTAGTTGTAAAGAATACTAGCTTTGCAATGATAATCTAAAATAATAAAATAATTTAGGTTTTTTTTTTTTGTTTTTTTTTTTTTTTAAAGTGTCATAGCATCGGCCGGGCGTAAACCTGCAACCCGCGCAACTGCCTGCAAGTGCAAGGCAGTCGCGCTGACCTCTCAACCACCAACGCAAGACTAATTTAGGTTTTTTTAACTAATTAACAATGATAATAGCAATGAAATTCTTATTTTCTTCAACACCTTATCAATACTTTCTTCTTTTAAAACAAAGTACAAATTTATCTAGAGATGGGTTTAAACATAATATTGGCTAGCAAAAATTAATTCTTATTTTGGTTGTTATAATACCAGCTAAATAAAATCAGGTTTTCTTAATATCTAAAATGATTGTCTAATGATAATAAAGCTAAAGTGACACGTATATAAAAGGGAATTTTGTTCTACCAAATACATTGCTAACCCTCTAACAACAAGGCATAAATAAAGTAATCTTATATAAATATAATTGAATATATAATAGAATGCAAGAATTGTATCAATGTGATAACATCAAAATAATATGAACTATTATATACATTTTAAAAATTTTTATTATTTGAATGGATTTTCTGGTACATGAATGTGATATATGGCAATGGACACAGAAACATAATTAAAGAATAAAATAAATATTTATTACAAAGACTAAATGTATATTTTTTTTATATTTATAATTTGACAAAACAAAAATTGTATAACTTATTTACTGTTATTTACAATAAAATAAATTAAAGAAACTTTTATATCAAACAATATACAAATCAGATATAGTACACATATATAATATACCATGTCTGTGTTTTTTTTTTTCAAATTATACTCATAAATAAATAAAGAAAAACTTCCTACATCCTGAATTTAATATTCAATAATACATACTAAAGTACAGAGCGCATGTCACTTAAATAATTACAGAGAAAAGTGATTTCAAATATTTCTTTATAAAAAAGTTATATATATTCTGAAATATTTGAAATTAAATTTTGAAGAGAAAAAAATTAACTTTTTCAACAGATAAATTTATGAATGTTAGGTCTAACTTTTCAAAGTCAGTGATTGGGAAAATAGCAACCTTGGTATTAACATATTCATAAATAAATAAAAAATGCAACTATATAGCTATAAATACATAAAATAGAGCAATTAAGTCATTCAATTAAGTTAACAAAGATAACACCAGCTAACCTTTTAGAATTATAATTAAAAATAAGTTTTAGATACTAGATTGTATCCGTATAAAGCTTATTCACTGAAAAAAATCAATAATTGTAAAGTTAACATAAAAAAATTTTAATCACTGTGAACATTAATGAGTAATTTCAAAAATAAAAAGTATAAAGTATTGGAACAATAATATTGTTATAAACAAGTGTTTACAGCATGTCTACAACCATTTCTGTAATATGCTATTCATCACCCAGTTGATAGCTTTAAGGAGTTCATATTTAAAGTTTAAAACCCTTACATTGTCAAAGCAGCCATATTGAATATTTAAAAAATTATGTTATTCCAAAAAATTTTATAATAACTTAAGTTTGTATTATTCAAAAATGATATAATCTATATTGTTTGAAACATAAAACACCAAAGAATGTGATTAAGCTGAAAAAATGTAGCCATTGATATTCAAAGTAATAAAAAAACAATACAATTTTAATATTTCTTAAAATTATTTTCATATTATTTCATAAATTCTAAATTTTTATCCATAAATTTGAAAACTATACTTTTGTTAATAAATTATTTGCTTTCATCATTACGTTTCCAATAAATTGATGTATAATAATGCTTACCTAAGGTAATCCATAACTTGAACACTTCATAGAATGAAGATATAGGTACCTTTCACTTTTCCTAGTAGCCCTTCAAAGTGTTTTTCCATACAGGGGTTTGCAATGAATATGTCATCCCTAATAACAAGTAGTTAATATTGATCAATAATTAGTACAATTTGAATATTGTAATAAAGAACTTCAATAAAGTTTGTAATTATTAAAAATTTACTACTAAAATTGTCACTATATACAAAGTAAAATAATAAAACAAAGTAAAAAGTGAATAAATTGCTAAATTCATTACACAGTTTTACTTTAGGTACATAAGTTAATGGTTTAGAATCAGTGCAATGTAATATTATTTATCCTACCTGTTAGCTTGTAGCAAACACTTCATCTTGTTAGACAGAATTTACCTAAAATATAAAATCAAGTGATTATTACAAAATGATAGTTCAATTAAAATAATATGGTAATCAAATGCAAATGCAACTTACTGATTAGAGCTACTGATGAGCATCTACATGGGGAGATCTTAGCCAAAATGGCATGCTAGTTGACATGCCTGAAGAAGTGTGATATTTGAGATGTGTCATCTATCACACTCACACTGTGATAAATAGCTTGAATACCCAGACATTGGCCAGCATCTGAAGTTGTATCTTTGCATTTATACAACTCCAGATGGGGTACATCCATTATGTCTATCTGCACACATCCACCATTTGAATCCTCACTTTACAAGTTTCAAAGGCTCATTCCAACTGTCTATGAACTTGATATGCAGCTTTGAAATTTACATTGCAGTAGTCTACAATTGGTCTAAGATTATATACTCTGTCAAAATCATTGCTTTTTACATTTGGCATATTTTTATTAATATTAAAATGCAGACAAGACATTATGGAGAAAAAATCTAAATCAGGTTATAATATTTGCAAAATATGTTTATCTTTATCTCATATGAGAACTCCAGATATCATCTAATTCATACATTGGACATCTAGAGGCAAGGCCCACTACCATGACAAAAAATGCAGATAATTCACAATATAAATTTACACAACCATGAGCTATTTTTTGATTAGCTTATGTGTTAGTTTCAATAATAATTTTTTTTTGTATATTTTTTATCAAATAATGATTCAAACAAAAATTAAAAAATATATATAAAATTGAATACTCACTAGTGGAAAACTTGACCTGATAATGTTCACTGGCAACACAGTCTAATTGGGAAGATCTGTAAAATCTTGCATTTTTTCTGATATAAATTTCTAGGCAAATGCACCTCCATAAAAATGGAAAAAGTGAGAAGAAAACAAAAAAATTCAAGTTAGTTAATTACAAAAATTATCATAAAATTGTCAATTTTTTATCATAGAAAAATAAAACTTATCTGAAACTAGAAAAAAGATAGAAATGCAGATGGAAAAAGTGCATCTGCAGATCATATAGATTTGCAGCTATTTTGAACTGAAAATGGATATTGCAAATTTGAAAATTCAAAATTGGATTTTGCAAGTGCAATGATGAAGAAGTTTTAATTAAGAGAGAATCAAAGATTGGTTTTGGAGATTGGATTGAGTTTTTGACTGTTGAAATTAGTTTAGATATACTCTCAGTTTTGGTGTTGGATGGAGGGTTTGTTGTTGGCTTGAGAATGCAATATGCAACTTCTTGGAGTGTTCTTTCTCAGGTATTTCTACAACCTCCATTCACATTTGTATATTTTTGTGTATCATGGTGCAATTAAGGATACCATAATTCCTAACCTCTAAGTCTCCAAGAAAAGGAGCAAGGCATAGTTCTGTATTTTCCAATCCCTAAGATTCAAAGAATCAGGATTTTGCAAAGATTTAGGCATTATTTTGGGTTATAATAATTTATAATATTTAAATTGAGATGGACCTTTGGGTGTTTATGCTGCATTGTATACTTATAGTCAAGTGACTAGAATATGTATCTATCCCAGGATTTCAAGTTACTATGCATTATTTTGCTGTTAGATTTTCATCAGATCTCTAAGAAACGTTTTGATAAATGGTTGTTGCCATGAACTTGGTTTTTGTACATGCATATGTACCTTTAATAAAAATACAATGAAAATGAAAATTTGTCATACACTGATGAATATGATAGATTTGGAGAATAAAGCAGGGAAAATAAATTAATAAAATAAAGCCAGGTATTCAGATAATAAACTTTAAAGAAAAGCAGATTAGGCATAATAATAATATAGTAGTGGAAATAAATGTGAGGGTTGCATGGAAGAGGTGATGTTAAGCTTCATTATAAGATATTTTTAAAAAGTTCATATTTGTATTTCCTATATAAAAAATATCTTAACACATTTTTTCTTGAAGTGTAAATGTTTTATACATAAAAACATCTATGCTAACAAAAAGAAAAGTAAAAGATGGAAGAAGAATGTGATCTGAAAGAAAATGATCAGTAACCAAGAAAGAAACCTAGAGAATAGAGGATGCTTCCATGTTAGCCCAATTATTAGAAATGTTTAAAGAATATAATGAAAAGAGAGACCAACAAAGAGAAGCATATAATAAGCAAAGAGAAGAAAATAAAAAGAGAGACCAACAAATAGAAGATGATAATAAACCAAAAAAATCAACAAAGAGTAAGTGAAAAGTAGATAAATAACAGAACTGTAGAAAAACAAAAGTAGATATGCTACAGAAAATGGATCAAAACAGTAAAATGATGGCTAATGAAAGAGCACATCCAATTAAACAAATTAGCATTTTAAATAAAGTGAGAAAACAAAGAAGAACAAGATGTAAAAATAAAACAGATGCAAGAAGTAATGGATTAAAAAACAAGTCAAGTGCAGGAGGCAATATAATCTGGAAATAATGAAAATGAAAGAAGCCTGGAATCTGTACAAAATCAAATAGGAGACCTGGCTCATCAAATTAAATTTCTGCAAGTTAGACATGATAATAGAATCAGAGAAAGAGTAAAAAAGTTGAAGATTGATCGTAGATAAGAAATCTGAAAAAATAGCTATGTCTTCATTAAAAGTAGAACTTGAAAAGAAGAAAATAGAAGAGGCAAAAATATAAAGTAAATATATAAATAAAATGCCAACAATTGTTAACCTTCTCTTTAAAATAAGAATGTTTTCTGGAAGACACTTACTGAAGTTGTCCTCAGTCTTGAAAGATATTTTAGTGTTAATGCCATGACTAAAGAGGTGAAGCTAGCAGTAGTTTGTAGCCATCATCAAGGTGTATTCCAGGCATGGGGGTCTCATTATTCATCCAACCTCATAATTTTATTGAAATTAAGCAAGCCACCATATGCTGGAGTGATAATTAACAGGAGTAATAAACATAAAGTATTCCAGAAGAAATGTCCTTTTTTGTGAGACATATACTCCATTTTGTAGCAAGCAATAAGAAAAATTGAGAGTGCATGTTGCAGATCCTCTCAGAATTACAAATAATAGAAATATTAAGATATAGCTTCCCAAGCCATATTAAAAGATGTTAATTGACACAAACAGGCATATAGTTGAGCAGGTGGCTTAACTGTTAAATGCATTAGAAAACAACACATGTGCACATGCTGAAAAAGAGGATTTAAACCTTCAACAAAATTACCATACAGATGAGACATAATCCATATATGAATTCCATCCAATATAAAAAGCAAAACATCAAGACACCACTGTAGTACCAGAACAGAAGAAATGAAATGCTGCCATGGAAAAAAACAGAAGATCAACAGTAGCATAAATAATCCTACCAGAACATGAATAATTAGAGGATCTGGGAATGGATTAAAACTTCACCAAGACAATACTCAACAAGAATATTGTCCTTTATTTTCTGTCCAGATCACAATCCAAGTTAGAACAAAGCATAAATTCTTGGAAAGAAAGCTGTTAACCAAGGAAGGACCATGATAATCAGTTCTTTCCAATGGGGTTCTGTGATAATACAGAGGAACAAAATTCACAAGAATAATGAAATATATGATATGGCAAATTTAATATGTGATTGAGAGGAGAAGGTACCTCAATATTTATGTCAGAATCATCTTAAAATTACATAACAGTAGAGGATATAATTGTAGAAGCCCTATTGGATTCAGTGACTGTAGTATCAGAGACTCTATATGACCAAATAATGTTCATAAATTCTCATATTAAAACCTTGTCAATAAGGTCAACTCAAGTCACAATGACAAATAGTAGAAAAATTAAAGTGGCTGCTAAACATATTGGGATTGAAATGGAAATTGGAAAAACATGTATCTGCCATGAATTTTTAATATTGGGTGAGTCTATTTATGAAGTAATTTTGGGAGCTGACTTCATGTACAAAACTCTCTGCTTATTAGATTTTAATAAAAGTCAAGTAATATGTGATATAAAATCATACGTTTCATACCATAAGAGTTATATCAATGAACAGAGTGAGTTGTGATGCGTATAAGAGTGCATCAGCAGCAAGACCTGTGAATAAATATCCAATAATCCTCTCCGCTAAAAGAAGAGTGGCAAGTTTAAATTAAAAAATTGTTACAAAGATAGCAAGCAACATTTTCTGGTGTGCCTGGTATGATAGGCAGATGTGAGCATTAAATTGAAATCATGGATAGTCAGTCATATTAAGCCAGATAATAATCAGTACCTCAGCAATACAAGTGAGATATTGAAAAACAGATGGCTCAGTTGTGGGAATTCATATCGAAATGCTCTTCTCATTTAACAATCCAGTAGTTCATCCAGGTTGTGTTTGAATGCATGACAACTGAATCAGATTAAATTGCCTCATAATAATATTTCCTCTCTTGTCTATGAATTATTGATAAAATTTAAGGGAAAATAGTTTTTACTACATTCAATTTTACTGCCATTTACTGGCAGATCAAACTGCATCCAGTAGACCATAAATATACTATTTCCAGAAGTAATGTATATTATTATCAGTTTACTAGAATGCCTTTTAGATTAAAGAATAGTGGTTCAGAGTTACTTCAATGTTTAGATAAGATTTTGTCAGATGATTTGTAGTGCATTGTGGCCATATACATTGATGATGTGCTAATTTCATCCACTGATATGTGTGAGCACATGAGCATTTGGAACTATATTTTAGGGACTTTCAAGTAAATAGAATAAAAATCCAATTTAAAAAAAGGATTCTGGTGACTGATGAAGTTAAATTTTTAAATCATGTAATCAGTAGTTTTATATTCCATCATGAAAAAATTAAAAGTTTTCAACTCCTAAAACCAAAACACAAATTAGATTGTTTTTAGGATTATGTAATTTTTATAATTGTTTTTATGAAAACTTTGCCATAGATATGAAATTGTTTTTATGATAACTTTTCCATAGATATGAAATCTCTATTGCAGCTGTTAAGAAAATATGTGCCATGGAAATGGACAGAGCCACATAAATAGAGATGTTAAAAAAATTAAAAAGAGATTTCTAAGGCAAGTAATACTGGCCTATCCTGATTTTTAAAAAAAACCATGTGTGTTCAGTCTAACAGTAGTGACTACAGGTTAAAAGTACTTTGATCCAGATCCAGAAGAACAATCACCCAAAAGTTTTCTATTTTATTAGATGATTATTGAAGGGCACAGAAATAAATTGCACAGTGACAAAAAAAGAAGCATTAGCTGTTTTATGGGTCTATCAAAAGTTTCATCAGTTCCTATTGAGGTCTGCGGTATTTTTGATTACTATTCACAAAACCCTTGAATTTTTGATCCACAGATATCTAACCAATAGTCATTTGGTGAAATAGAGTGTACTACTTCAGGAATTCAGTTAAACCACTATGTATTGTAAGGGTTCAGAAAATGTTGTAACTGATATATTGAGCTGCAACTCTGTTCATCATGAACATCAACATTTGTGGGCTGATATGGTGTGCATTGCGCCATTGAAACTTACCATGAATGAGCTAATGGAAAAAGACTTGGATCATTTATTAAATAGATATAGAAATGATATACATTCAATAGAAATATTTTTATATATTGAGAAGGGAGAGATTCATGCAATATGTAAGTCTAACCCCATGTGGACAAATATAAATCAATATGCAATTAAAGGATTGCTGCAGTACCATGAGACGACTGAATAAATAGTAAATAGTAATACCATGTAATATGCAAAAACAATTGGTAATGTATACTCATGCACTATGGGACATTATGATGAAGAAAAAATTACAAGATTGATGAAGTTTTATTGGCCAAAGCTATGTAAAAAAGTCTTGTGAGTAGTTATTACATGTGACATATGACCAATAACTAAACCCCTTAATCAATCATGTATATGACCACTAATTTCATTAATACTAGAAGAACCAAATGAACTGTTAGTAATGAATTTTTATGGGGTTCTGCCACCATTCAGAATGATGAAATACCTGGTAGTTTTTCAAAATGGTAGTTGCTTGAAATGCTATCCTTATATTAGAAAATCAACACTTTGGTATCATAGGAAAGCCAGGGACAATTATTTCAGATCATGGGACTCCATTCTTATTGAATGAATGGCAAAAATTAATCAAGAAACAAGATATGAAGCACATTTTGAAGTCCAACCCATATGAATAAGTGATTCTTGAGCTGGGTTGACTGTTCAGGGTCTATATTGATGTCAACCATCATGGTTAGATAAATCAAGTTAAACAAGTAGTAAACTACATAAATTGAACAGTCATTATCCCTTGATTTTTCTCCTGTTCAAGTGTGTAATGAAAAGAAAGTACCAATTCTATATAAAACAAAACTTCCAAGAATACTAAAACCAATAGATAAAAAATGGATAAAATTAGAGCACTGTAACAGATAACCAGAAAGAGTGAAATTGGAAAACAGAAACCTTAGAGTTCTTATAAATTCCAGGTAATGATTCAAGCTGATTCCATGAGTCGTCTAAAAAAATATTTACAAAAATGACCAAACCTCTATGAACTTTTATTTCAAATTGTAAAGAAGTAAGGTAAAAATGCTTTTATAGTGGCAGAGGGATGATAAAAGTGAACAAATAATGCTCAGTCATTTAGAGGTTTTTTTTAAGTAGTAGACCATATTACCCCTAGTATAATAGTTTTGTTTTCATTGTTGATGGTGGATGTAGGGATGAGGTGTGTTCATAATGCCACCAAAGTTTTATCTCTGCACTGCACCTATCTAAGGTTTAAACTTTTTCCAAAAAAGCTCCTCAGAGAAGAAATGCTTTTTATCAGTACAATACTGGATTGTTTAGCAGGTATAAAACTGTCTCATAAGCATGAAGCCTATAAGACTCATAAAATGAGCAAGATATTCCACTTGGCCAAACATTACTTTGGTCATTTTTTTCAATATGCCTTCTGGTTAATAAGCTGCATTGTGATTAAACTGAGATAGTTTTTGTCATGCTCATGCTGCATTGTGAACTGGTATTCTGTGACAATGTTTTCTGTCCATTATAGTGCTAGAAATTGGTGTGCATATATTATGCCAACAGTCATCCCATCTCAAGAAATAAAAATATATTTTAAAAAATGAGACAATTACTTTTGACCAAATATCCGAATATGGATTAATAAATTATATCCCCGCCTGTATGTCTATGGAAAAATCAATGCGCAGCTAAGCATGACTAACATAAATTTTTGTTTTGGTAAAACAAAATTGGCTTAATTAAACTAAAATATCAAGAAAGAGGTTCAACTCAATTTCATTTCCCATAATAGACAAGGGTGATATAACCAGTTGGTTGCATAGCTACATATAAAATAATCAGATAGTTAGAAACATGCTTCTCAAGTTTAAGTATACAATTATTTAAGAAATGGGGAATTTCCTCATTCATATTTTTTATAATCGGTCTTCATTTAATTAAATATTTTTAGGATGTTATAAAATCTCAAATAAAATAATTTAATAAAAATAATAATATTATAATATTGTAATTTTTTTAATAAGTTATAATTGTTGGGAGGAGGAAGAGGGAAGAAAAAAATGAAAATTATTTTTTTTTTTTTTTAAAATTTTTAATTGTTTTGTAATTTTAGTTTAATGTGATGTGATGCACTGTGACTTCTCCTTAGACAGAGTCAGGAATCCCTCAGCCACTTTTCTTTCTCTTTCAATTTATTTCCCTACATTTTCCCCATATTCTTCTCTATCTTGCTCCATCCCATTTCCACAACATAATCTTTGTCAAATCCAAGACCTGTATATCTAAATGCCCCTTGCATAAAAACCAATAACCCACTTTCTGTAAAATCATTTTGTTTATATTTATTCTTCTATAATATTATTATATGTATCCTTTCTACTTTCAGGTATTTACATTCAATTAACAGATGACTAATATTTTCTATACCTTCGTTACACAACTTGAAGAATTACACACATTTTCACATTTATTTGTATATTTCCTTGTTGCTAAAGATCCACTTCAAGCCTTAAACAGTAAACTATATTCTTTTTTATTATCATAAAGTAACTCATACCCAATATTCGATTTACTTGTACATGTATTTAAACTCTTTTTACTGTCTATATTAATTCCCCATCTCCCCAACTCCCTATTCTTTAATAATGCATCTATTCTTTTATCCCATTCTTTGTCACTATAACACTCAGCAATTCTCCTAACACAATCATCCCACTTTTGGTATAAGTATACAGCCATAAATTCTTTATCCAAATCTTCTGCATATCATTCCACTATTCTCACTAATCTTGTTGCATGCCCTTTACTCATAACCCAATTAAATACTACTTTGGCTATTCTCTTATTATCCATAATCTGCAATCTATCTAACATTTTCATTTACTTATTGCATCTCTCATATAAAACTTGACCATCCCATTTCTCCTTAAGTTGCACACATCTGCATATAATGCAAGTTTTCCTACTTCTCTTTGTATAACACCCCTTTACAAACACATAATGCATTTTTACCATATGTTAACCCTTCTACTGCCACTGCCTTCCATACAATCCTTGCTATATCACATTTATTATATGAAAACACTGTTAATTTCTTTATCAGTCTCTTGCTTTTCTTTGTTTCATTAACCAATTTTTTCTCCCATTCATCCAAGTAATTTCTCTGATTATTTAAAACAATTCCCAAATAGTTATATCTATTCACCACTCTTAACTTTATATCCCCCAATAAAAATTCTTTGTCTTAACTTTCCCCAGTATTAATTATCATTAATTTTGATTTTTCTTCTCAAAATTTAATCCCATCCTTGTGCCTGTCTTTGGCATAACTTCCATATCTTCCCTTCTTTCTGCACACAAAAAGACATCATTTGCAAATAAAAGACCTGATAATGTAGATGCTCTCTTGCCACCTATTAATGATATCTCTACTCTCTTTCTAGTTTTTCTATTGGTCTCTCCATTTTTCTTAAATACAGCAAAAACAAATAGGTGACATAGGGTATCCTTGACTTAGTCCCACTCCATGTTTAACTGATTCTATATTTCCTAATTGACAAATATAGTAATTATTTTCATTATAATCTCTTAATAATATCCACTAAAGCTCCATCCATTTCTAAATTTACTAAAGTTAACTATTACCTATTTCTATTTACTCTATCATATACCTTTTCAATATCTATAAACACCATATATAACTGTCTACTTGTATTTCTACACATATCTATAAGTTGTGTAATTACAAATAAACTATCTTCGATATACCTATTTGATTGAAAACTTCCATGCATTTCTGCTACTATATTATTTCATTCTATCCATTTTGCAATCTTTCCAGACAATATATATGTGAACACTTTATATAACACTGATATCACTGCTATTGGTTTATAATTGTATAGCTTTTTATGATCCTGACTCTTTCCTTTAAATAGTAGCCTTACTCCTGCATTATTCCAACTATTCAGAAAGACTCTCTTCTGGGACATCTTTTAAGAGATGATAATGGGTTTAATTTTGTCCTATGTCCTAAATTTATTGCTATCACTGCTGCCCATCCATCTAAACCTTTTACCTTTCCACTTTTCAATTACTTCCCTGCCCCTTTCAGTTCATTTTCTGTAAACCTTATATTTTCATTACTATAAGCTTTCATGTTTGTTATCACTGTCCTTCACAGCTTCTCTCTGATTTTTCCCTAGAGCTACACTCTATTCCCTCATCATCTAGTAATATAATTTTTTTCTCTCTTGCATTTTTTAAACTATGAAAATGTACTAAAAGAAAAATATTTTCTCTCTTTTATAAATTATTTAATAAATATTAATTTCAATCTTTTCAGAAAGATAAAGTTTTATGTTCAAGAGCATTTGTTTTAAAAAAAATTTTTTTTAATTATTTTGTAAATTTTATTTCAAATTAGAGTTATTGTTTTTCTTTTCTTTTTATCTCTTTTTATTGCAAAAATAAAATCAGTATAATTAACTAATTATCTTGTTTTTATTTTATCAATAAAATTTTTTAGTTAGAAAGAAATGCCAAGAATTTTGTGATGTTAATTTAACTTCTTCATTGGTTTTGTAATATTCATTATTAAGAAGGAAAATAGCTGAACAAATTATATGTGTAGAAATTTACCTAATTAGTTGCTATAAAAATTATCAAGATAATGATTATGATTGGTTTGTAGGCAAGATTGTTTTAGAAAAACAAATAATGGAGGTGTGACACAAGTATCTGCTAAGAAGGAATTACTCTTTACCAAATTGTTTGAAAAAATAGTCATGTCTTAATCCACCTGCTGAAAAAGAAAGTAGGAGAAAGAAATATTTTTAACTTAGCTATGGAAGTGAGAGTAATCAAATCTTAACTCAGCAGTTAAAGAAAAAAGAAACAGAAGTTTTAACTAAGCTATTGAATAGTACAACAGAGCTTTAAACAAGTTTTAGCATCCTATGAGTTTTGTCATAATAATAGTTTCTACAATGAAGATAATGTGCTAAAATTCAGATAAAACTAGATATCATCTTTCTCTAGGTAACCTACCTTTACTACAAAAAAAATGTAGAAAAGAAAATGTTACCTTCTAATCTAAAACCTTGTCTCATCCAGGAGCATGAGTCTTTGTCTTTATTAGTCTCAACTGGAGAATTTAGTAGAAAGAAATGGATGAAATTTTCTATTTTTTAACCTGAAATTACTGAACACCAGAAAAAATACTAATTAATTATGTTTGTGTATAAAAACCTTTAAGAAGAAAACTCAACTGGAAATTATAATTGGGAACAATTCCACGGAAAAAAAGCCATGGTTGAAGGTATTTTTTTGTGTGTGCACATTGTATTTTTATATAACTTAAAAAATATTTTATATATAAAGGTAATAATTTATTTTATAAGAATTGATAATTTTAAGCATTTTCATTAAATTAATGTTTTCAAATTGTGAAATGTATTTTTTAATCCATTCAATTGTCTTTTAAAAATTATGAACAGGTTTTGTTTTATTTTTTTTTAAACATAATTTTTTTTTTTGAGGGAATATTATTCTTCCCTTCTAAACTTTAACAAACATTTAATTCAGCCAAATCAAAGATGTTATCTGTGATTTTAAAAATGTTGTTTTTCTAAATCTTAGTTATTTTAAATAAATGATTAACTAAAAGTTAATTTATGAATAGAGATCAATGGATTGATAATAAATTTTATTAAAGTATATTTTTTGATGAAATGTATGTTTAAAATTTCATACTATCATACCATTTCCTTTTGTTTATTGTTAATCAGTTAGTTATTAAATAGTTATTTTTAAAATATATTTCTGTCTTATATTTCTCTATTGTATTCTATTCTTGTTTCAAAATTGCATTGTGTGTGTGTCATTTTAGTTCATGACAGCTTAATGTTCTTGGATTTTTTTTAATGATCCCAATAATATTTTCTTGTATTAGGGTAAACCTAGGAATTATTTGAAATGATTTATAGAAAACTGCTTATTTATTTATTTATCATCATCTGGATATCCATAAGTAAATATAAACCCCTATACCATAAAACTGTTATGCACAAATCTAGCCCAGGAAACAAAAACACCTAAGTAAGTGCATCCAGATAATTGTTTGTATTTCTAACATTGGTTTAGCAGTGACTAAATAATCAGCCTGGTCTATAGTGGACCACTTTCAATAACAATCTCAAGATTCACTGCTGATTTATTTTTTATTGTTGATCATTCATGATGATGAATGATTGATACATTTTTGCAATGCTGCAAACTTATAGTTAGTTCTGTGATGATCTCTTATGCTCATTACTTTTATAATTTATTTTATATTTTATTTATTTGGCAGAATGATGATGATTTCTCATCTCCTCATAATTCAGTCCTAATGTAGTATAATGTTAAAACAATTGTGGAACACTGTAACCTCAGATTCTCCTTGTCAAACTATTTTTCATAATGTTACAATATATATTGTAATGGGAACCCCCTTTATAAAAAAAATCATTTTTATACTACTATTTATTTCAAGTCTAATTGCTTATTATTTGATTGATTATATTTAAAAAAAATATCAATCTCTAATATGATTTTAAAGATCCCATTACTCAAGCATAATCCTGGTCAGACAGAGATTTAATAAAAATATTAAACCAATGGTCATCTTTTCAGACCAAGGTAACTCCCCGACTGCATGAAATGTGAAACACCTCATGGTGATTATTTATAAAGGGTTTAAGCTCAGGATGCCATCCAATACTTACGCTGGAACCCATGAGATGTCACTAACATGTTTCAAGCACTTGACCCATGGCTAGTTCTTAAACATGAGATTGGCAACATATTTACTTGGATGAATGGAGAGAGAGAGAGATGTAAACAGCACTAATAATTTACATCAATTTATTAACAAACAATAACAATAAAAATAATAATAAAATATAAAGCACATAGGAGATATTCTATATTTAAAAACAAATATGCATGCTTTTGAAATGATTATATTCAGGGGAAGATTTTAAAGTTTAATAGTAGTATTAGCAATTTAAGTTTTAATAATGACGTTACAGATAATACTTACTTACGTCTAAGTACAGCACAGTTTCTAGTTTTCATATGTGGTTTACACACAGTCTTTGGATTCCATATGCAGTTTAAACATAGTCTCTGGTTTTCATAAATGGATTATGCACTGTCTTGGGTTTTTATTTGTGGGTGATCATTTTTTCTTCAGATCTAGTCAGATTCTTGGTAAGCATATATGTAACATAAATAAAGCTTCCTGATTCTGCATCCTATGGCATGGGCTGGTCCTCTTGATTTGGTATAATGGGTTTAAACATCAGAAGAAGGTGAGTCAGAGTAAACTACCACAGCATTTGGTTAATGGCAAACAGGAGATGAGGGAGGGAAACAGCTGAATACCAGCATTTGGATCTAGCCACTCATTTCTTTTTAATGGCATGACAGTAGAAGAATGATTTCATCATGCTGGACTGTTAGCAACTTGTTGACTTTATTCACTGCAGCTGTTTGATCTTGTTTATATTTTTAAGTGTCTTCTATAATACTTTCTGCATAGCCTGAATCTGAAATCTGAATAATCTTGAATCTCAGTGACTGAATGAAAGAATATGAATCACAATCTCAAGGAAGACAATATAGAATGTCAGCTTTTTATACACTCTGTCCCACCTTTGCTTGAGTTTCAACCACACTATCAATACATTTTATCTTTAAATTCTTTTAATTAAAAGTTACATTACTTTATTTTTTGTTTTTCTATTTTAATTACTCTGAGATTAGCTATATTGTTAAACTAATCAGTCTGAAATTTTAACATCCAGAACCTCGTTAGTTTAATACGACTTATTTTAATTAATTATAAAAAAAATTTAATTAAAAAGTACTTTTAACAAAGAGTATTTTTGACAGAATTATACAAAAATAAAAGTACATAAAAGAAAGATAATTTATAATTAATAAATAATTTCTTATTCCTAACATATTTTTTTTATTTGAATTTTTACTTTTCCCAAACTATTAATTATTTAAAATTTTATTTTTAAAAAAATAATAAATAAATATTTCCAGTACTTAAGATTTGCCCATATATAAGCATTTGGGTTGGAAAAAATAAATGGATTCATTTTATTCTTTCATGAATACTATATCTTGTGTTGGGAATGAAAGTATTCATTTATTATTATTAACACTCGTAAAAAAAAAAAAGTGCATGCACAATAGCTTGAAAAGGCTGATCTTTAATGTATTACAAAAAAATAATAAGTAAATCAAGCAGCCCATATATATATACACACACACACACATATATATATATATATAATATTAATCATTATTTCCAATTATTATTTTTTCTTATTTGTAAAATTAGCATTTGTAACAATACAACTTTTTGCTTTGCAGTCATTTAAAGTGAATGTTTTAGTACTAATTCAAATGGGTTTTTGCTTTTCCGCACTTTCAGATTATTCAGTAGTGTGGTTTTGCTCAACAATTTAACTGATGGATTCAAACTTGAACATCTTGAAGGTCTATCTATCACTTTTTATGTTTCAACATTACATGATCTACTAAACAGCTGATTATTTGATTATTTATTTAGTTAGAAAAGTTTATCAATATTATAATAATGTAGAGCTTTTTCTTTTATATATATATATGTGTGTGTGTGTTTTATTAATGAAAGAATAAAAATTTAAGTTGTGTTAAGGTCATCTTTGGTCTTAAATGTTTTATTATCACAAGAATAAAAAGCATAAATATAGAGACTTTATCATTATAGCATTATGAGATAAGTGACATTTGTGAATGCTAAACATTGTGTATTGACCATATTAGGTCTAACAGGCAGTCAAGACCCTTGGCAGTACAACTAGATATTTCAGAAGCATTTGATACAGTAAATATAAGAGTACTGCTACAATCTCTCTCAGATATAGACATTCTATCTGAGACAGTACAAATCATAGAAAATTTAATAATCAACAGAGAGATACATATCTCATTAAATGGCATAATCACTGAGGGATCATCTATTTCACAAGGCTCACTTCTCAGTACCCTGCTATTTGCACTATATATAAATCCACTTCTCAGGAACATAGATTCTCTACTACCCGGAGTCTTCCTTCCAGAATTGAAAAAAAATGTAAAAGTGATAGCATATATGGATGATGTACTTGTCATCCTTCCATCCAAGAAATACCTACCACAACTTTATCATATCATCAGCTCCTTTTCTAACAACTCCAGCCTTAAAATCAACACCAGAAAATCATCTTCCTGATGTATCCTAACAGGAAAAAGAATAGCATCAAACTAGCAAGCTGACCCTCAAAAATTTCTGGGATTTCCAATATATAAATCCCAAACAGCCATGTCAAAAGAACTACAAAATAACATAATTCAAGCAACTGAAAAAATAACAAAAACCTGTCAGGAGTGTATCTCTCTCTTTATAGGAAAAAGTGGCTTTATTGAACATGAAGATAATGAGTAGAATCGCCTACTATTTGCCTGTCATGTCTACACCAAACTCCTTCATAAAAAAATTAACAGACTATTTGCAAAGCTCTTCTGGAGGAATAAAACAGTGGCCATCAGTATAGGTAAAATGCAGTATCATTGCAAATACAATGGTATGTCACTACATGCCATCCCAGCCATACTTATACAAAAGACACACACCCTCCTACACAGAATAGGAATCAAATATGGCTACACACAAATACTAGTAGCAATACAGCCAACAGATACTCCGCCTTCAAAAAGAAATAGCTGGCTTTATACAAAAGCTCTTAATATACAGCACTATGATGAAATCACAATAGAATGGCTTTAAAAAAATAAACATCTGGGGAAGTGCATCAGTTAATAAACCCAGAGCCATAACGCAGAGCCATGCATCCAAAACCCAAAACTGGGTTTAACCAACTATAGGATAACTTCGTTATTTAAATACTGGGCTTTGGAGCCCAAGTACCTTGATTTTGTAATCAAATTAAATCTTGAAGATATGCCAAATCTATCCTTCCTTTGTCATAGATGGCATATCACAAAAGTAGATCCGATGTTGCCCAGATGCCATAGAGAAGAGAAATCCTACAACCACATCATTACAACATGTAATGCACAGGGAACAGTGAGACAAATAATATATATTAATATCAAGACAGACTACTACACTATAATCTCACTGCAAAAAAGCATCAAAACTAAACAATTCCCAATCATCAGATTATCAATTTTTATAACATATTCAATCTAGTTCGTGAGGTGTAAAATGACATACACAACCTCACCCAGATCAAAATGTCTGTTTTATGAAAACAATGGAAAAGACAAAAAATAGGGATCAGCTATTGTCATCAAAATTTATTTTTGAAGAAACATGGAAGCTATATAAACTTCCCAACCACTCAAATTTACTTGAATAAACACATCAATTGACAACATCGGACAATATTATACAACTTGAGTCTTTCAAATTTTAATTGTTCAATAATTGTCTCAATTATTTTCATTCCTTTATTTATGTTCTTTTATACAAAATATAACCTTTTTTAGACCTAATAAAATTTGTTTTAAAGTAAACATTGTGTATTTAAAAAGCATTAATCCATACTAACATTGAATAAGGTTTTAAAGCATTTCACAGATGTCTTACTTTTTAAAGATAATTATGATTTTATAATAATGTTGTGTAAACTCTTTGACAAATTGATCTTATTTCTAAGGAGTTATAAATTTGTTTTGTTTTATTAGGTATGTGGTCAATCATCTGTGGTACAATAATTCTATGGTGCACTACAAGAATATGTAAGTATATATGTAATGTGTATAAAAATATATTGTATTATGTGTGTATATATATATTAAATATTCTATTTAAATTATAAATAAATTCGTGTGTATATAAATATATATGTGTGTGTATGAATTCAGTTGATTTTCGTACTAAGTACAATGCATTTGTATAAAGCTAACCCTTCACACACTTATTTTTCCAAATGTTATATATTTTTATCAGCATAATATTATTTTATAATTATATTTCTTATATTTAGTTGTTTATTTGCATGGTTCTTCAAATGATTAGAAGTTAATTTATCTTGTAAATTTAAATGTAAGTCAAATCAAATAAAGTTATAAGTAGATCTTGTTTCATGATAAATTTAATTTGCAGCCTATCTAAGATCATAGATGACAACATATAAGCAGGCATTTTTATTTGAGTATAGTAGAATTTGAGAATTTGGTACCAGGAAGTTTACATTTATATATAGTTAAACTTTTAGGTTTATCTCTCTAAAAAGTATATACACACAAATATATAGGACATGATAGAGCTTTTAGAAATACAATATACATAAGATAAATATTTGAAATACAGGCACTCTTCACATACCTGGAGCCTAATTGTAAATATAGGGGATTTGAACTCAGACTTTCAAGCACCCTTCAACTATCCATACTATCTCATACCACTGATACACATGACCACATACATGTAGAAAAGATAAATAATCACCAATGGACATATTTCATGCTAAACCAGCATCATCAGTTTGTCCAGATTATCATCTCTCTCTCTCACACACACACACATATATATACATATATTATAATACCACCCTTTATATTTTATATTGCCATTTGTACGCTTCTACCCATAGCTTCGAGTGAGGATATTTGTGAGCATGGTCTGATTCCATCGCACGCGTCAATCGTACACATGGATAAGAATTATCTCATCGAAAATGTAAATAAGAGTTCGGGTATATCTATATACCTCTATTTATGGTAGCGCATCCCTACCAGCTCAATCTCAGGGTTTGGGGACTATAGTCTAACTAGAGAACAAAGCTAAACACTACCCAACTAAGTCTTATGTGTCTATCTATTCTGTCCAATAATTTATCCGTTATAAATCTAATAACCCAACCCGAATGTTATCATACCATTTACTCTATTTATTACCATACTTAATACCGATAAAATCTCATTTATCCACGCATATAACTATCAATATTCAAGCGCACAGCCCATTTACCCTGATACACACATATATAATTCATATACACATCAAAATAGTGCAATTATACATCAGAGCTGTTTATTTAAAGTTGTTATTTTATTTAATTTAAAAGAGATTTATTATAGGAATTAATATTGAGGTAACACTAGTTTCTTTACCAAGATGCATTCATTGAACATATATTTAGTGTAAACGTCAATTACCCTAAGTACCGTCGACCCTTCACACGGTCAAAGACAAGTCCTCATTTATAATTCTCCACGAATACAGGTCTGGTTGATATAACGGATGGCAAGGATTTCCAATGTGGTATATCGAATAGCTTATTCCGGAGGTGGAGTAGATGATTCACTCACTTTATGAAAGGATCCCATTTCCTAGATCTTTTGTCGCCATTACACTTGATGAACAAGAACTCTTTTGTATAGCGAAATTTGTAGGTCCACTTCAGATGGGTTCCATGACAACTGTCCACTGGATCGGTTAACGAAACTAGCACTATTGAATTACCCTGACATTTTGGGTGAGAAATATTAATAAACTTCTTAAGAAAATTTTATACGTCCACACACTCTGTAGTCCAAACCGCATTTTTTTTCTTTTTTCTCCTCTCGAGCCCACAAAAAAGTTCTTTTGTTTTCACTCTTTAACTTTGTAAAATTTTCTTCCAATATCCCTACGCCACTGTCCCGTTCTTCTATTGTTTTCCAAAATACCCACCTGACCCGTTCTCGGACTTCTTGATGCCAGTTATTACTAAACCGCCTACAGCAACTGATTTATTTCTATTTCTATCTTCATATGTTCAAAAGATTAATTAGCAAAAGAAAACACGTGTCACCAACAATATTATTAACCAAACTTAAAGAAAAAATTTAACGGATAAAATATATACGAATAATCAATTACAACTTATACAGCTCTGTATATAATTGCTTGGAACCATCACTGTTAATACACACACACATTTTATACTCACATATACAAATATATTTATATAAGCATACCTATCTAACATTCACACTATTTGTAACAGGGTTCGAATGACTATTTACATATATATCTTTTCGTATATAGTTGCTCAACATTAACACTCGCAATTAGTAATATATTACATATGCTTGTATTTGAACCTTGTTTGTTACATACCCCCCTGGTGCGATATCCTTCAAATACCTTCTGTGTATTGGAACTGCTTCTTAAACGACTCTTCCTATCCTTTATCCCTCTCTAGGTTTGCGAAGGGTTTGAGTGACCAGGTGTTGTAGGATCCCTTTACTTCCTGCCCAGTATCCACCCAAAATGCATGTTTTCCCAGACCTTTTACTATCGTAAATGGGCCCTCATATAGATTGCAAAATTTTTTGCAAATAAACTTTCCAGGTTCGGTTACATGGGGCGTCCTCACCATTACCTGGTCCCCCATCTTAAAGGAGTGCGAGGAACTCTTGAAACTCTCCTTCCGTTGTCTGCTCCTGTGAACCATCGACTGGTAGGCCTGCTGCCTATCCTTTTCTAGATCAATGGGAGTTTCTTCTCCTGGAAAACCAGTCTGGAACAACCTAGGTGCGTGCTTACCAAAATGCAAATGTATTGGTGTGAAGCCAGTAGATTCGTTCACCGCCCAATTCATATAGTTTAAAATGTCCGGAAGGTGTTTGACCCACCTTCTATGGTCGGTTTGGACATAAGTATGAAACAACCTACCCAATTCCCGCATCATTCTTTCGCAGGGATTGGACTGAGGGTTACGGATCGAGGTTAACACATGACCGATCTTCAACCGTTCAGTCCATTTCATCCACTCCCTCGAAACGAATGGGGTTCCATGATCTGATATGATAGTTTGAGGTTTTCCCACTGATGGAATATGCTCCTTTTCCAGGACACGTATCGTGTTCCGCATGTTGGCTTGTGTGGTGGGATATGCAGACACCAGTTTAGAGAATAAATCATAAACGACCAGGAGGTATTTTTCTTTATTAAAAGCCGGCAGGGGGCCATAATAATCCATGGCAACAATTTCCTTAGGTTCTCTGGGAATCATGGACAACATCGGAGCTGCATATTTCTTATTTGCGGGCTTAACCCTCTGGCAAATTTCGCACTGCCCAATGACCACTGCAACTTTGCCACGCATGCCTGGCCAGTAAAACCACCTTCTGATCCATCCCTCAGTCTTCATTATCCCATAGTGGCCCGACCTGTGGTGCATGTGTGCCACCACAGCAGTCCTCATATGCCGCAGGATGACCGATCTCCGTTCTGCTGGATTTTCCTTAACTCTGTATTGTAGCACACCTTGCTCCAATCTAAAATTTCGAATAGTTCGCTTGACCCAACCCCCAATCAGTTTGGCTTCTTTACCTTCCAATTGGTCAATGACTGGCTGGAGTTGTTAGTCTTCTCTCTGAAAGTACTCCAGGCGCCTCAAATCGCTTTCAAGACCTTCATCTGTTCTTAACCCTATGCTTGCTATATACAAATTCTCAGTACTCAGATGATGTGATTGATTGTCCACTGGATTGCGACTCAGAGTATCAGCTACTACATTGTCAGACCCTTTACAATACCTCACCGTATAGTTGTATTCATGGAGGTACAGGCTCCACCGTACTAATCTGCTATTGGTGAGGTAGCTGTGGTTGATAAATTCCAGACTCTTGTGGTCAGTAACCACAATGACCTCCGAGCCCAGTAACAGTGTTCGAAACTTCTGAAAGGCCCAAACAATGGCCAATGCCTCTTTCTCAGTGGTTGTATAATGTACCTCAGGACCTTTGAGTAGCCTGCTCAGAAAATATAGTATACCCATTCTTCCATCTTCTTGCTCTTGAGCCAAGGTCACCCGAGACCATATCCACTGCTATCTGTCTGAACTATGAACAGCTTTGAAAAGTCAGGAAAGGCCAGCATAACATGTTCCAAAAAACCCGTCTTCACTCTTTGGAAGGCTTGGTCCTGTTCTTCCATCCACCTCCACTCACTACCCTTTTTTAATAACTTCACCAATGGCTCCATCCATTCTGCAAACTGTTCTTGAAAGCGGTTGTAGAATGTACACAGACCCAGAAATGCTCGGATCTGTTTCTTGGATCTAGGTGTTGGAAAGTCACGAATAGCTGAGATATTGTCCGGGTGTGGTTTGAGTCCCTGGGCTCCCACCATGTGCCCAAGAAAGGCCACCTCTTTCTGACACAGTGTGGTCTTTTTAATATTTATTTTTATGCCCTTTTTTTCGCATTCCTCTAGAAATAGTCCTACTTCCCGTATGTGTTCCTTGATATCAGTTGAGGCTATCAACATGTCATCCATATAAATTGTGACCATGTCCTTTATCTCTGAGGATAGCACCTGGTCCAAGCACCTGAGTAAACCAGCCCCACTGTTTATTAGACCAAAAGGCATCCTGTTAAATTGATATGAGTGGCCCTCATATCTGAACGATGTGTATTGGCAATCTTCTGGATGTAACTTAATTTGCCAATAATTGGCAGTCAAATCGAAGGTCGAAAATACCTTCTTTCCTTGGAACTTCCTTAGTAATTCTTGCATGGGAGGTGGTACATTGCAGTCTGGTACAGTCACTTTATTTAACTGTCGAGTGTCAAGACATAATCTAACACATCCATCTTTTTTTTTAACTGCCACCATCGGGTTGCAATATGCTGATGAGCATTTTGATATAATTCCCCACTCTAGCATCTGATCTATTTGCGCTTTTACTGCCTTTCGGTATTGATGCGGGATGGGGTATGATCTAGCTTTGAATGTCTGGTGATCTCTCATCTTAATTCTCTGCTCAAACCCTTGGATAACCCCCGGCTTGTCTGAAAAGACATGGTGATACTTGGTCAATGTTTGTTGTAAGGAACTATCTTGAACTTTCTTTTCTACTTTCATTCCATCGATCTTATCTTTGAGTTTTTCTGAGACATCCTCCTCTAAATGTAACATCCCTATCGACCATTGAGGCTCCTTTGTCAGAAAATGTACCACTTCACCCTCACAGGTGAGATGACCCCTCTCATAGTCAAGGTTACATTTGTATCTATTTAGAAAATCTGATCCCAAAAGGGCCTCATGTACTAAACCTTTCATTATAAGGAACACATGTGAATAGCTCTTTCTATTAATTTTTAGATCCATCCATATCTGCTTTGGCTCTACTTTAGCTCTCCGGTTGTCTGCCATTGCTATGTGAACTGTTTTTAGAGGGAGAATTGGTATATCTGGTTGTTCCCTTCTAATTTGATGGTATAATCTCTCTGATACTACCGATACCTGACTGCCCGAATTCATGAGGGCTTCCACATTTATTGAACCTACCTTTATAGTGATGATGGGGCATGTCTGAAGTGCATATCTGGGGACCCGGTCTTCCCAAGAACATATTAAATTGCCTATTCTTTTTGTCCCCTTCTTATCCGCATCTGTGTCCCCTTTGGACCTAAGCTTATGATCCTCTATCTGTCTCCTTTCTGTGTCTATTTCTAATTGGCTCAACATTTTATCAATTGTCCCCCCTGATCTTTCTCCTCTTTTTCCCAGCATCCATCTAATTTCATTGGGTAACTTTCTGCATGCCGTTGCTACAATCTGCTCCTCTGATAGTTTACATATCTAGATTTCTCACGTAGCCACCTGCCGCCTAAAAAAATGTATGTACGCTTCTCCATTACCTTCTTGAAACTCCTGCTCTACCACTTGAGCCCTCACCCTTTCTTGTATTTCTTCATTCCAGAATACATTGGTTAATGCTTCTTTATACTCCAGAAATGTTCGAGGTTGCTGACTCAGTGAATTCCACCACGTCTCTGCATGTTTCTCTAGATGATGGTATGCTATGATCACTTGGTGTTCATCTGCTATCTCATAGTACTTATAGTATCTTTCAAGGCTCTTGAGGTGCTCTACGGGTGTCTCCTCCTTTCTCCCTCCATATATTCTTATCTTCAATTCCATTGCCCCTTTTCTTTCCATTTTATATATCACTATTAACGCTAAATGTGCCAGGTTCATCACCCCGGTTTCCAGTGGTCCACTGCATGACCCACCTGATAGACCTTTGCCCCTCCTTATTATCATATTGAGCGATATTGTTTTATAATATCCCAATGTTAGATAAATTCTTCAACCTCGATTTATAAACTATGACTTTATATATATACACAGGACATACCTCAACGCTATTTTCTCCGTTGACCACTCGAGAACTTTTCTATCCGTATATTCCCACCGCCAAATATGCCCATCTACTATATTACCAATATGTATTCAAACTCTTTCTGATTTATAACAAACTATCGCTTTTATTTTTCCCTTTTTTTTTAAAAAAAAAAAAAATCTCCAACTCTCGTTTGTACGCTCTTTTTACATTATGTTAGGATGCCCTTTAAAATGCCCGTTCTCTAACATTAGCAGCCCCGTTAGTTGGGATGCCATTATAATACCACTCTTTATATTTTATATCGCCATTTGTATGCTTCTACCCATAGCTTCGAGTGAGGATATTTGTGAGCATGGTCTGATTCCATCTCACACGCCAATCCTACACAAAGGATAAGAATTATCTCATCGAAAATGTAAATAAGGGTTCGGGTATATATATATACCTCTATTTATGGTAGCGCATCCCTACCAGCTCAATCTCAGGGTTTGGGGACTATAGTCTAACTAGAGAACAAAGCTAAACACTACCCAACTAAGTCTTGTGTGTCTATCTATTCTGTCCGATTATTTATCCATTATAAATCTAATAACCCAACCCGAATGTTATCATACCATTTACTCTATTTATTACCATACTTAATACCGATAAAATCTCATTTATCCACGCATATAACTATCAATATTCAAGCGCACAGCCCATTTACCCTGATACACACATATATAATTCATATACGCATCAAAATAGTGCAATTATACATCAGAGCTGTTTATTTAAAGTTGTTATTTTATTTAATTTAAAAGAGATTTATTATAGGAATTAATATTGAGGTAACACTAGTTTCTTTATCAAGACACATTCATTGAACATATATTTAGTGTAAACGTCAATTACCTTAAGTACCGTCGACCGTTCACACGGTCAAAGACAAGTCTGCATTTATAATTTTCCACGAATACTGGTCTGGTTGATATAACGGATGGCAAGGATTTCCAATGTGGTATATCGAATAGCTTATTCCGGAGGTGGAGTAGATGATTCACTCACTTTATGAAAGGATCCCATTTCCTAGATCTTTTGTCACCATTACACTTGATGAACAAGAACTCTTTTGTATAGCGAAATTCGTAGGTCCACTTCAGATGGGTTCCATGACAACTGTCCACTGGATCGGTTAACGAAACTAGCACTATTGAATTACCCCGACATTTTGGGTGAGAAATATTAATAAACTTCTTAAGAAAATTTTATACGTCCACACACTCCGTAGTCCAAACCGCATTTTTTTTTCTTTTTTCTCCTCTCGAGCCCACAAAAAAGTTCTTTTGTTTTCACTCTTTAACTTTGTAAAATTTTCTTCCAATATCCCTACGCCACTGTCCCGTTCTTCTATTGTTTTCCAAAATACCCACCTGACCCGTTTTCGGATTTCTTGACACCAGTTATTACTAAACCGCCTACAGCAACTGATTTATTTCTATTTCTATCTTCATATGTTCAAAAGATTAATTAGCAAAAGAAAACACGTGTCACCGACAATATTATTAACCAGACTTAAAGAAAAAATTTAACGGATAAAATATATACGAATAATCAATTACAACTTATACAGCTCCGTATATAATTGCTTGGAACCATCACCGTTAATACACACACACATTTTATACTCACATATACAAATATATTTATATAAGCATACCCACCTAACATTCACACTATTTGTAACAGGGTTCGAATGACTATTTACATATATATCTTTTCGTATATAGTCGCTCAACATTAACACTTGCAATTAGTAATATATTACATACGCTTGTATTCGAACCCTGTTTGTTACAATATATATATATAATCAGTGATCAGTTTATATTAAGATAGCAAATCTTCATACTTTAATGGACATGCTTCAATACACACCAACCTCCCACTCTTCAGCCATCCATACCAATGAAAATCTGAGGATGGAAAGCCCAAATCCCATGCTGATGCCAATATTATTACCATGCCCATGTTGATCAAGTCATTCTGACCCCTCAAGTATAGGACCTATATTTACAATTAGGCTCCTGGTATGTGAAGAGTGGCTGTATTTCAAATATTTACACATTAAGCCTACATCCTGCCCATCTCTCTTCTATGTATTTAAATGAATAAGGTCTTATACATGAGTGGTCAGAATGACTTGAGGTCAACATGGGCATGGCAATAATTTTGGCATCAGCATGGAATTTGGGCTTTCCATCATCAGATTTTCAGTGATATGGATGGCTGAAGAGTTGGAGGTTGGAGTGGATTGAAGCCTGTCTATCAAAGTATGATGATTTGCTATCTTAATATAAACTGATCACAGATTACATATATATGTGTGGGAAATGATAATATGGACCAACTGATGAGTGCTGGTTTAGCATGAAATATGTATATTGGTGAATAATTATCTTTTCTGTATGTATGTGGTCATGTGTATCAGTGATATGAGATAGTATGGATAATTGAAGGTTTCTTGAAAGTCTGAGTTCAAGTCCCCTATATATACATAAAATAAATAAATTGTGATAAATATCAATGTTTATATATTAACTATCAATACATTTACTCTTTTTAAAAAAAATACTTCTGGAAAAAAAATATTATTAAATTATTGCTAATATTATTAGGTGTGATGTAAATATATAAATAGTATGTTTTCAGAATGACCTATCATATCTTTTGGGTTTCAAACTGATCAAAGGCTAATGTATTACAGTGATGATAACATATTTCTATCCAATTAGTAGTCAACCTCATAATTTAATTTTTAGCACTAATCTTTACAAGCATTGCACACTTTTAAATAATTGTAATATGATTAAAATAGGACAATTTCAGCCTGGTTAGTTATGCTTCAAACAAAAGTGCAGATCTAAACTTTTTCATGTTTTCCAAAAATAAGAACACCAGAGTAAAGTAATTCAAGAGGAAAAAAAATATCGATGAAATCAATATTGATAATATGATTGGTTTTCTTGCTTAAGAAAGATAAAAGAAAATTATTTTTTCTTAACTATAGAAAGATCAACAATAATTATGTTAATTAATTTATGACTGTAAACTGTCTAAGAGCATTGTAAACTGTCTAAGAGCAAATAAAAGACGTTGAAAAAGATTTTGAAGTTGATTTTCTGTTTTCCAAAAGTAGTCAAGCATTGGTGGCCTAGCGGTTAGCATAGCTGCCTTCCAAGCATCTGGTCCGAATTTGCTATCCGGTCAGTACTTTGACATATATAAAAAAAAGTATGATTTTTTTTTCTTTTTTGAACAAGTTAGGATTTTTCTACAAAAGACAAGATAGAAAAATCAACTATCCACACAGATGGCTTTCCATCATTAATTTCCTAACTTTAGCAATAATATTATCTTTATATTGAGAGTAAATAAATTTTCAATATTTAAAATATAGTATAAGGCATTTTCAAAGCTGATCATTATTTAATATAAAATCTAGAATATATATATATGCATATATATATTTTTCTCCTATATGCTACAATGTATGTTTTAATTAATGCAATTTGTGCATCTATTTTAGCACAATTTTATGATTCTTTAATTTTTCTTTTTCTATTGCCAATGGACTCAGTAAAATATTTGACTTTTTGAA
Organism: Epiperipatus broadwayi; assembly: GCA_028023455.1. Taxonomy (NCBI): domain Eukaryota; kingdom Metazoa; phylum Onychophora; class Udeonychophora; order Euonychophora; family Peripatidae; genus Epiperipatus; species Epiperipatus broadwayi. Next base: position 587,792 of record JAQFVV010006534.1, on the reverse strand, counting down.
TAGTCATTTTTCATTTAATTTTTCAATAGTAATAGTGGTAGTGGTGATCGGAGGAGTAGAAGGAATAAAAAGAGCAGTAAGAAGAGTAGTTAAGTTAGCAAGACATATTATTGGCTATAAAACATATAGTAGTATATTTTGGCATCTTGAAAAAAGCAAAATTATTTTAATAACTGCAAATTTTGCTTCAAAGAAATTAAATGTTCAAAAAGGCTAACAGTACGAATGTTGAATGAGATTAATCAGAATGAATATAAAAAGTCAAACCAATCAGTTTGACAGAGTACTTGCTTGATCAAGCTCTCTAGAATAATCCATGATTTTTTTTTTGGGGGGGGGTATTTATACCCACACTCAATTTCCCGTAAACTATCCTTGTTGTCAAATTCTATCCCTGAGGGCATGGCAAATCTTAATCTCCAGCTCAATCTAATATAGGAATTCCAACCAAGGATTATTTTAACTAAAATAACAACACAAAATTAAATCTCCACTTTTAGAATTAAATTAGAAATGATTAAAATAAGAAACAGGAATATAATCAACATGTTTGCTTATTTTTAATTAAATTAATTAAAAACAAGCAGTAAAAGTAAACTATTTTAAAATCAATTCTATAAAAATTAAAATGATCTATTTTAAATAGAAACGAGTATGTGTTTTAATACATGTACTCTTTTTAAATAATTAACTTTTTTTCTTAACATTAGAAATTTAACAAAAATTAAAAGTTTTTAAATTTGGTAATAAAACCATTGAATTGGATATCAATCCAGTTCAATATATTTGTATTGTAACAGTATAAATGAATTGAATGTGGCATTGAAAACATATTCCACCCTGCAAAAATTTGTAAAATTATCTAGATAATTTATTTATAGCAATATGGATGCCACTTTTATGACCAATTACAATGAACTTTATGACCTGTAGTAAATGTGCAAATACATGACATGGATGTTTAAAGTTTTATATTAAAATCTTAAATTAATGGTAATCCAATGAATAATGAAACAAACTCAATGCAACAACCATTGAAAGAGGTTTTGCATTAACTTTAAAATAGACATAAATAGAATTTTGAGATCAAAGACATCATGGCAATTGACAAAAATACTAACTTTATTATTTTATGATAATTAAAATACCAAAATAATAATAATAATAATGATAAATTATTACTAGTATACTATTTTTTTAATTTCAATAAAGAAATTTTATAACCTTAAAAAATATTTTGCTTATGTTAAGATATAAACTTATATAACATTAAAAAATATTATTTCAAATCAATTTTATTATATTTTATTATTATACAACAATTACAATAATCATGTATATTTCTTTACTCTTTATGATTTAAATTATTTTTAATTTGAATATTAGAATTATGAAATGGAGCAGAAGTATGTCTCATTAAGTATTAACAATACTTAAATCTACCATGTGTTGGAAAGATATGTACATATATATATATATATATATATATATATATATATATATATATATATATATATATATATATATATATATATATATATATATATATATATATATATATATATATATATATATATATGCTCCCTGCTTTGAGTTAAACATATTTAATGCATAGGAAAAGCTAATATTTACAGTTAAAATCACTTATTAAATATTTTATGTGACTAACATATAAATAAAAATAAAGATTTAACTATAGTATTATGTGACCCTCATCTTTATAATATCTCCATATGTGCATATATGAATCATTAATTAATATATTTTTTTAAAATTAATATTTGTTATATAAAAAGTATTATTACTATTATATTTTTATGTTGACATTTTGAAAAAATATATTTTTTTATTAAAATTAAAATAATATTATCATTTTATTTTTATTTATTTAATCTGAATGGTCTGATATTAAATAATAAATGTTCCAATTGTCCAAATTCCTATCCTTGCATATTTAAAACCTGACAAGGTAACAATTGAATGAAACTATTACATTTCCATTAGCTTTGAATAACTAATTTGTTTTTAGCAATATTTTTTTGCATATCCTTTTTAGATTTCTAGTTTAGTGATAAATATAACTAAATTTAAGATATCTAATATTTTTAAAGAAAGATATCCATTAATATAATTCATTTATTCAGCATGTAAAGCTTTTCATCCAGTTTCTTAAAAAAAATATAGTAGCAAAGGAGTGGTTAGACCATTTCCTGACATTTATTATCTTAATAATCCATATTTTTGATTTTGCAGCAGTTAAAAAATATAACTAATCTATAGTTGAGTTTTTAAATCAGAAAATTCAAAGATAGTCTAATTGTGTCACTCAGTCCAATGACTGTTTCTCCAGTTTATTTATTCAAAAATTGCAGTCTTTTACCAATCTCTTTCAATAAACTTTTTTTGATTTTTACATGTTCATCTAGCTTTCTTTTAAATTCAATTCATTTACACAAATAAAATTATAAAAAATAATATTTTACAGATCATAATAATAATTATTAGCAATCAAGAACAAACATATTAAACCTTTTATTACTTGTTCTAAATAATGACTAATAACAATATTAATTTTTATATGATAAATTATTTAAATACTTATGTGTGCAATATTTATTTAGTTTATTTATTTATTATACGCACATATATCATCTATTTACCAGGCTGTTTATCAGTAGTAAATGCAAATTAATACTTTTTATTAACTATATTTTGTCTTTTAATAAAAAATAAAAATAGAGCTATTGGTTTTTTTATCCTTTTTGTTAAATATTTTTTTCTTTTAGCCTTCTAGTTACAATATATATATATATATATATATATATATATATATATATATAGATTACAATGTATATATATATATATATATATATATATATATACATTGTAATCTTCCAAATAGGCCCCAGAAATATTGCTTGTAATTAAGTAGCACTGTATCAGTAACTCTGATGGCATCTTACTAAAAAAAAATGAAAAAAACCTGAAATTTTAAATTTTTTTACTAATGTCCTAAAAATATGTTTAAAAGCACTTATAGATATAATTTGAAAGTTCTGAGATCTTTAATATTTTCCTTTAGTGAGTAATTAATGTTAGAAAGGGGGATGGTTTGTCACAGAAATTGTCAGTTTGGTTTAAGTTGATCCAAGTTTGTTTTGTTTGTCTGAAGAACAGTACTGATATTTATTTAGATAATTCTCTGGTTTATTAGCTTATAATATTTCAATCCATAGTAGAAATAGTGCAATATATTTGGCTTATCATCATAGAAACTGTCATTTCAGTCACATCAGCTTAGTTCCTGCAATACAGTATTTGTGAATGTTCATGTATGCTTGTGCCATCTTTCAGCTTCATTTTCCATTCATAAACTTTATTAAACAACCAAATATCATGTCTCATAGCAAAATGTTTGATTTCATAACCAATAGCTTGAATAACCTGCTTGGTTAATTTTAAATGAATCAATGGATCATTAGACCAGTGGTTTATTAAACAACAAATATACTATTAAATATTTTATTCGCTAAAATAATTATCATTAGTTTTATTCTGTTACTTTAGAAATACAAAATATTTTATTCTTGGTTCAATTTATTTAATACTTTTTTAAAAAGACAAAATATTTTTTTCTTTCTTTCTTTTTCAAGACAAAAAATTTCTTGCATATTTCATCACTAATTAAGCTCAGTGCAATGGGTGGAGCAATTTTGTTTCTAGAGCTTTAAACTTTTAAGTAATATAGAATTATTAGATGAACAGATGTTTGGGTAATAGTCTAGGATATATAAAGGAGGATTTCTTTTTACAAAAACTGGACTTTACTTTGCTTTTCTGATATCATCAATTCTCTCAATAAAAGTTTTTTTTTATTAGTACAATTTCGTTTCTACAAGTTGATTCTTTCCATAGTCCAAGGTCAAAAGTAAAAATTATTATTAATTTTCTGGATGAAAAACAGCTCAAAAAATTTACTGGAAAAAATAAGGAAGTAATAGGCAAATGTAGACAATGGTAAAAATAAAGTATTCTTGCTTTTTAACTGACTAGTTTAAATTTTAAAATCATTGTTTGAGATTCATATGTGTGCCTATATTATCAATTAATTTAAGTTTAATTTCTAATATTAAAGAAACAATGGAAATGTGTGTTTATATTTCAAATCTATTTTACCTAAATCTTAATTCTAATACTAAAGAAGTAATTGAAGTTTATGTCTACATTATAAGTTTGATTTACTTAGATTTTATCTCTAACATTAAAGGAGTAACTGGAATGTGTGGATTTTATTGTTATTATTCTGGGAAATTTATGTTGGACTTTTTCATTAAACACTTCAGAGACCCTTTGTTGATAATTTTTACTAACTATAATAGAATGAGGTTTAAATGGAAAGATGTGTGTGGATAATTTATTCTAACCTGCTTTATTATCACTATTGATAAAACATTTACATAACCTTGGTTTTGGAAATAAGAAACAAAAATGAGTGACATATAACTGATGAATTATTGACTTATCTTTAAATGTGCTGATAAATACACAGGTAGAAGAGCATGAAACTGGATATGAATTTCTTTTATTGTTCTCCTCATTTGCATTTGATTTTTTTATTAAAATATGTTATCAAAAAACTTATGTGAATTTAAATGAATTTTATGAACTGAGTTATGATTTGCCTGGTGAATGGCATTTGAAAACTTGGAACAAATGCTTAAACATATCTAATGAATCAAATAATAAATTATTGTTAAATTTATGCTGTATTAGATATTTATTACTAATAAAAAAATTTATGTATTATATTGCCAATGGTTTCATTAGCTATTGATAAAAACTTTGAGATGCTGTTAAATCAAACCCAATTAATATTATTCATCTCCCTGCAGGAAATTGTTATATGTTTATCCATACACATGATTATACTAATGATCATCATAAACTTTTCATTCCAGCCAGCAAAAAAAAGTTTTAATGATTATTATTATTTTGTCAACATTTGATAGATAGGTAGATTTAAAATTTTGCCTTATAATTTTTTTTTATTTGATTATTTCTTTCTCCAAGAACATCTCAAAGGTATAATATGGAGAGATATTATACTGTGTAATTAGTATTATTTTAATATAGTTTTCATTAAGTACTTGTGTTTCTATATGTGTATCGCAATAGAAATATCTATTTGCTATTTACATTTTGAGAAGAGGTAGTTAAATAAAATTTATTGTTTATCTTTGCATTTTTAAGAATTTATAAAACAGTTATTTCTTAATAATTATTTTACTCAAAATTTAAAGATTTGTTGTTTATACCAAACCAAACTTTTATTTTAATTTTGTGCTAATGCCAAACGCACTAAAGAATTATTTTGTCTTTGCTTGCTAGAAGTTATTTTGCCTTGCTTCTTTAATAATAATTAGTATATTTTCAAATTAAAATATTATACTTGTCAGAAATGAGAGATTTATTCATTATTACTTTTACAATTTATTAATTAATGTCATTACAGTATTTTTTTTATCAAATGTGATTTGGAATTGTTCGTGCATTATTATGCTTATATATACATGTCTGTTATTTAATCTAGTTATAATAATGTTTGAATGGAAAGTAGAAATAATTTAATTCCCATTGGTTTTGGCCAATAAAATGTGCCAAGAGAGGTGTAAAGTTTAGAGATTTATTTAAGAGTGAATTTATTATTTTTATTATGCTTAGATTGAAATATAGTTAGTGGCTATGCAGAACAAATTATTTATGTTATATAGTATATTATCAGGGATGGAGATAAATCTCCCTTAATTTATTTGAGTATTTGCTATTGTCAGGGATTGAAAAAGCTCTTCCTTAGCTTTTTGAAATATTTTTTAGAAGTAGATTATATCCTCCAGATTTAGTAGTTGTATTTTATTAATTATAGTATGAGAAGCTAAGTAGTGTATTTCACTTATTTTCTTGGTAATGAAAACATATCCATACCAGTTTGTTTTAAGCCTCAGAAATTAAAGTTGGGTGATATTGTGTATTGTTATTTAAATGATTAGGGTTATGAAAATCTTTTATCCCTCATGTAGTTGTGTGAAAGGCATTCCATCATTTATTCATAGCCAAGTGTAAGATAGTTTGCTGATAAAAAAGGAATATAAATGTAGAATTGATTTTTCTCACAGAACAGCTGAAGTAGAATTAGTATTAAAGCTTGATTGGCCATTGTTATTATCCATATTATGATATTTATCCCAATTCCATAAGTAAACTGATCAGATTTAGCTATATTAATTATTTTATAACAGATAGCATAATTCAGATGCATGAATAAAATAGTATTAATTTGTAAGTTATGGAAAAATACATTATTAAGATGTAATTCTTTAATTATTGTTTCAAATCATATATTAATTATTTAGATTTTATACCATCAATTCTCATAATGTTTCATCTTCATCTGAATGAGTAAGCAAAAGAAAAGAAAGTGTAGTTAATTAATAGAATTACTTATTTGGTTTGTGAAGGATAGCTTGACCTTTTATTCCTAGATTTAAACCACTCTCATATTATTTGATGTGTATTTGAACTAAAATGCCAAGAGATTTAGTTTTACTTTATAATTTTAATGTCAGTGTAACAGAGTTTTATTATCATGAGTTTATCAGGATTAACTACTAGCTTGAATATATTTCATAAGTAAGATACCAAGAAGTTTAGATTCATGTTGATTATTTTTGTGCTGGTATTATAATGTTTCCTTTATCAAAATGGATTGATAGCTGGCATATGTTAAAATAAAATACAGAAAACTTATATTTATGTTGTTGATTTTCATGTAGACTATTTAATCATTGATGTTAGAATCATCCAAAAACATGTATATGAGTAAATTATAAAAACAAATGTTTATTCAAATTATCTTGTAATAAATGTTTTATTTATTTAAAGTTGTGTTCAGAATTCTTCTTTGACATGCATTCGTGTTCTATATTTCCACACATGCACACACACTTACATATACAATATATGATTGCACTATTCCATAATTTAGTGATGAATATGTCTAGATCTGATGATGTTATTTTTCTTGATCCAAACAATGTATGAAATGTTGATTATTTAATGATTCTCTGAAACTTTTATCATTTAGTTATTATTTAGATGATGAATTGAAATCAAAATGCACCCTATTCTTTCATTATCTAACTGTTACCATTTTATTAGAATAATGCTTAATTTGTATCATTACTTTTATAATAGTAATTAGTAGTTGTTGGATCATTACTTTTATAATAGTAATTAGCAATTGTTGGAAAGTATAGATTTAAAATTAAGCCATGCAATGAATTAATTCCCTGAGATATTCACTTATTATTTAGATTAAACATTAATTCAGTTTATTTTAAATTACTGTATAATTGAAGGTTAAATAGTGTTTTATTTTATTTTGTATTGGATTCTAACATATCATACAGTTTAGTTAATCAGCATTGCATCTTTATTTTATTAGTTTAACTTTATTACATGATAGAGGTTGTTGAATACATGTGGATGATGTGAGGAAATGGGGTATAGACTATAACTTATTAATTTAAATGGTGGAACTTTACCAATTTTAATTCTTTATTTATTTTAGAACTTACTAGATGTTTTGTTCCTATTAATCATAATGTTTCCTCTCACATCTAATATACATTTTACATCCTATAGACCTCTGTAGCCCCAACTGAGCTAAGCTAAGGTAGAATAGCATTGTAAAGTCTCATTAATGATTTTAAAGCAAGATCAGACTAGTAGTTTATTCAATGATCAACAGAATTGGTGCCACCAGATATTTGTTGGCAATAAAGGTAGGTGAGGTGTTGAGAGAGGGTTACAATATATATATATAAACAAATTATACCAAATTCAGAACATAAAAAATGAGCCAAATTCACTGCCAAGATAAATTTCTGAACTGTAAGGAAATGCAAAACTCAACACAAATATATATTAAATAAATTTGCCATAATTCTTACTTACTGGATAAAATTAATTTGGATGGTCTTCACTAACTTACAATCTTTTAGGTAACAATTTTTGGCGAAAAAACAGTCTATATCTGCTTAACACATGTTTTTGTCTCAATAATTATCCACAGTTTGAGTACTTGTTGACATCCATCAAATATATTAATTAATAACTTGTAGATTTATGACATTATGCTTGTCCAAATTATGATAACATTAAATAGTGCTATCACACTTATAATGTAAAGCTGTATAATTAATGTCAATTCAATCATTTTTTGCATATTATACTGATAGAATGATTTCAACGAACGAGTCAGAACTGGCTACGACTATGAGAAGTACAGTTTCTCGAAAGTGCTCAGCCATTTTAATTGACTAATTGATATTAATTATACAGCTTTATGATATAAGAGTGATAACACTATTTAATATTATCAAATATATTAATACATTTTTTACTAAATTTTTTAACATAATTTAATTGAAGCTTACTTTGTATCAGTTTTAAATTGATAGATGTGGCAGAATTCTTAATCAAATACATTTTATAAATAATCTTATTTTAAATTACAAGTGAATAAGTACATAATTAACTAAACATTACACAAATGTGTAATAATATTGAATGATAAAACATATCCAGCAAAGATTGATTGAAAAGTCCATAAAATTTTTATAGATGGCCCAAATTAACATTTATCAATATTTAGTACATATATATATATATATATATATATATATATATATATATATAAATATATATATATATATATATATATATAATGTATATATATATATATATAACATTTTATTAATTATTTACATATTTAATAGTTATTTTAAAGCAAGGAGGTAATTTATGAGCTTGATTAAGAGTTCTGACTTGTTTATTGATATTAAATTTATATAAAGGAAGTTTACTGAATTTACCAATAAAATTGCATATGTTGTATGGGACCTCACCTACTTTCTACATTGCTGCTTATGTTCATTATGTTAAAATCATCAGTTCAACAGATACTTGTTTTGTAGTATGATCTTCTGCTTAAAACATAAATAAATTAATATATATGACATATATTTAATATTTTCAATATTATTACATACTTGTGGAGTGTATTTGATTAGATATTTACTTATTCAAATATTATTTAAAAACAAGATTATCTATAAAGTCAGTTTGAGTTGAATGATTATTTGTTTATTCCCATTAAATTAATACAAAAAAGACTATGGTTACAATATCATTAAAATTATATTTCCTTTTTTATACCTAATGGAATATTGTAATGATATGTAAATAGATATTGCATTGTTGTGTTTAATGGTGTGTTGGCTAGTTTCCATATTTCTGGTATGATTTCAATTATAACACAATTATATGTCCAGCAGAGATTATATTTTGTCAAAGATTGCTGCTTGTCTTGCATTGGTGGTCGAGAGGTCAGCGGGACTACCTTGCACTTGCAGGCAGTTGCCCGGGTTGTGGGTTCACATCCCGGCTGATGCTATGACACTTTAAAAAAAAATAATGCTGCTTAAAAGATTGTGAATTTCTGTAGATAATATAAGTTAAACTTTATTCAACATGGTTACATATTAATGAAGTATTTGATTATTTATTTAAATATTTATTGAATAACAAAGTTATTTATAAAATGGTTAAAAATTCAACTTGTGTACTATCAATAAAATGCTTTTTAAATTATCATTAAATTTATGTTTAAACATTAACAACAAATTAAACATTGAAATGATATTTAAATAAACATTTAGATGCTGTGTTTGTTAAAATACAAGGGGAGAACCAAAAATAACTGGAACTTTGTATTAAAAAATTGTATATTTACTTTTAGATATTGCAATTGAAATTGCTTTAAAAAGTATTGTCTTTTTAATACAATGCACTGGTCAATATCTGTTTTTCACTTGTGATGCTTGTTAGAGATGTGGTAAATTTAGGATTCCAATTAAATCACTCAAACTTGCTTTTATGAGATCAGTTTGCATATAATCCATTTCCAGCATCACAAATTTTTTTCTTGTCATTTTCTGTAAATAAAAACAGAATTTCACATTTTTCAAACATTTCAGCCATTATAAAATAATTGATAAGTACACAAAATGCACTTTATAAAAAAATGTGTCACATAGCCCCATTGATTTTACACAATGTTGTAGATTGATGCAGAAGAATTGCTGAAAACAGTATGTAACAGCAAAAATTTATACTGCAACAGGTGTGCAAACCAGAAAACTAGACCAGTTATTTTTGATTCCTCCTTTATATATTTCTAGCACAAATTAGTTTATTACTTTTCATCAAAGTTTGTCACTTTAAAAAAAGTTCATAGATTTCAGAAGATAGCATAAATTAACTTTATTCATATATATATATATATATATATATATATATATATATATATATATATATATATATATATATATATATATATATATATATATATATATAATTTTTTACAGTCTCACAAGAAATGCAAGTATGCATATCAGATTCTCAAATGTTTGGATTCTGTGACAAAAAAATTGAAAACTGTCCAGTCATTAATGGAGCCAAGTTTGAAAAAGGAAACTGTACAGGTGATGCATCTTGCTGTATCATGCCTGTCTCTGGTACAAATGTAGCTCAAGGAGAAACAGCTGTACAAAATTCAGGAGTACAAAAAAGTTCTGCTTCTCTTACAGCATCAGAAACAGGGGCTTCACAAGGAGGATATAGTTCAGCATCAGGTTCTGCAGAAGCATCTGGTCCAGCAGCTGAACCTCCAATACTGACAATGTCTGAACCAGCTCCACCTGAACCTCCAACACCACCTAAGTCTGAACCAGTTCCACCAGCACCTCCAATACCTCCTAAGTCTGAACCAGTTCCACCTGTACCTCCAGTTCCACCAGTACCTCCAGTTCCACCTGAACCTCCAATACCACCTAAGTCTGAACCAGTTCCACCTGTACCTCCAGTACCACCTGTACCTCCAGTTCCACCTGTACCTCCATTTCCACCTTATCCTAGTATGCCAACATATGCACCATATCCTCCATACCCTCCATATCCACCACTTCCACCTTTGCCAACAATTCCACCCCTGCCACCTTATCCACCCCTTCCTCCTTTTCCACAACTACCAGCTATTCCACCTTTACCTCCATTTCCTCCTTTGCCAAGTTTACCAGCTATTCCACCTTTACCTCCATTTCCTCCTTTGCCTAGCTTACCAGCTTACCCACCTCTACCACAAGTGCCTCCAATTGGTGTGGGTGTGGTTGGTGCTCCACTCATACCGCCTTTACCACAAATTCCTCCAATTGGTGGGGGTGTGATTGGTGTTCCACGTATTCCCCCTCTTCCACAAATGCCCCCAATTGGTATGGGTGTAGTTGGTGTTCCACGCATTCCCCCTCTACCACAAATGCCTCCAATTGGTGTAGGTATGATTGGTGTTCCACGTATTCCTCCAATAGGTATGCCACCCATTATAGGTGGAATGGGAGTTATGCGTGGAGGTGGAATGGGAGTTATGCGTGGAGGTGGAATGGGAGTTATGCCTGGAGGTGGTTTTATACATGGAGGTGGTGTTGTACGTGGAGGTGGTGTTGTACATGGAGGTGGGCTTATGCATAGAGGTGGAATTATGGGTGGTGGACTTATACGTGGAGGTGGACTTATGCATGGAGGTGGGCTTATACGTGGAGGTGGGCTTATGCGTGGAGGTGGGTTTATGCGTGGAGGTGGGCTTATACGTGGTGGTGGGCTAATGCATGGAGGTGGGCTTATACGTGGAGGTGGGCTTATACGTGGAGGTGGGCTTATACGTGGAGGTGGACTTATACATGGAGGTGGATTTGTACATGGAGGTGGACTTGTACATGGAGGTGGACTTGTACATGGAGGTGGATATGGACATGGAGGTGGAGTTATAGGTGGAGGTGGAGTTATAGGTGGTGGAGTTATAGGTGGAGTAATAGGTGGTGGTGGAATGACAGGTGGAGGTGCAGTAGTTGGTGGTGGTACAGTAGTTGGTGGAGGTGCAGTTATTGGTGGAGGTGCAGCTATAGGAGGTGTAGCAGTAGGTGCATGTTCTGCTGTGGAATGTGGATATAAAGGAACTGAGTTATATCCCAATGGATTAAACAACATGCGTGCAAATGAATTTTGCTGGCAAGTAAGTATTAATAAATGTGTAATTTTTATTATATATGCAAATGCAATAGTAATATATAAATTACATCAAGATTCTAAATTTCAAATACTATACTACTATTATATCAATGTATTTATTCACTAAGAGGGTTTTATGGGTCAAATGCATTTTTATAATGTTACAAATTAATAAATTTATTTTAAGATTATCTAATAAAAACATTCTGGAAGACCTTACTCTTCTTAGTAATGCAGAAAGTTTATGTATTGCTAAATTTGAATACTAGCTTTTTTATTTTTTAAAAAATATATTTCACCCAAATATAATTTTTTATTTAATAAATTAAAAATCCATGTGTTTTTTATGTAATCTTATATAAAATACAAATACATTTTATATAACTGCAGTCTAGATGTAATATAGAAGACTTGAACACAGACTTTCAAGCTTCCTTTAACTATCCACTCTATCCCATAAAACTAACATATCTGACAATTGAAAATATGATGATGGAATGCCCAAATCATTTGTGAATGCAGGTATTATTATTGTGCCTATGTTGATTTTAAGACACTCTGACCCTTCATTTATAGGACTTTTTCCATTTCAACACAAAATTGGGATAAGCACAATATGGATTGAATTTGTAATATTTGTGTATCTGATGTCTAGATGTAATATAAAAGATTTGAACACAAACATCTAATCTGCAAATATATAAAATATTACAAATTCAGCCTGTATCCTTCCCATTCTTTTTTTATGTAATTAAATGAAGGTCAGAGTTTCTGAAAGTCAACATGGGTGTAATAATAATATTGGTATTATAAGAAATTTGGATATGCCATCATCAGATTTTCAATGGTGTGAATGGGTGAAGAATTGGAGAGTGGAATACATTGAATCCTGTCAATCAAAGTGTGAACTTTACTATCTTAATATAATTCAAGCTCTAATTATGTATGTGTGAAGGAAATGATGGTCTGGACAAACTTATAAGTCCTGGTTCATAATAAAATATATATATATTTGAGATCATTTATCTTTTTGACATGTGTGTGGTCATGTGTATTGTTTGTATTAAATAGAGTGTATGGCTGAGGAAACTTGACAGTCTGTATTCAAATCCTTATATTATATATGTTATATATTTAAAGCCTTTATATATATGAATTAAAAAATTTGCAAAATTGAAGGTAGAAAAGATAATATTTAATGCTACAGGAAGGACTTGATTAGCTTTGTCTATTCATGGACCATAACTTGACAAAAAATAAGAAATATTTAATAATACACATACATCTAATGATACAACCCTAAGCCATGGATCAATACGCAATATGTCTTTATATATACTCAAAGATAATAACCATTTTGCACACAGATTTTAATCTTGGCTTTAGATACCCTCTGTTGATAAATGAACTTTTTTAATAATTCTAAGGATAGAATTAATCACAAAGAAAAGATTAATTGTTTTGTGCTATGAACTACAAATTTTGCCATAGCTAATATTATGGAGAAACCCATGCATACCTAAAATCTAGAATAGCCCAGACTGCTCATTTATATAAAACAGCCAAATCCAGAAATGCTTATAGCACAATATTTATTGACCATGAAAATAATACTGGTCATTCCTTCAAACCTGACAATGCTAAAATCATCTGTCTCAAAAATAATATAGAAATGGAAAATAAAGCTTGCCATATTATCAATTTTCATAACTCTATAAATATTAGAAATTATAGCATTTTTCTTAGTAGACACTAATCATATAATTCATATGCAAATTCATAATAATTAGTGGCCAGGTTAATTTGCAATCTATATGCAGACAAATACTGTTAATATTTTGCTAATTTTATTTTTTGGTCATGCTTTGACAAAGATACACCATAAACTTTTAAAATTTAAATTTATTGCTGTATTTGAGTTTGAGTTTTCTTACATATTATCTACAGTTGACACTCGTAATCTAGTTTATATTTTCAAGTTTTACTAATGGCTAAATTATAGTGTGTTTGTGTCAGATTTAAAGTTGAAAAAGATTTTATCAAGTTTGAGGTGTGCCTGAAATGTTTCCAGTCAAGTAGTAAATATAGCATTTTTCCAAAATGTTGTGACATTCAAATTAACCAATGTTAAAACTTTAACACTGTAGTGTTTGCTCTTAAAGTAAACCATGTAAAGGTTATTGCCATGGAAATAAAACACCAAATTAAAAGCCAAACAATATCCAACTCTGCATGAGATATTTCAGAGATGTGGTGCACTGAGATATAAACTAACTGTGAAGTTTAACATGAAGATTATTTTCTTAGAGGAGAAGTAGGGTGTAGTGTTGCCAAATTTAAGAGATGAAATTTTCAAATTTTGAGAACTTATTGGGTGATGAACTCATAAGCTTCCAACATCTATTACTTTGATCAGGTTCTTATTATATTGGAGAAGGGTGGCATAACTTCCAAATAGAACTAGTAGCAGATTTTGAATGGCAGATAAATGCACTAATAAAGATTCTATTATAAAAAATGTAAAAATTTCTTGCTTATTGATATGATTCTCTGTTTAATAGACATTGGAATAAAAAAATTAAGAAGTTTAATGAATTTTTAACAAAAAAAGAAATTATATGTCTTAAGGAAAAATAAGGATAATCAATTTGTACTACTAAATAAAGCAGCCTATATTTAAAAGATTTAACAGCAAATTAGCCCTATTAAATTCGAATTAATGATTACAACTTTAAGAATCAAAAACACATGTTTGTACCTAGTGTTTAAGATAATATTACAAAAAAGCCTTTACGTACATTTATTATTTAAAAATATACTCTCTGCTCCAGTTATTTTGCACATATTTGCAAAAGTAAAACTTCACAAGCAAAACCATCCACTAAGACTTATGACCTTTGGCAAAGCAAAATATAACCATTATCACATCCAAAGTGGTCAACTATTTGCAATCAGAACTTGGCTTTGGAAAGCTGACAAATAAGTCATCTTTTGATTTTGTTAACATTCTTAGAAATGTAGATATTTGTGAAATTTAAAGGATGGCTTTTTTTTTTTGATGTGACTAAACTTTATGGTTCAGTTAATTGTGTATTGTCAATCAATATTATATATATATATATGAAAAACAAAAAACAAGTTAAAAACTTGCTAATGCTTGTATTTATGTCAACAGATGGTGTTCTACCAAAAACACCATCAAGCGTTTGTTTACATAAATGTCAGAGCATGCATTCACTATCTCTAACTTTAATTCCACTTTCTGATCATGATTTCAAGCTATTTGCTATCGTCAGTGAAAGACAGGAATTTTAGAAACTAGATCTAAGCACAAACTCTGAGCATTTATGAAACAGTTTCTATTCAGCTTGCGAGTGTGAATCTTTTAGACACGTAATGTCTTCAAACTCAGCATAGCAAGCCAGATAGCTACATGGGTCTGATCTCAGTTCAGCATCACCACATAGTAAAAGCCTCTGCAATATATATCATTGCTAGAAATACCTCAAAGGTACATTTATGAAAAACAAAAAACAAGTTAAAAACTTGCTAACGCTTGTATTTATGTCAACAGATGGCGTTCTACCAAAAACACCGTCAAGCATTTGTTTATATAAACGTCAGAGCATGCATTCACTATCTCTAACTTTAATTCCACTTTCAGATCATGATTTCAAGCTATTTGCTATCGTCAGTGAAAGACAAGAATTTTAGAAACTAGATCTAGAAACTAGATGCTCAGAGTTTGTGTTTAGATCTAGTTTCTAAAATTCCTGTCTTTCACTGACGATAGCAAATAGCTTGAAATCATGATCTGAAAGTGGAATTAAAGTTAGAGATAGTGAATGCATGCTCTGACGTTTATGTAAACAAATGCTTGATGGTGTTTTTGGTAGAACGCCATCCATTGACATAAATACAAGTGTTAGCAAGTTTTTAACTTGTTTTTTTTTTTCATAAATGTACCTTTGAGGTCTTTCTAGCAATAACATATATTGCAGAGGCTTCTACTATGTGGTGATGCTGAACTGAGATCAGACCCATGTAGCTATCTGGCTTGCTATGCTGAGTTTGAAGACATTACGTGTCTAAAAGATTCACGCTTGCAAGCTGAATAGAAACTGATTCATAAATGCTCAGAGTTTGTGTTTAGATCTAGTTTCTAAAATTCCTGTCTTTCACTGATGATAGCAAATAGCTTGAAATCATGATCTGAAAGTGGAATTAAAGTTAGAGATAGTGAATGCATGCTCTGACGTTTATGTAAACAAACGCTTGACGGTGTTTTTGGTAGAACGCCATCTGTTGACATGTATATATATATATACTACTGAAGCATAGCATAGTTAGTGATAAGAGGACATGGTTTACCATGGATATTGTGATATATTAATGAGAATTTGCACACCATGTTTAAGGATGAATTTTTTATGACGTAAATTAGCACATGGTCTTATCAATCAGTACCATAGTAAGTAGATTTGCAGTGGGTTTTACTGAGAATAAGGTCATTTAGCCTTTAATAGAAACTAATAGGAACATGATATACAGAAGATATGCATGCAGTATTTCTTTGTGCTCACCCTGAGCTCATCCAGGAGGAATCTAACAAACCGAAACAATTTCCAGAAATCAAATGGATCATGAAAAAAGGGGGCAGTGGTCATTCTATCAAATTAATAGACTTGAGATTGACTAGGCAAAATCAAACTATTGGTTATTGAATGATTGTGAAAATTCTTAGTGTCAGCTGTTACTTATTACCATTATCTGGAGTCCTATTTTGATATAAAATGGCTGGCTTTAAAGCCTTTATATCTAGAAATAAAAAACTTTGTAAATTTGTACTAAGATAGAAAATATAATATATAATGCTATAGGAAGAACTTGATTATTGTTGACTACTGGAGCCCATGCTTAACAAATAAAAATATTTAATAGTACACACACATTTAATGATACATCTACCCCTAAGCCATGAATTAACATGCTATACATCCCTAACACATACTCAAAGATAATATTGATTTTTTATCCTGAGTTTAACACTGGCCTCAGATGCCCATTGTTGCTAAATAGACTTATTAATAATTCTAAGGATAGAATTAATTATAAAGACAAGGCTCAATTTGTTTACACCTTGGACTTCCAAGTTTTACCATGACTAATACTATTGAGAAATCCATGCAAGCATAGCCACATCTTCATTTATATTATACAGCTAAATCCAACAACTTTTAGATCAGTATTTATTGACCATGAAAAAAACACTGGTCATTACTTTAAATCTGCCAATGCTAAAATGACCTATATCAAAAATAATAAAAAACAGAAAATAAAAGAAGCTTGGCATATTATCAACTCCCAAAACTTTAAATGCTAGAACCAATAGTATTCATCTTAGTAAACAATGGCCATTTTATACGATGATATAGTCTGAAGCTATTCACTTTCAAATATGCAAATTTATAATAATTAGTGGGCAGTTGAATTTACATTTCATACACATATGGATCCTGCTAATATTTTGCTAGTTTTATTTCTTGGTCATGCTTTGACAAAGATATACCATATTGAAAGTCTGGCTGAGAAAATAAAGTTTGAGATAGTTTTCTTATATATATATATATATATATATATATATATATATATATATATAAATCTTATATAAAAATAAATGCTTTATATATATATATATATATATATATAAAGCATTTATTTTTATATAGCGCTGTGTTTACAATTGTATTACATTCAAATATCAGCCTTTCAAGCTAATTGTGCATGCGCTTTTTGCAAATATCAATAATAAATGAATACTTTCCTTTCCAATACAAGATATAATATTTATGCAGGAATAAAATGAATCCACTTATTCCTACAACTCAAATGCTTATATATGAGCAAATCTGAAGTACTGGCAAGGAAAGTGTGAGGATAGACCACTCACTTTAAATTACTATTTATGATGTCTGAATGAATAACATCAGTGAAATTGTCTAGAATTTACTAAATGTCACTCTAACTGAAACTTAATCATATGTAAATAAGCATTTATTTTTATATAGCACTATGTTTACAATTGTATTACATTCAAATATTCTTTTATTATTAACACTCGCAAAAAGCGCATGCACAATTAGCTTGAAAGGCTGATATTTGAATGTAATACAATTGTAAACATAGCGCCATATAAAAATAAATGCTTATTTACATATGATTAAGTTTCAGTTAGAGTGATGTTTAGTAAATTCTAGACAATTTCACCGACGTCATTCATTCAGACATTGTAAATAGTAATTTAAAGTGAGTGAGCTATCCTCACGCTTTCCTTGCCAGTACTTCAGATTTGCTCATAATAAGCATTTTAGTTGTAGGAATAAGTGGATTCATTTTATTCCTGGATAAATACTATATCTTGTATTGGAAAGGAAAGTATTCATTTATTATTAACACTCACAAAAAGCGCATGCACAATTAGCTTGAAAGGCTGATATTTGAATGTAATACAATTTTAAACATAGTGCTATATAAAAATAAATACTTATTTACATATGATTAAGTTTCAGTTAGAGTGACATTTAGTAAATTCTAGACAATTTCACCGAGGTCATTCATTCAGACATTGTAAATAGTAATTTAAAGTGAGTGGTCTATTCTCATGCTTTCCTTGCCAGTACTTCAGATTTGCTCATATATAAGCATTTGAGTTGTAGAAATAAATGGATTCATTTTATTCCTGCATAAATACTAGATTTGCTCATATATAAGCATTTGAGTTGTAGAAATAAGTGGATTCATTTTATTCCTGCATAAATACTATATTTTGTATTGGAAAGAAAAGTATTCATTTATTATTTACACTCGCAAAAAGCGCATGCACAATTAGCTTGAAAGGCTGATATTTGAATGTAATTATATATATATTGTAAAGAAATTATGAATGACGAAGGTGTTTTTCCTATTTTTATTTATATATAATAATAAGTTCTTTAATTCAAAATCACCCACCTTCCGCTACCACAAGCAGAGAGAACATGCATAAAAGAGTCTATATCCATACTTGAGTGAACCTGTAACTATTTGAGTATAGCTCCAGGTTATTTTTCCTGGTCAACTGTCTCTCAACTGCTGTAAGATTTACAGAGTTACAGTGCTTGGATATTTATAAGTTTTAATGGGATCAAAATACTGCACCACCAGCATCATGTGTTAATTCAGTACTCAAAATGAGTAATAATTATTTCCTAAACGCTACAAATATAGATTTGCTTTTACACAATCTCGTAGCCCTATATACATTTATTTCTTTTTTTCTTTTAATTAAACAGACATTTTAATAAAATGTTTTTTTTATTTTGACAAGCATTAATTGTTGCTGTCTTTATCATACTTCATGCATACTCCATACACACATTTCATTTTATCATCAAATGTGTACTTTTATGACCCAGATCCTTATCTTTCGGTCATGTTTTAAATTTCTATTTTACTCGGACATAAACCATTCAAACTTTACCTTTTCTTCTAAATTATATTTTAGTTCATATTTCATTTATATTTCTTTATCACTATTAATTTTACTAATATACAATTTCAATATTTCTAACTTTAATTATTTTTTTTATTTCTCAAAATCTTGACTTTGGAGGGTAAAAGATGAGAATCTTTTCGATTCTAATTCCGTCTCTTTTATTAATTAAAACATTTCTTTCTTCATAATTTTTAAATTCATTTGCTAGTATTCCAAAACACAATATTTAATATTATTTAAATGTTAAATATTTATATGTGTGATCGCAGTATGTGCGAGCATCACATTACACCATTTCTTCCCCCCTTTTAAAATTTTTTTTTTAAAAAAATTTACTTTAATGCACTGAATGCTAGACCCTCCTAACTACTGTTATGACCCTCTCATATTCATGTACTCCTTAATATGACTTAGTGATGAGATTATCCTTAGAGAGGTGACCAGGCAAATTACATTTCTACTTTGATGATCCAACCAGCATTACTAAACCGATTTAATCTCACTATAAACAATACATGAGTTTATTTCTGCCTCCTAATTGTATATACAGGTTCGAGTTCACATGATATCTCTGTGACTCGATTAAACCTGTTCATACCTCACATTTACAAATGATATCCCTCTAAGTGACAATACTGGTCACTATCCCGATGTCGGTTGGAAGGCTGGCATCTTTTTATTCAGCTCATCCATGAGCTCAGGGTATTTACTGATAGCTCGTATATTTATAAAGGGGTTCTTTCCCCATACATTGGTTTCTAATCCATTGACTCATGATATTTGTCAAATATCTAACTGGAAATTTTAATCCATTGAGTTATTGTGAGAAGGGGATCTCTGTCCCTGTTTTCTCTATCTAATAAAATCTGGTGACTGCAGAACTCACGCATGAAAGCATAACAGAGAAGGCTCACCATATACTGCTAAGATCCCACCTGCAAACATCTATCCCTACATATTCCCAGCCTCTATCTATGATCTCATACTACTATCTATCTGATGATTTGTCTTAGTTTGGGTAAAGTCCTTTATATTTTTTGGCCATTTACTGGCTCATTCTTCTTTTATATTTTCATGATCAATATTTCCCAATTTCATAAGTCCATTTTCCATTACTCATGATCCAATTCCATTTCCAATCTTGTTCCAGTGAATCGGTCCTTTATTGATGATTGCACTTAGGTTTTATCTGTCAGTTGTCTTTCTCTATTGGACTCATATCTGCCTCATGTGGAATGTGGATTTTGATCCCTACATTCTCAGTCCTCAGTCCTATCATATGGATGCTTGCATTCCATCTCCAATCTTTGTCATCCATTTTCCTGACTTCTTGGGTTCCACTCTGTAGAATCACTCCGGTTTTCTCACCATCATCCTTCACTAGGATCCCATCCATTTTTTATTTTAAGTGGTTCTTTTGGCAGTGGTCTCGGTTTATATTCCTCATGCTTCTGGTTGGTTCTGGTGGTATCCAATGCATTTAGCAACTCAGCCACATGGTCCACTGTCTTCCTCTCCATACTAATTAATGTATGTTCTATATATCTTGGGATCCCATGCCTAGTTATCCGGATTATTTGCATCTCAGATAATGGGTTGGCTGTCATCATCTGTAACTTGGCTACTTGATGGTGGAAGAATGTTGTAAACAATTCCCCTGGTCTCCATTTCTCCTGTTTTATCTGATACAGCCTCTCTTCTTGGAGTTCCTTACTCCAATAACTGGTCCTCAAAGCTCTATGGTATCCTGCAAATGTTGTGGGCTTCTGGAACAGTAAGTTCCACCAGACTTGTGATTCACCCTGAAAGTGACTGCAGGCGACTACTATCTTGGCCTCCTCATTCATCCTGCTAAACTTGAAATACCATTCGAGGCTTCCTAAGTGCTCCATAGGAATTTCTCCAGGATCTCCAGCAAAAACTTGTATTTTTAGAAAATGGTGGAAACTGATAGGATAATCCATGCAATTCCCATAGCCCATATCAGTACATTCTCCAGTGGTTCTTGGACCTATGCCCTTTACTTCGGTATCAGTGCTGTTATTGGCTGACCTACTTATCCTCTCCTCAAATTTTGTGTCTAACCTTTCTACTGCCTTGACTAACTGACTTATATCCTCCTGCATGCTCATCATCATCCTAAGATCTTCTACTCTTATCCCTTCCACTTCCTCTTCTTTATCTTTCTTATTCCCCTTTCTGGCCACCCTATGTCTACCCTCAGATCAAACTCTGCTGACTCTCTATCTATACTCTCAGCTCTATCTAATTCATCATATACGTATGGCTCCATACTCTTTTGTTCATCCCACTTAATTTCCCTGTCACATCTATTTCCTGTGTCCTTTGCTTCTGATTGCTGGATGAAGTCATTTCTAATCTCTTCTATGGCTTCAGCAATTCTTTTCTGGTTGTCCATTTCTATCTTTACCTGCCATTCTTTCATCTTTCTCTCTTCTCTGTCCATGTATTTCTTCATGAATTGCTGTTGCTCAACCCTCATTTGCCTTAGCATATCCATTATATCACTATAGTTTATTTTTCTTTTACTTCCATCTCCCTATCTTTATTCCCTTCTCTTACTTTCTTTTTTTGAAGGTCCATTTTAGCTTGGGACCTTGTATGCTTAGATATCAATTTATTCAACCCTTGATCTGTGTTTGTTAGTATTATTTTACTGAACTCTTCTGGATAGATTTATATAAAAAAATTCTTTCTACTGACTCTTTGCTTTTTATTGTGATTAGCTATTTAGTTCTTTATTATCTGTTAGTTAGCATTTAGACTGCTAGCCAACCCAAACATCACATACTCTGGTTCACCATCTTATTTCCCTGCTTTAGATTCATTTGACAACTTGTCTCACCTTTATGACTGTCCTATATTTTCCCTATTTATGCAACTCTGACTCACTAGACTTCAATAAATAATGCTCTTATGTATTTCACCTTTAACTATAATTTCAACTAAATCTGAGTTTCTGATATAGGGTAGTAGTAAGTGTGTTCATTTATTGCTTAACTTTGTTAAGATTATCACAAATTCACCCATACATTTATTTTTCTTTCACTTTTTAATATCCTCCAATACACCTTCTGTTTGTACTCTACTTATTGCTATATTATAATGGCTATACAATCCTACAAATATTTTATTTTCAGCTTAACAGAGAGATGCTATTATTAAATCATATATATATATATATATTTTCAACTTTGCTTATATACGTGGCTATTCTAGAGTCCTACATATATATTTCTTCACTTAACTTAGATTTGCGACTCTTTTATCATTTAACATTTATAATTAAAACCATATTGAAACTGTTTTATTTCCCTTTTTTCTGACTGAAACAATTTATATTTCATTACAGCGATTAGATCAAGACAATCCATTTTTTGTTCATTACAATTATATTTGAATCGTTCTTGTTTTAGATTATATACGTCACTGCACATTTCAAAACTTTCTTAATATTCAAAAAAAATTCCCTCCTCTTTCTATCCTTTGTACACATTTGACATTGAAACGCATATGTAAAGTATTATAAAGTAAAAATAAATTTATCCCCTTCGTCTTCACTTCTCACCACTCTGACTTACAATGCTAACTATATATTTTGAAAACACATGTTTTTTTTGTCTTATTTTAGAAAATATTTACATTATTTTATAAAATTTATTCAACACGTGATCACTAATTGCACTGCAATAGAAATCCCGGACTGGCCCCCAAAATGTAATGGAATTACGAACGATGAAGGTGTTTTTCTTATTTTTTATTTATATATAATAATAAGTTCTTTAATTCAAAATCACGCACCTTTTGCTACCACAAGCAGAGAGAACATACAGACATAAATGAGTCTATATCCGTACTTGACCGAACCTGTAACTATATGGTTATAGCCCCAGGTTATTTTTCCCGGTCAACTGTCTCTCGACTGCTGTAAGATTTACAGAGTTACAGCGCTTGGATATTTATAAATTTTAATGGGATCAAAATACTGCACCACCAGCATCATGTGTTAATTCAGTACTCAAAATGAGTAATAATTATTTCCCAAACCCTATGAATATATTACTGTTTGGAGTGGCGAAGAACGAGATGATGGTGAAGAACGAGATGAAACAGATTTAAATCAATAAGAAAGGTTTAATACAATAAATTAAACAACAACAAAAAAAAACACTTTAAATCATTTACACACAATAAACAAATTTATGCTATAATGCTACGATTAAAAGATATATAAAAAAAGATCTTATAAATGATTGTACATTTATAGCCGTCACTCCATGTATATAAAAAAAGTTAAACAATGTCTGTATCATTCAAATTAAGAATTTGACAATTGTTTAAATTAAAGATATATGCAGATATAAATGTAAAGGTGTAGTATATGTATTTACCTAGGATTATTGAGTCTCTGAAGTAACTTGAAATCTTGTTGACCACCATATGGAATTTCTCCACTTTTTTAGCAGGGAACAGTCACTCTTAGGTTAGATTTTGGTTGTGGGAACTCCTCCATATATTTAGGACATCAAGGAGAAGGCAAATTGAACTCTCCGGCAGGTGCTACATCAGCAGTTGTTACATGTAGATGGGAACCTTTAGAGCACAGAAAGCCTGAATCAGCCAGCGATCATGGCAACCCTTAGCCAGATATTCTTGAAGAGTCACCGATGTTATAAATTATATCTTGTTCATTTAATTTATACCTGCTTACATTGGAGTCCTTCCACTATGTATCTGGGTTTTTCTCTTGTTTTGTTTTTCATAGACTTTAAAAGATTTTTAGGTTTGCATTTCTCCCAATTATATCTGCTTATTTCTAGAGCAGTGCTTTCACCAACATCTCAACAAGAAATCTCCAACTCTACTAATACTTTTTAATTAAAAAATTCCACAGTCCTTTATTCTTTGTATCCCTTGTTTTTAGCTTTTATTCACACCTTTCCTTTTCTGAATGCGCCTTCAGCCATTTATATAGATTTGCTTTTATGCAATCTCATAGCACTATGTACATTTATTTCTTATTTCTTTTTTTTTCTTTTAATTAAACAGATATTTTAATAAAATGTTTTTTTTATTTTGACAAGCATTAATTGTTGCTGTCTTTATCATACTTCATACATACTCCATACACGCATTTCGTTTTATCGTCAAATGTGTACTTTTATGACCCAGATCCTTATCTTTTGGTCATGCTTTAAATTTCTATTTTATTCTAACTTAAACCATTCAAACTTTACTTTTTCTTCTAAATCATATTTTAGTTCGTATTTCATTTATATTTCTTTATCACTATTAATTTTACTAATATAAAATTTCAATATTTTTAACTTTAATTATTTTTTTTATTTTTCAAAATCTTGACTTTGGAGGGTAAAAGATGAGAATCTTTTCGATTCTAATTCCCTCTCTTTTATTAATTAAAACATTTCTTTCTTCATAATTTTTAAATTCATTTGCTAGTATTCCAAAACACAATATTTAATATTATTTAAATGTTAAATATATATATATATATATATATATATATATATATATATATATATATATATATATATATATATATATATATATATATATATATATATATATATATATATATATAAATACATATTTTGCAAAATATGTATTTTATATATTTAACCCGTGCAAATCTTCGTTTTAACATATATATATATAGTTAATCAAATCTTTTGATTTAATAATAAAAATTGTCTATTATAGTATGACTATCCTCAAGTGAAAAATCCTCTTTTCACTATACAAGTATTTTATGTATCAATCTCAAATTGTATCCTATGAGCCACAATCTCAAAATGTCAAGAATCTGACACACCAGATTATGATAATTTAATTATGTATTGTAATTGTATAAAAGATAGAGGTATATAAGATAATGAAAAACATTATCATCACAAACATATATAAACTAAGAATAGTCATCCAGAAAGTATTTCTGTTTTATTGACAAAAAATGAACCAAAAGCAGCACCTGAACCACATGTAAGTTGTTAAAGTGCAACACTTTTGTGAAATTAATCATATAAACTGGTAAATCACAGAACAGCTGGGAATTTACAGAACAGAAATATAGAAGAGTAGACTTAAAAAAACATAACTTCAAAAGTTATTATTTTTTAAACAATTATTTAATAAAATCAACCAATAAATAAAAAAAAACATAATTTCAATAAATACTTCTGGTTTCACATAAGTTATAATTATCATTTTCATCCTATTTCTCTTAAACTAATATCAACTCACAAAAAATTATTTCACAAAAAAAAATTACTTTTATTTAATAGGACTTCTGCTAGTCATGACATTTGGGAAAGTATGAAGATACAGCCATCACTTCAATTTTTCTTCACTGCTTTGTAATTGTCTATAACATTTGTTCTCCCTTACATTTTTATGATAGAAATTGAAACTAATATTATTACTTTTAAATAAGCAGACCTCATACAAATATCATGGAAATTTCAAACTGGAAAAAAAAACCCCGGCACTGCTCTGATTGGTTGTATTATAAGACCAAAAAACAATAGCACCACTAAATTACTTCATCTTAGGCTGTACTGAAGGTGCTTTTAATTTTAATATTTTGAGGAAATTGTAATTTTCAATTCTTTATTTACATGGGTAAGTTTATTTATGCAACATATTTTTAAAATATGTATTTTAATCCAAAAAATATATGATTACAATTAACATTTTGCTTGAAAATGTTTGTTTTAAGAAGAAAAGTCATAAAATCCATAATATCAATAAATCAGACATTGTTATTAGTGGCTAAAAAGACTTTCTTTCATAAATATCAGTGAAATACTTTTTGCTATACATAGTGTAATTTTGAATTTTAAAACATATCATTTTCTTATGATGCCTCAATTAATATTTATTTTCATTTTAAAAATGGAATTCATATAATAAATATTTCATTCAATAGTTTTTTATCAATAGGCAAGGTTATGAGTCATTATAAAAAGAGTCACTGCTACTACTATGTATACTATTTAGTACTTTACATTTCTTTTTATTAAAATTCAAGTTTCAATAGTATATACACTTTTCATACAATTAAGTAATTCTATCAAACTTGTACTGCTCAAGTTAATATGAAGAGGTAAAATAAACTAATAAAAAAGTCTTGAAAGAACTAAGCCAGTTTTCAGCAGAATGCAACCAGAATCCTAGTGCTGAATAAACCGCACCATTAAAAATATACATATATAGTGATGAAGACAAATATGTAAATAAGGCCCAGTATGTAAATTAGATGTTTCATTTTTTTGATAATGGAAAACACTTTTTTTTTCAATTGATGAAATAAGGAACCTTTGCAATAACCCAAGCCTCTTTATATTGTCTGTTCCATCATTTCTCTCAGCACATATTACCATTTCATTTGAGGGAGAAAAGATGTGTCACATAGCCAGATTATGATCAAATAAGATCAATTTGTATTCATGATTTAATTTAGCTTTATTCTATGAATACATGTGCTGGGCAACTCTCATTTATCTATTACCATGAAATTCCCCATAATACACAAAGTTACAAGATGGGGCAGAGTATATATGATCTGGGCAGAGTGTTCAAAAGGAATTCTCTCTTTTGTATTGTTTAAAATATTGTTGAGTGAGGGGGTATTCTGAAGTTAACTTTGAATGTGTCCTTGCAGATCTTTCAATGGTTCATGTTAATATGGGCAATGTAGAGAAGGATCTTTCATGGTTTAGACTAGTTATTATTGTCAGAAACTTTGTTAATGTTATGAAATTTTTATGTTGTTTTATTAGTTTCTTTATAATTACAACTGCTATCTATTAAATCCTTAATATAAATCTCAATATTGGTAATCTCATGGGCCAACCACTCATCAACTTGTAAAATTTTCCATTGGAAATAGCTACAATTTTGTTGTTAATCCAATTTAGAACTTTGATTATAAATAATTTTTATACTGATTATAGTTATTTTTCTGCAACATATCTTGGGTGATGCTGATAGAGAGGTTTTGAAGCATTGACCCATATGGCTTCTTTATGTTTAATGGTGCAGTTCTATTTACCACTATGATTCTGACAACAATCTGTTGAAAGTTGACTTAGTGCTTTTAATACTTTCCTATTTGTTTATTTTATCTTTTTATATTAACTTGAACAGTACAAGTTTGATAGAATTACAAAATCCAATTTTTAACTTTTGAATATCTTTCATGTACAAACTTATATTTATAGTAACTGGATGTAAAGTTGATTAAAATATCATACAGAATAAAGACTTAATTATAAAAATAAAATGTTGCACTATGACTAAAATTGTCACTAGATCTTTTTTGTAAAGAGTGGGAAAACGTTTCTTTTCTTTGTCTATTGAAATGAATTTTCAACACATTTTCAATCAATAAAAGTAAAAAAAATTCAACAAGAACAATTAATAAAATCATTCATTATTTTCAATTATTAAATTCTGTAAAAAGTGAATTTGTAAATATTTTTGAGATTATAACCTACAAACTTTCACTTTATCATTGATTTTTTTTTCAGTCTCTCTTTTGTAATTATATAGTTGAATATTCTTGTAAATCTTGTAGATCAACTTCTTGGCTCTAGATTATTTTATTGCTTTCTCAATAGTTATTTTATTCAGTTGACATTTTCTCCTTTTCTTTGTTGTAGCTTCAGGTTTGCAGTTAAACAATTATTTTTATTTCACATTACTATAAGCTGAAATAACCATGATTTTCAATGAAACAATACATAAGATTAATTGAAAGTTTCTGGAGGAGTATTTTTCTTTAACATTTCTTAGTAAATTGGTTAGTTTGGTCATTAATGATCAGCTTTTACTAACAGCTTGGCACATTGTTCTTGTAAATGATATAATATTATGTTTCTTGCAGTATCCATTTTTTAATTAAGAGTAATATCAATTTAGTATAAGTCTTACAATCTGTACTTCTTATGACTCACCATTACTGAACTGCTACTGAAATTCTACTTTCAACACACTCCATCCAATCATATACTACCTCAAATATTACTGCATTAACCCTTGACTAATTGGTTTTTATAATAAACACATTTCATTTCTTTAAAGATATAGATTTTTAATTCCTTTTAATTAATTTATAAACAACTCTTAAAGATCTTTCCCATTTTTTATTAATTTATAAACAGTTTTAAAGATTCTAATCCTTTGTTATTTTCTTGTTTATCTCAAAATAAATAAATAAATGGAGCTATATAACTAAAATAATTACCCTCTTCTTTTTACTTTTATAATTACTCCTAATAAAAAATTACCATTTATTTTATTATTAAAATGTGTTAAATTTGTTATATGATCATTTTACTGATGAAATCTTTTACTAAGTTTAATCTAGTTAACATGCACTGTAACATCTTATTTATTTCACAATATTGATATTTAAATAATCATTCGTAAAATTAAAGTTGAAAGAAGTTATATATATATGACCATCTGAATGGGCACAAGGAATTGAGATGCTTTGTATCTGCATTGAATAGTTATATTATACCTAAAAAAATGAAATAGCCATAGAATTTTAAAATTTTTTGCTGGAGATTGTTTGAAGCTTAGATGTGGGTTGCTTATGCAGTTGATAGACCACTTTATAAGTATTCATTATTATTATTGTGGTTTATGAAGAATTCAATGCCAGAGAGAGGGGTTATTATAGGAATTGGTATATTTGGGCAGAAAAATGCAAAGTTATTTTATGTTAGTGTAATATTTGGTTGAATGGTTTCAAAATCCTTTATTCATTAATACTTATCCTTTTGTCAACAATTAATAGCCATTTCAATTATATTTAGTTAGGATAGTTTAATATTTAGGTTGTAGTACATGTGTATGCATGTATAACTCTGCATCATTTTGATTTCATTTTCATCTTTTAATAACAGCAAACAATAGTACATGTACAATAAAAACATTTAAATTACAGTAATTATCTTAAATAATTTAACAAATATATATTTCTTTCCAATGATTAATAGATAGTTGAATCAATGAATTACTTTACAAATTAAATAAATTATTAATCATTTTTGTTTAATAGTTAATTAATATTCATTTTTCTTTCAAGTTTGTAAAAGCTACTTATTTTATTATTTTTTTTGTCGTGATTTAATTCTAAAATCAAAATGTTTTTTTTTTTTAGAAAATATTTTTTTTTTGAATATGTAATTAGCTTAGATAGAAAATAAGCGTGGGAGTAACCTTGTGAAGGGAAATGACCTTTGGCTAAAGAGAGCTATTTAACAAATATCTCCAGTAGAAAATTTGCTTATGATGTATTGTAATTGTAGCCAGTAAACAGTGGCTCATTATTGTGAAAATTAAAACCAGTTGCTGAAGTCAAATTGATTTTTAAAAAAAGACTTTGGAGTAAAACTCCGAAAGGATCTTAAGAAACTTATTATGGGGAAAGTTAATTGAATGCAATTCTAAATTTTAAGAAGGTACATAGTTTACTTTGCCCTCCTTGATTTAAATGTTTTGAATTAACCCCTTCATAACTATTGCTCTTTTAAAAATGTATGTTGATAAGGTCCAGTCTACATTACTTCATTTAATTGTCATTTTAAATAAGAATAAATTGCATGAATATTATTATTGTATCACTAACCAATGTGTGTCTTTTAATATATCTGGAAAATGCATGCAGAACTATTTCACAGAATATATTTTAATTCTTCACTAGTTTCCGTGTTGTGTTTTTATGAGGATTAAACATAAAATTAAGGATATGCATATTTTGATAAATCATGCCATGTTTAAATTCATCATAAAGAGATAACAGTATTTATTTATCTGGTATTTCTGGAAATAATGTATTTTAAATGAAGGAAATAAAATGTGAGTTACTTCAAATTAAGTATTTGCTTAAATCGAATGGAAGGATAGAAATGCGGGTAATTTTTGTTCTCTTTGATAAAGATGGAATATAAAACAAAGTTTTATTAATTGTGGAATTACTAAGGAATCATGGTATCTTAATTGACAATATTTAAGAATAAACCATTTGTATAATAGACTATAAAGTGTCAAATGCTATTCAAGAAAACTACTAAGAATAATTGTGTATTTAATTTAGAACTACAATGGAAAATGTCTTATATTTTCAGTATAATAAAGGAGAAATTAATTGCTTATGTGTGATATAGTAAACTTGAATAGCTCGGCTATGAACACTGGAGGTGCTAGGTCATATTTAAGTTATGATTACATTTTTTAAGTTATCCTGCAGAAGTTTATTTTATTTAAATACAGTTTGCAATGTGTCCCATATTGTTTCATAAACCTGGAGCAGAGCTTTGCATGTGAACTTTTATTTTAAGTTACAAAACAAATAACTTTTGTTTCATTTTTTTTATTGCTTGCCATTATTAATGTATATTATTGATGATAGGCTTACTTATTATTATGTTTTATTTATAATTTGGGTTATTTTGACCTTCAAGATCATCTCTGAAGCGTATCCAAATGAGGGATACACTGGTAAAAAATTGATTGTGTACAAATAGGTCTTATTGTTCTTTTACGAAAGTAAAAGAAATAAATATTTTTTTTAATATATTATTAGAGAGGTTTATATTTATTTTGTATACTTTATTATCTCAAAGTGAGAATTTTGTTCTTTTTAAATCAATGAATGTATAATAGAAATAGTTTGCAAGATATGAAAGAAAGTTTGTTCATAATAATTATAACCATTAAATTTTAAAAGTAACCTAAAGTTTATTCTGAATTAAAAGTTATACCTTAATGCAATATTTAATTACCATGTTGCCTGCATAGCGTGTAATTTAGAGTTAATTTTATATATACTTTTATTCGCAGGTGTGTGTCTGTTTTGCACAATTATGACATTTGTTTGCCAAATAAATACACACATTGTATATATATATATGTGTGTGTGTGTGCATTTTATGCTTAAATAGTCAAATAATATCCCCATTATTTGTACAAGTTTTAAGATGGGTTCAATTTAAAATGTGGGCTAATCTTGGCTGGAATAATTGAGTTGTAAGCTACCCCTTATAATATATATATATATATATATTATGACCTTGTCTGTTTTGCATCTTACTTCCGGGCAATATAATATTAAATAAAAATGGGTTAGCTCAGTTACAGATTATGTTTGGTTAAATGCAAATAATTAATAAATAAAATATTCTGCATTAATATTAAATGTTCCACTAGCTCAAATTCAAAAATAAGAATAATGTTCATTTTATAAAATAAATAAATAAATATTTATTATTTCATGAGACTTGGAAGTGAAAATACAGGTGACAAGAAAGATTACATTGAGCCAATATCCCACAGGATACTACCTCAATGACATAAGAACACTACCCCCCTATTACTATCTTAAATAATAAACTTATAGTATTCTTACGACTTTAATAACTCCTACTAATTAAGATTAAACTAATAATTAAATATTAATCTTTTATTTATAATAATTTAGCTCAATAAAATCTCAAGTTCATAAAACTATTCTAAGTTAATTAAAATTATTGTAGTAAAACATGAGAAGGGATTTTTATATCATACTCTACTACACTTAACTACTAATAATACTAATAAATAATAATAATACTATTCATTGGATGGACTAACTTTTATGTATCTTTTCTTCACTATAATTTCATTACTATAATAAAATAATAAAATACTATAATATAATCTTTTATCTTCATATAAGAACGTAATAAATATGTGGTAGCTTTTGATAATCTGATAAACAAAGTTGTATGGCAACGGATAGTATATAATTCAATGTAGCATTATGATAACTAATTTATGACCATAAGATAATGTAAAAATATGATTACTTAATTAAATGAATACCAAGAAACTATTCGAAAATAATTCTTTATTTATCTCTGTGCAAAATTATATGTTTGTTTCTATTATTCTGGATGTATCATGCATTTGAATGGAAAAGAAACAGTCTTAACACACAAATTTTGAAAAACAAATTTTAACAAAGTTTATTATTAACAATAAAATAAAATAACAAGTTTATTTACAATATTTACATTGGATATCCTCACTTTACACCGTTCTACATTTTTATTACTTAGTTATTAAAACAATCATGAATTTATTTAAATCTTCATTCTGACTTAAAATAATAATAAAACAATACAATTTTATTTATCTTTTGTGATCAACATTTATGATAAAATTACATTTTATTATACTAATTTTAATATATTGTATCTTGAGATATTATTTTGCTATACTTCCTTTTAAGAACATCCATTGAAACATAGTACAGAAAAACAAAATAAGAATACTAATCGAGAGTATTGATCTTTTTTTAAAAATAAACAATTTCATTTTGCAATGTTAAAAGATATCATATATAAAAAAAATATCTACTGATAATTTATTACTAAATTGTGTGGATATCGTTGTTCACTACACAATGACTATTAAATATAATACATATCCCATTTAATATTACTCTAATACTATATAGTTGCAATCACTGATATATTCCCTATTATTTAATAAATATAAAATTGTATCTATGCTTATTGTTTATATCGTTTTACTTTATAACATTGTATTTTAAAAATATGCAGTACTCATTTAAAAATGAAAATAAAATATTTAAAAATTATTTAATATTTCAAAAGCAACTTTTTTTTTACATATTTTATTCCTGAGGTTTATTTTATTTTTCAAATATAAAATCTAAACATATTTTATGATTCTTTTTCCTTTTGGATCCGTTGGATTTTCAATTCCAATTTGCACAAACTATACTTCTTCTTACAAGTAAATAAACTTATCTCATTCAAATGATAGCATATCTTAAACTCTAAATTATCTATTATTTCTTTTACAATATACCATACTGTACAATGTAGTTACATTGGAAATCTAGATAGCGAATAGATGAGTAGGCAAGGTAAGCAAAACTAGAGTATAACTCATAGCACATATTGGATAAAATACCATGGTACAGTGTATTTATAAAAAATAGAGGCATGACCTATTCTGTATAATGTCCTCCAATACTATCAATGATGTTAAAGCTATTCCTTCAGCTTTATTAAAACATCAATACTTAAAGAAAAATAGACACTGTCCAAAATAATTATATCAGTCACAGGGCATTGTTAACTGTATTGTATATCCACTAAAATTATAAAATACTATTCATATTCCCTTATTACATCCTACCATAATATCATCTCCTGGGTTCATGTTCATAATACTACAGCCTAGTCACTACCTTATCATTTCCTGAAAGATTTATCAAATCTTACATCGACAAAAAACTAACTTGCATATTCAAGATAATAAACAAAATTCAGTTATAATTAAAGCAATCTTACTAATCCACAAGAAAAATTTGCCTTACTTTCTTATTCTATATTCTAAACACATACAAACTTGTCATATGAATCCTTGGAACATCCAATAATATGAAAGTTTTTAAAAGAATCACACAATATTCATTATCATGTTGTGTTATATTACTAATATAAAATTATAGTATGCATATTCCCAAAATAAATCCTAATCTCATAATTTTAAAGTGTTGTATAAATGTGATTGCATATAATTTAACATTTAAACTTCCATACATTATAATTCATAAGGCAATCTGCAAAAAAGAAAAACAAAATATACATCATAAAAATATATCATTATTCATTAACTATTACCAAGTGATATTGACTTATCATCACTTTGCAGTCTTTTTTTTTCATCAATTAGATATAACATTGCATACATGAAAAAAAAATACATCCATACTTTTATTTAAAATGTTCTTATTTAAATTATTAAATTATTCTACTATAAGATTCTAATATTATCAATAAATTAATATTCATGTTTCTACTCTTATAAATCAAAATAATTTCATTTAAAAAATTAATAAATGAGTTAAAATTATATTACTTAATCTTCAGCTGAGATGAAATTTTCTTTATAAAGATCAAAGTGCCTTTTATTTTCTCAAGAGATTTTTTTTAAATGTTCTCTTCAAGAACATTTCTACAACCGCCCCCATTGCTATGATGATGAACAAGACAAAATGTTTCCGGTGGTAAGTGTTGTATGAACTTCCGGTATGAAAATCTCAGATTAAAAAAAAATGAATAATAAAAAAATAATATGACATCTTTTAAAATCTTGAAAAATTAAATAAAATAATCATCAACCCCTCCTGGAAAAATTATAGAATAATAGTTTATGGTTTGTATAGTTCAGAATGATGATTATTCAAATTATAATAAAATCATAGCATTCAAAAATAATTATTTGAAGTTACTATCCTAGAATATTTTATGTCGACCTGGTTATGCATCATTTCCTTTTGGCTTAGCTTGAACTATCTGGATAAATTATTTGCGCAATATAAAATATTTCCATAATTCCATATTTTATTTACTCCTGTATTCATTTTCTTTGGTAGGTTTCTTCTTTTTATAAATTTATTACCATTTATTATCTATTTTCAGTGGTTTCCTTATTATCTTAAAATTCAGTTTTTTAAACAATTTTATAAGCGTATAACCTTTCTATCTCGGGTTTTATAACATACGCATTCGTAAATATTTTCCATTAGTCTTTACTTGAAATAATTTCTTGAAAATACTTTAAATGCTTCCCTCAAAAAGGATATAACATTTATTTCTATAGCATTGTTTCCATAAAATTATTATAAAATATACTTGTCTTGTTACTTATTAATCTTGGACAAGGCTATCTTGTTGTTTTATAAATTAATGCATATTTTACTTTTAATCGATAAATAGCTTTGCTATTATGCTTCTTGTATAATGTCCACAATAATAATTTACTTGCTGGAATAGTCCTCTTATTTAATATTATTAATATTACATTCATAATTATTATATTTGTCTTTAAAATTTCCATTAAATATGTTTTACTTATCGGCATTCTCATATTTTTATTGCAAAGTACATTAAGTTTCAGATGAATACTCCTGGCAAAGAACTTTAAAAATTAGCAATGCATATTAAAATGAAGTTATTAAATATATTTTATATTACACTCTCTTTGCAAATACTTTATAATAAATGTCCTATTAGTTTTGCAAATAAATTGTACGAGAGCACTAAAAAATTGACTAAAATAATAAAATTTAAAATTACTATCTCCTCGATAGCTTCTAATACCGATCACTAATACATTTAATCATCCTTGATACCCCCCTGCAATGGTATTTATATCCTAGAAAATATCTCATTCTATTGGTTGATTCTTACTTTTCATTCGATACCAAATTTACATAATGTTACATTCTTACACAATTAAATTTCAAAATAAAAAATATGACATATTATAACTTTAAAATATTATTTAAAATATTACTTTTAAATCAATTATTACTTTACTAAATTAATTATATACCTTTAAACAACTTTTAAAAACAATATTTAATAAATTTATCCCACTCTTAATATTTAATTCATCTATTTTATTTTAAAACAAAATATTTAATTTTTATTAACTGTCTTCATTTTATAACATTATTTAAAACATTTTATATGATAGTTAACTTAATATTTAATATTTGCTTTTACGATAGGTAATAATTATATCCAATTCTATAATGCAATTTTAAAATATTTTGAACTTTACTCATCTAAACACTAGCAAGCATGTGTGTATAACCATATATTATACAAGTCACATGATTAATAGCCAAGACAGACTATCCAATTTTTTGTCTGGGAATAAATAATAAATTGCTACACTTGTTGTATTAAATAAAATAATACAATACAAAATTTGGAAGAATAATTTAGAAAATATAGAATTAAATATATCTTTCACTACCATAAAACTTACTTTTAAAATATATGATATTAATTATAATTATTAAATATAATTTATAAAAATAAATATAACATTTATTTAACTATAAGTTTAGGACTATTAAAATCGAACTTTTAAACATACTTTTAAATATTTATAGCTGCGTTATTTATTATGGCCAGCTTTTACAACCATATGAAATGGTATTTTTAGCTTTATTTAACTGTTCTTAAGGGATTTATCATAATTTTATGCACTACATAATTTCATTTAGCTTTAAATTGTACTTTAAGATATTATTAACAAAATATAACTAACACATCAAGAGAACATATTGTAAAATTTAAAATTTTTAGTAATTTACTGTGATGAGTTGATTCTGGCCTATAGAAAAGAGCACAATATATATATATATATATATATATATATATATATATATATATATATATATATATATATATATATATATATATATATATATATTGCAATGATAAGGAGAAATAGGTTAAAATGGAGAGATGGCAGTTATCATCAACATCATATAATAAAATGAATATAAGAGAATAAAATATAAAGGTAATAAATATGCAAAAAATATGACTATAAATTGAACATGAAATTCAGCATAAAATAACAATATAGTTACTTATATTTATAATAAGTTATAAACTACAAATTAACACAGGATTACACCTAAACAATCAACTCATCAACAGTGATCACTTGTGACTGGATTTTAAAGAGATTACATAGGAAATGCCAAACTTAAGGCATAATATATAATACATTCATCCAGGTGCACAAAAATGCTAATCTAGCACTCTCAATAAAAGTACTTCTATACATTCTGATCATCATCAGTGCTCTGGAGTATGGTATTATGAGTGTACAGGTCAAATAAAACAAATTTTCTCAAAAAATTGAAATAAATAAACTTTAAAGATGATATCTTTGTAGTATCCAGAGAACTCTCTAGATGTCCAAACACACATAAATTCTCACATTTAAATAACAACCATTATTGCTCTCTAGAGCTAACTCAGAATCATTGGAATTGTGACTGTACACTAAAATAAAATAAAACATAAATTTACACCACTTTAATTTGAAAAGTTTTACTGAAATAATTTTAAAATGCCTATAACACCTGATGCTATTATAAAATCAAGTCACACATGTTGACAATTCATGGAACAGATAGCTGGAGAGATAAAATATTAACACTAATGTTTTTAATAATTATTTAATAAATTACTTAGAAAATTTATTAAGAAAATTGACAAAAATCTATGATAGTGTGATAATTCCAACTGTCATACATTTTAGCAAAAAAAAAATAATTTCATATAATAAATAATCTTAACTTATTATAGACTCTTATTGATTCAAATAATTAACTTTCACTTTAAACAGGTTTTCTTTTCAAGAATTAAAATTGAAAAACTTTTTAAAGGTAAAAAAAATTCGATTAGCTTAAACCCTAGAAAATTTTATTTTTATCTTTATATATATATAATAAACATGATCTTGCCAAATGATGGGTGCTGGTTCAGCAAAAAATGTAAATTATAGGGATCATAGATCTTTTTCACATATCTTTGGTCACATGTTTATGATTACATGCCTTCCATAAGGTGATGTGATATGATGTGAAGCACTGTGACTTCTCCTTATATAGAGTCAGGAAACTCTCAGCATCTTTGTTCAGAGAAAACTGTTAGCAACTTTACCTTCTGTTTTCATTTCCAACCCTATGTTGTCCCATATCCTGCTCCATCCCATTTCCACAACATAATTTTTGTCAACTCCATGACCTTTATATCTAAATCCCCTTCATCAATTCCCAAACCCAGCTTAAAAATCAATAACCCACTTTCTGTATAATCACTTTAATTATATTTATTCTTCCATAACTTTATTATTTGTACCCTTTCTGCTTTCAGGCATGTATATTCAATTAACAAAGGTTTAATATTTTCTATGCCTTACTTATACAACTTGCAAACTAAAACACCCACATTTTCCCATTTACATGAATAATGACCCTGTTGCTAAAGATCCTGCTTGAACCTTAAACAGTAAACCACTTTTTTGCTATTATTATAAATTAACTTACTCCCAATATTCTGTTTACTTCTATATATATTTAAACCCTTTAGTCTCTATACTAGTTCTCCACCTCTCCAACTTCCTATTTTTATTAATGCATCTAGTCTTCTATCCCATTCCTTACCACTATAACACCCAACAATTCTCCTAACACAATCATCTCACCTTTTGTACAAGTATACTGACATAAATTCTTTATCCAAATTGTCTGCATACCAATTATCTTTATCACCCATCTTGTTATTTGCCCTTTATTCATAATCAAATTAAATATTACTTTAACTATTCTTTTATTATACATAAACTGCAATCTACCAAACATTATGATTTTGATTTTCACATCCATCATATAAAAACTTCACCATCCCATTTCTCCTCAAATTGCATCCTCTGCTGTCCATGCATCTGCATCTAATGCATGTCTTCCTACTTTTCTTTGTACTTTTTCCAAGTAATCTAATACCTTTTTACTAACCCATAACCCATCATTACCTTATGTTAACCCTGGTACTGCCACTCCCTTCAATACAATTTTAGCTACATCATATTTAATATATAAAAACACTGTTAATTTCTTTATCAGTCCCTTTCTTTTCTTTGCTTTATTTATCAATTTTTTCTCTCATTCATCCAATAAATTTCACCAATTATATAAAATGATTATTAAATAGTTCAATCTATTCATCACACTTAACTATATATCCCCCAGTAAAAATTATTTGTCTTCTTTCACCAGTATTAATCATCATCACTTTTGATTTTTCTTCACTAAACAATCCCAACTCTTTCTCCACCCTTGCATATGTCCTCAGCATAACTTTCATATCTTCCCTTCTTTCTGTGCACAAAAAGAATTCATTTGCAAATAAAAAACCTGATAATGTATATACCCCCTTGCCATCTATTAATCATATCTCTGTCCCTCTTCCTAGTCTTTCTATTGTTCTTTCCATTTCTTTCAAATACAACAAAAACAAAATAGGTGTCATAGGGAATCCTTGCCTTAGTCCCACCCTATTTTTAACTTTAATTGATTTTATATTTCCTAATTGATATGTATAGTAATTATTTTCATATAATTTTTTAATGGTATCCACTAAAGCTCCATCCATTCCCAAATTTATTAAACTTACCCATAATCTATTTCTATTCACTCTATCATATGTCTTCTCTATATTTAGAAAAGCCATGTATAACTGTCTACTTGTATACCTACTCATATCCATAAGCTATGTAACTTCAAATAACCTATGCCTATGCAATCAAAAATCTCCTTGCATTTCTCCCAGCATCTTATTCTTTTCATCCATTTTGCAACCCTTCCAGCCATCATATGTGAAAAAACTTTATATAAAACTGATGTTACTGTTATTGTTTTTAATTGTTTAACTTTCTATGAACTTTACTTTTACTTTAAATAATAGCCTCTCTTGTATTACTCCAACTATCCAGAAAATCTATCGTCTGTGCCATCTTATTAAACATGATAACAATTTTACTTTTGCCTTACACCATAAACTCATTACCATCTCTGCTGCCCATCCTTCTAAACCTCTTGCTTTTTCACTTTTCAATTTCTTATCGGTCTCATTCAGTTCATTTTCTGTAAACCTAATTGTTTCATTACTATATGCTTTCATGTTTGGTATCAGACTGTCCTTCACATCTAACATCTTTTTTTTCAAATATTTATTAAACAAGTACAATGTTTACAGTGACAATTATGTGTACATGGTAAATTGAAAAGGAAAGCTAGAATTATAAACATAAAAAAAATTACATGATAATAAATAAATCTAAGATAATATTATTCTGGGCAAGAGGTAAACCTGAATACCTGGTCTACTGTTAACACACAAGTAGGCTAATTAAGCTCACCCAACTCACCTAGACAAATTGCCTCACACTACCAAGAGTCACTAAGTCAATCTAGAGTTTGGTCAGATCACCATTGGAAAAATCACTACAACTATGAAGGCTTAGGTATTTATGCTAAATCTGATGAGTTCAGTTAAAAACTATCCATTTTGATAACTTAAGGATCTGAACTTCTGATTATTAACAAAATCACTTTCAGCAATATCTTAAACATAAGAAACAAAGTGTTTTACCAGCAATCATTCCTTCAATGCAATCAGAGTCCATGTTTCCTCAAATAATAGTTTTGAAGCTAGGAGCATGTCACGGTTTTTAAATTTTCTAAGTTTATTCAGAAAGAATTCTCCCTCATGAATTGCACCAGGATTGAAAACCATTTTACAATGAGTAGACCAGCATGCATAGTTGATAAATAATGAAAGCCTAATAGTAGGTATGAATCTTGTCTTAATACTATCCTTAAGAGACATAACAAGGTAAAAATTCACTTTAAGGTTATCAGTGATAATCCTTCTAGACCTTCAGAGGCCATGGCACAAGTAAACCAGATGATCAAATGTTTCGTCATGACTTTGGCAGAGGGGGCAGATAGGGTCAATTTTGTAGATGCCTCACCTATGGAAGAGAAACCAATTAGTGCTAATGGCATTTAAATTTATCTTAATAATGAAATCAAAGAATTTTGGTTCCATAGCCCAGCACCTGAAGAGGGAGATTATTTTATTATTGGTCAGGGCAAGTAGCGGTGTTATGGGAATTGTGACAGGGTGAATGAGACTATGTGCTTGCCAAATATTAATCTTGTTGTCAAAAGTATCATTCGTAATTACCATGTAGCTTTTGATCAAATCAATAGCAACATCAAGGAAGTTCTTAACTCTAGGAGGGGGTCTATCCATTGGAATTACTGGCAAAATGACTTGCTCATATCCAAATGATTTGATAAGCATGGTGATGAAATTAAATATCTTTTGAATATGAACAGCTTGTATAGCATGATAAGAAAGTCCATTATACTTCAGGTGAAGTTGCATCCTGTTGATGCTAATTGCTACAACTTTACCTCCCCAGAAAAGTCGGGATGCAAGGGAATTCATTTTACTGATAAAAGTCTTAGTGATCCTCAAGATGGGCAAGTAATAGTTGTGCTTGGCCAAGATCTTCATATTGAGAAGCATTACATTACCATGTAATAAAAGGTAGACTTTAGACAGATGTTTAGTAAGTCTTTCCATTGAGTGCAGAATGTGATTTTGAATATCTTTGGACATTTGGAAGTATGTTTTGGATATCTCAAAGCCCAAAAACTTTTGAGGGTTGTCTGTAAATTTGGATACAATCTTCGGACCTGAGGACACCTTCCATATAGCTGATTTCAACGGGTTGATGGTAAGACCATAGTCAGCAGTGTATTGATCCAATATGGAGTATAACTGAGGTAAAAAGGTTATTGAAAAGAGGAAGACGATTACATCATCCATATAAGCCATGAGCTTTATCAATTTGGCAAGCCTTGGTACATAGACACCAGGTAGTTGTTGTTCAATGGCTTTCAACAACAGATCAATGCAGACTATAAAGAGAAGAGCACTGAGGGGGGAGCCTTGCAGAATGGATGTGTTAGGTTGGAAGAATGAAGAGAGCTTGCCATTCAGCAAGACAACAATTTCTCTGTTAGACATGAGGTTATCTATGATCTGTATGATAGAGGTTGGGATGTGATGGCCTTTCAGCAGGTTTAGTAGAGTACTGATGTTAACAGAGTCAAATGCTGCATTGAAATCAAGCTGGATAGCTATGACAGCCTGCTTTCTCTGTTGTCTAACATAATCAGTTAATATTTTAACTTGACCAATGGCTAAAATTGGCAAAGAATGTTTCTTTGCATATTGGGAGAAATGATATATTTTGGAGTACCTTATCCTGGATCTTACCTTTTATGACAGATTCCAGGATTTTAATGATGAGTGGGGACATAGAAATAGGCCAAATGTTTTGAGGGTGTGGGGATATTCATGCTTCTTTATGAAGGGGACTAAAGCAATAGGATATAGGTGGGGGATTATTCTTTTCTCCTGTGCCAAATGGTTGGTCATTCTAAATAGGATGGGAATTGTAAAGTGGCTTAGATGATCTAACAAGAAGTGCTGTATAGAATGCAGTCCAGGATATATTTTATCAGGCAATTCTTGGAGTTTGGCTTTCAGCATATCTTCAATGATACCATGATCATCTTGACAAACCAAAATGTCTTCAGTGGGAGTATTAACATGACTGAGACAATGAAATTTCTTATCAAAGTGTTTATGGATTTCCTCAATCATTGACATGCCAACAAAGGAATCACCAGCAATATTTATGATAGTGGGAGTAGGGGGGTTTAATAGCTCCCAGTGCCCAACGAAAGTAGCTTTTTGTCCAACAGTTCTGCTGAGCCAG
The DNA here is from genome assembly GCA_028023455.1 of Epiperipatus broadwayi. Lineage (NCBI taxonomy): Eukaryota > Metazoa > Onychophora > Udeonychophora > Euonychophora > Peripatidae > Epiperipatus > Epiperipatus broadwayi. Next base: position 544,777 of record JAQFVV010006534.1, on the reverse strand, counting down.
AAACACCTTGGCACACTTTATAGACAGATAATCTGCAAGTGCCTTCTGTTTGGCTTTATATTGTAGCTTAACAGATATAATCTCATCTATAGAAGTTGAGGCAGAGCTAAATGCCTTCATTCTGAAACTAAGATCATCCAAGTCTTTTAGTAGTGCCAACAGTCCCTTTCGCTTAATTGTATGGTAGGAAATGATCAATTGAAGAATGCCAATAAAGGCAAACCATGCTTCCTCTATAGTTTTGGCAAGTATATCTATTTTTTAAAATATATATATAAGCCTCAGAGGGTATGGCTTCTGTTATGATCGATTTTGTCAACATTCTGATGGTGTTACAAGTGGAAGTGGCAACATTATTAGCAGCTTCAATCTGAACTACTAGGGCAAGATGGTCTGAAAAGACCACATGTTCTAATTCTGCTGTGATGAAAAAATGTATGTCAGGCATATAAAAGAGTAGATCAATCAGTGACCTGTATTTTCTGGAGTAAAAAGAGTAGGAATCATCAGGCAGATGACCCTCACCACTCATAAATGGCTTGTCTATCAAGTGAATATAGGTTTTTGTGAATCTTGCATAAGTGATGTTAAAGTCGCCAAAGAGTAGAGTGGGATTGTTATTATTTACCAATAGCATATTAACTATGTTAATGACTTTCATTATCATGCAGCAGGACCTATCTGCATACACATATATTATATTGATTACCAAATTTTGATATGTGACTGATATAGCAATAAGGTTATTATCCTTATAGAGTATTATAAATTTATTAGGTGGATGTTTTTGTTAATAAGTAAACCAACTCTGCCAGCTGCAGTAACAATACCAGAGAAATCTATGTATCCAAGAGATTCAAGACATTCTCTAATTCTATAATCTGAATTTGAGTGATATTTTGTTTCACTCATAAAAAATAAATGTGGATTATTGATTGTAATCCATTGTTCAATGGCATATACTCTTTCCAATGAGTTAATACCTTTTACCTTTACTCCTACAAACTTATGCAACATAATTGGGTTATGTATCTTTTAAATCTACTGCAAAGCATATAAGGTTCCCTTTTAATTCTCAGCATAAAAAGGTCAATTCTAGTTGGAATAGTCTGGATCATCATAGTCTGGATCTTCAATGGTGTTATCTGAGGTTTCTTCTAACACAATGGGTTCAATCAATGGGATGTCATCTGAACCACCAACAACGATGGAATGATGTACATCACTAGCAGTCTCTTCTAATAAATTAGGACTCAATATCCTATTATCCTCATCTGATAGCTGACATTTATTCTCTGGACTTTTTTCTTATGTATTGAAATATTGATTTTCCTCTTCTGCTTAAGAGATAAACATCTGTTTTTCTTCCCCAGAGATTTGTCATCTTCTGAGCTGGACTTGTGCGCAATGGCTGATTTTCTTTTCTTAGTACTGGACTTATCTAAAGGCATTTTCATTGGAGATTCCTCTTCAGAGCTAATATCTTTTTGATACCCATTACATACTTATTTGATATAATCTTTAATTCATCTCTAGAGCCACTCTTTACTTTCTCATCATCTAGTAATACTATCTCTCTCCCTCCTACTTTTCTTCTTTTAATATATTTCCAAAAGTTTTTACCCCCACCTCTTTCACATTTATTAACCCTACAATATTTCAGACAACAGAGAATTGTTTTTTGGCCGATTCACCCCTTGCTACATTTATTAACCCTACAATATTTCAGACAACAGAGAATTGTTTTTTGGCCGATTCACCCCTTGCTGAATTTTTTCATAAGTATTTTACATTAAAATACACGTAAAACAGTATATTTTATTATAATAAATTTTTCTCTGGAGATTTTGTGCTAAAAGGCATGAAATTCAAAATTCTCACTCTTGCAATAGACAAAAGCCATGCCCTGACTGTTCAGCCATTTTGTATTGCCAAGGCTGTAAAACATTCAGCATTCTCTAACATTGAAGTTTCCAATGATACAAAAACATGTTTATTTGTGAATTTATTATGGTTTCAGATTTTTTTTTTAAATAATTTGCACTATATTTATTGTATATCAAGAAATATAAATTATTAATAACTTATTTTGAGTTCAAGTACTTTATTTTCAAAAATATAATGTTATATATATATATATATATATATATATATATATATATATATATATATTTATATATATATATTAGCAGCTAATATATATATATATATATATATATATTAGCAGCTAATATATATATCACCTGAAGCAAATTACAAAACTCCAGCTTTGATATAAACAATCTACTTTATATTTATGAGTAAAAAAATATCGCAATTTTGCAATAAATATTCAAAAAAATTAAACATTTAAAGCATAATTCATTAGATATAGAAGAAATAAATAATTATTCATTTGGATGTGTAAAAATAATGAAAATTTAAAAATATTTTATTGATTTTATAAACTGAAAATAGTCTTTCTAGAAATTATGATGTGTAAAGTCTTTGTTTTGATTACATTCTCATTTTTTAATATTTACAAAAAGAAAATGTGAATATTTAAAATTTATTTCAGTAATAAACAAAAATATCTATCAATTGAAGTTAAATTTATTTTTTTCTGGTAATTAATAATAATTTTACCATATATTTTACATTGATGTGTAAGACAAAAAAAAGTGTCCGAAATTGTGAAAATCAGTAAGGTTAATATCCTCTAACAATTTACTATGCAATTTCATTCTCTTTTTATAGTTATCTATTTTAGCCAACTTCTTTTTTTCTAAGTACTTTTTTCCATTTAACATTAACATCTTTTTCACTTTCTTTGTTCTTAATAGCACACATATTTTCTCCATGCTTTTTCCCTCTCTTTTACTAACTCTTACATTTTTATTACTTTTATTCTTCTGAATATTCTCACCTAAACCCCTATTTGCCACTTTCTCTATTTCACCACACCAGTCCTTATACTCATCACCAACCAATTCTTCCATGGATTCTTCAACTTTTATTTTATACTCCTCTAATTTACTCTTATCATTCATTCTCTATCCATGTCTTTCATTATCATTTCTACTTTTATTTCTATTTTCCATCATATTCCTAACCTTTTCTATTATAAAGAAGTTATGACCATGATTACACATTCTCTCTTCATTATCAAATACTTTCATTTTTTATACTTTATTCATTCCCCCTTTTTCTACTAATACATAATCTATTGTGTGGAATATATTATTTCTAGATCATGTATATTGTCACTCATAAATATTTGATAAATTTTCAATGCTTAAATTCACTCTCTGACAAAACTTCTTCAAATAACTGCCCATTCTTATTGCAGACATCATAAATTTGTTCAATATAACCATTCATATCTCCTATAACCATTACTCTTTTTCCCTTTCCTTTAAAACTTTGTATATCCTTAACTAAGCATTCATATATGCTACTCTTTCACTCCATTGAAGTTTGGCTATCTCCAGTAGCTATATACACTATGGCCATCATTTCTTCATCTTCCTAATCTTATTCAAACCACAAATGTTCTTGACATTTAACAGTATTTAAATATTTTTTTGATGTCACTCCTATTCCACCACTGCTTTTTGTTTTTTCTTTTTTATTTATACTTTGCCATACCAAGTCTTCCAGAATAGGGTCTTTTTTCTCATAGATATGTTTTTACTACTGCTAATACATCAAGTTCTCCATTTTTAATTTCCTTGTTTAACTCCAGCCACTTTTCTGATCTCCTACCATATTGCATATTCAAATACCCAATTTTAACAATTTTTTCTTTCCTAATTACTCTTATAAATTCTTTTGCCTCTCTCTTCACCATTACATTTATAAATAACTTGCTTACCATTAATTTTACAGACCCATTCCCTCTTCACATCTATATTTATATCTAAATCAGCTATTCTTTGTTTATTTCTTACATCCATCCATTCTTCTTCTTTCTCATAGCACTGTAATTTGAACTATTACACCCTTTATAAGTTTCTCAAACTATATTCTTTATAAATCAGACTTCCTAAAACTTCATTTGCTTGTTTTTCTCAGTGCAATACATCTTTACTACATAACTACCTCCTTCCAATAAAAAAATCCCACACATCCACAAACATAACATCATTTCTCTCACACAATTTTTTCAATCTCTTATTTATAGAACATGTCCTATCTAACATATATCTCTTGTCAAATGTTGGTAATAATCCAACTATTCCTACTCTTCCTTTAATCTTACTCAAATTCCCAATCAATTCTATGTACTCATCCATTATTCTCTCTAATGGCTCTAACAAATTATTAGTTCCTCCCATAACATACAAACCTCTATTCCTTTGCTTCTTTACTGTATCTGTAACATCCCTAAGTCTAGCTCCTGACAAACATACTCTTACATATCTGTTTCTAGTTTCCCTTGCAATGATATCTCCACATTCTCTAATTAGTGAATCTTTTGTGAATACTGTCTCACAGTCTACTTTCTCTGCTCATTCAACCTTCCCTACCACCTTCTGAGTTTCACTATCTACTTTCTCCCTTATCATTTCCTACTCAATAATTCCTTTATCTGCTCACACTTCATCTGTAAGAATTTTAATGTTGTTTCTACATCATTTACCTCTTCTTGTATCTTACTTAATCTTTGGCTAACCATCTCTATTTCAGTATATTTTTTCCATTCATATCTCCTAACACTCCACTAAAACTATACTGTGTCCTATCTTCCTCAATTACATTTTGCTTCATTTCTCCTCACTTTTTCTTTAGGCTATCTACAATTAGAAACCACCCTTTTACCTCTTTTATCACATTTACACACTGTCTACATAACCATAAACCTGTTACATCCTTCCTAGTTTTATTTAAACATTTGAAGTGATAAACCTCTTCACATACAGTCTACCATAGCATGCCTAATTTCTTTCTGACAATTATATATGCTTTGTGAAATACAAATACAAGCCACATTTTTTTATTTTCTAAGTCACCTACTCTATATTTGACTTTATACTTCCTCTCCTACTATTCAAACCCCTTTGCAAGGAATGATAAATACTTTCTTTCAAAACTGTTTGATGGATAACCAAGTGTTTTCTGACCTTAGGCCTCCAAAATGTTATCTTTTTTTTTTTTCAAATAAATCACTGGTCTTAAATTTTAAAAAAAAAACATTAATAGAAACCTTTCTAAAAACAACTAATATTCCATACAACTTAATTTACAAAATATCCTTACCTTAATATGCATTCAACAAAATTTTTTTTTTAATAAAAATTTCTATATTTAAAATGGAAAACAAAACACTTTCTAAACATTAACAATTCCTGATCTTTCAAATTCAATTAAATCTCTCTCTCTTGATCACAATTTACTCTCCACTTTCATATCACAGGCAAACAGTCTTTATATTGATGATCTCAGTTGATTAATCACATAAGAAGGAAAAAAGATTTCATGTAGCTTTTAGAACAGAATAATCACATCTGTTCTTAGTCATAGATGGAAACCAGTCTTTATCTTCTGTTAGAGTGATGTAGTAAAATTTACACTACAGAAATATCATTCATTGTTGGATGATCTCTAGTCTAATGAATAACTAATAAAATTATTAATATAGCTTAAATTCTCTTTCCCTTTTCTCATGAAAATAAAAAAGTTCAATACAATTGAATTTTTTTTTTTTGGGGGGGGGGGATGAGATAGAACAAAAACATGTTTTAATTAAAAACAAAATACTAATAACATTATTAATTATAGTTTAGTCTTAGAAAAGTTCAACTAGGCTTGGTGTGGTCCCCAGGGTTCTCTGGTGCAACTGATGTGAGAGACCTTTTATATGAAAATAGTCCCAGGAAGGTCAACTGTCTGCAGGATAGGGCATGAAGAAAACTATGGGTCTAAACTCATTGCAACCCTCTAGATGAGAAGCATGTACTAGTTAACAAACTAAGCCATATATCAGCAATGCAGTATAACACTATGTCTCTAATGATATGAAATGGAAGTTACTATTTTAAGGCAGATGAACCTCATTCGAATGCTATAATTAAGGCAATTAATGCTATGCTATGTAATATATATGGGAAAGATTTAATTTGAACAAAATAGATTTTAAAATGTACCTTGCTATTTAACATAAAATCTCATCCTCGTGAATTTTATAACTTGAGAATAATCAAGTCTTTGAAATATTAAGAGTATGACAGAGCAATACAGATAATATAAAAAAAAAACAATAAGAATTCACTTTTTCAGAATTAAGTGAGCAACATAGAAAAATATTTGATAGCATTAATTTTTAAATGATTAAAGTTATCCTGGGTATAATTTCTTTAATTTAAACAGAGTTACATAAATAATAATTTTTTAAAATATACTAAGCAAAACATGAAAATAGGCTAACTCAGAAAAACAATCTGGTGAGCGTATTAATTAAGAATGCATTTGGATCTAACTAAAGAGGGGAGAATTTTAATAACCTCGATGAATGGAGGTCTGAGTAGATAGAGAAAAAAGAACTTTACATGTTAAGCTCACAAAATTGTTTTAGATTTGCAGCTTAAAATAATAAAATAAAACATAGTTTAAAATTAAGAAAGGAACTGCACCAAAATTAAAGAAATAAGAGCATATGACAGAATTTACATATAAAAAAGCAGATTATTAGTATGAGAGCAAATTTGCATTAAGAGTTAAAAAAAATTAAGTTAACAATTTAAATATGAAATCCAGATAGCCGAGGTTGAGATTAGTTTTAGAAGGAATTAGATGTAAATTTCATAGGTGGTTCTTAGGTTAATTACCTTGCTATATTAAAGAGTTCATTTTGACAGTTTGGCTTCATCATGGCAAAATTAACATGATTGAAACTATTTCCAATGTAATAGCAAATTTCCATTAGGCATTCCTCCAGTCTTAGATCATATTTTCTATCAAATTTTGGGGAATCAGTAAGATGATTATTGGCAGTGAGAGATTGACCAGCAAAGGTGAGGAAGGTGGTTAGTTGGCTACTTGTTCAACATTTTGGAGAAAAATAGCCTGGAGTCTTTTTGGCAGCAGCTTTTCTACAAACTAGTTCTCCCCTATGCAGTCAAAAGTGGCCCATTATATACTGCCCTCAGGTATTTGAGGAATGTTCTTAGTATCCCCTTTTTAATTTCACTAATGATTGTTATATAGTAGGAATTTTTTCATTTCCTTCACCTATTGTTTTGGAGATGCAACTGTTAGATAATTTGTTCAAAAATATATTCAAATCTATTTCCAGATTAGAAATAGATTTGATAAAAAAAATGTTAACTTCCAAGTACAAATTCTTAATTTGATTTCCTTTTTGCTTTTAGTACAGTTTAATTAAACATTCTTTCCCAAAATTAGACAATGTAAAATTTCCACCCTTTTAATTATTTTTGGACAATTAACAGTTGCATACTCCATCTTGGATTTTTAAAAGAAAATAGTTTTTAAAAGAATTTAAAACACTAAGTTATATTTTTTACAAACTTCAATAAAATATTTGCAATATTAATATCGTGTTAGTAACTTCTCCCATTATAGATATATATATTTGAGCTGCACCTAATATATTTTGATTTTAATAAAAAGAATTAATAAATAATAGAAAAAAATATTAAAAGCTAAATTTTATAACTTTTTAGGTGCACATCTCAAACATATATATAAAATAGATATACATGAATATAGAAGCAGGATGAAACATAAGGGTTATACATCATTTAGTAATTTGATAAGTATGAAGGACCATGAAGCTCAATTGTAAATTAGGATTGACTGCTTCAAAATATCATTATATGTATTTCACTATATATATTTCTTATACATATGTTATTTACTAATCCATCTATAAAATAAAATAAAATAAAAAATTTCCCTAAGGAAAAACAACAACAAAGCCATAGGAATCTAGGTAATTCAAGGATGTGATAGTACCTATATTCATATTTATACCATGAGGATGTAATGTCTTAAATTTAAAAATAAAAAACTTTTCTTCTGTTTCCTTTCATGGAAGAAAACTTATCTTTCAATATAACCACTCATAAATTATCAATTGAGTGATCAGGTAAATTAAAATGTTTAGAAACTGGTGTATCCTCATTTTTATGTAAAAAATCAAACCTATAGTTAGTCATTCTAATATGTAGAGTGTTTGCTGACTCACCTATGTAATGACTTAAACAGCTATTACATTCTATTAAATATACCAAATTCATACTTTTACAATTAACATAGTTTGGGTTAAACCATTTAAAATCATGGATGACATTTATCTGAACCACCTTTCTTTCTTCATGTGAAAAACATCCATTTTCTGGCACCAAATTAGTGCCCAAAACTGTTCTTACAAGTCTATCCCTAAATGTTCTATGTCTATGATATACAACTTAGGTTTGGATAGGGAAAAACTGATCTCAAATAATATGTGGAATTTAATATATTAAAATGTTTCCATAATATTTGGTTAATATTAGGTAAATCATTATTGAAGATAGGAACTTCTGTCTAAGAAAAGAAAGAGTCAGTTAATAAATACACAACTGGTTTTTACCTTCAATGATGATTTACTTAATATTAACCAAATAGGGGAACATTTTAATATATTAAATTTTACAGATTATCTGACATCCCTTTTTCCCTATCAACAACACTTAGGGATAGACTTGTAAGATTGTTTGTGGTGATAATTTTGTGGCAGAAAAAATATGTTTTTCATGTAATGATAAGAGATGTCTTACATGCAAACATATTATTCTTACAAAGATGATTCAGAGAAATGACAATCATGATTTTAAATGATATATCCCCAACTATGTTAATTATAAAAGTATGAATTTGGTATATTTAATAGAATGTAATAGCTATTTGAGTTGTTACATAGGTGAGTCAGCAAACAGACTACATATTAGAATAATTAACCATAGATTTAAAGTTTTACATAAAAATGAGGATAGACCTGTTTCTAAACATTTTAATTTACCTGATCACTCAATTGATGATTTAAGAATAGTTATATTGAAGCATAAATTTTTTTCCATAAAAGAAAGGAAACAGAAGGAAATTTTTTTATTTTTAAACTTAAGACATTACATTCTCATGGTATGAATATGAATATAGGTACTATCACATTCTTGAATTATCTAGTTTCCTAGGGATTTTTTGTTGTTTTTTTTTTGTTTCCTATGGAATTGTTTTTTTTTATTTTATAGGTGGACTAGTAAGAAATATATATATATTGTGACCTTTCAAATAGTTCACCGTAATAAATCACCCTAATAAATTACCGTAATAAGATGTACTTAATCATCCAAAATTTTAAATTTTAAAAATATAACTGGCACTAATAACTTGATAAATATTTTAATAGAGTCTGAAAAAGATATTATAAACATACTATTGTTTTTGTTCGTTTGCGATTGTTTTTTTTTTTAGGTCTATAAATAATTTTATAATAATATATATTTTTTTCAAAATAATTATAATAATAAAAGATCAATGATTTTAATAGCTTAGTAAAATATTTTTATAAAGTTGACTAAATATATTATTTTATGTTAAAATTAAAAGGTTGAATTTAAATAGTTTTGAAATATTATTTTTCATGTTAAAAATTAAAATGTTCAGTAATTGAGACAACTTTCACATAATATTGGCGGGAATTTTGGATAAAAATCAGATGATAGGAAAAAGAAGAGGAAAAGAAAAAAAAACAAATGAAGCCAGTAAGTAATTAAGGCATCAGAAATATTTGATAAAATTCAGACGATTATAAAGATAATTTTGTGGTATAACTGTAATTTAATTTATATTAGTACAAATCAAAATAATCTGTGTTGGATAAATAATTATCATGGAATAAAAAACTAATTTCTTCGTCTGGTCACAAAGTCATAATTTGGAAGATCAAATTACAATTCTAAAAAAAAAAAATGCTAATGCAGAAAAAGTTGCCTGTGGGTATTATTATTATGGTGAACAGTCAAATATATAAGGATAATATTGAGCCATTTCAAGCAGTTAGAAGTTGGACAATCTTTCATGTAAGTAAAAACAATTGTAGTTATCTCTGCTTCATTATATATTTAAAAGATAATTTAACTTTATGATTTAAAGAAAACTAAAATAAAGTCAGAATAAAAATCTTTAAAGAATAGTTTACAGAAATGTGGAAGACAAATAATAGGAATAATAATTAAATTGATTTACATTATTAAAACTGATTCTACAATATTTTTTTAAGAAGATACACTTATAGTAGTGTAAAAAGGAATAATTTTTATTTAAATGACTTATAAATATTTATTTGGAAGAGTCAACAATAAATGCAAAATAACTCATAGGAGTTAAAATTGTCCCATAGAAAAGAAAATATATAGATTATGAGACTTAATGTCAATAAACTGTAATATAAACATAGAAATAAAACAATGAACTTATTTATGTTAAATGGTTTTGATCTACACTTTAAAAACACTTAATCTACAAATTCCGGTAAATTTATAATAGTGGGATACGAAAATCTCTGATTATTAAATGGTTTCAGAGAACATGTAAACTTTAAAAATAATAATAATAAAATCCTCATTTTATTATAATTGCATCAGTTTTTTAAATATTGAAGAGGCAATCTATTAGATAATTGACAAATGCGTTCAAAGTCCTGACATGGAATAAAATCTGAACTATCAGCTTTACATATGTATAGATTAATCATCAAAAAAAAAAACAAGAAACTAAATATTTTTTTATTCTTTGGATAAAAATTAGATAATGGCTAACTTTATATATATATTTGTTATGAAGTTAATCTTCATTATGTTAAAAAAATTGTTTTATATGTTAATGTTTAAGTTACAATTTTAGATATATTCCAAATGAGAACGTTATAGGTGTGAAGTAAATAGAAGAGTGAAATGGGTAAAATAATGTTCTAAGTTTTTATTATAAAATCATATTAAGGTAAGATTAATGTATGATATATTTTAAAATGTAAGTTGATTAGTATAAGGTAATGTTAAAGAACCTAGTAATATAATAGTGAAAATAACTAAATGTATGATAATGAAGTGTGAAGAAAAGTAATCTGAAAGGATTAAAGATGGGTAGATGATACACTATATGATACAATAAGTAAACTTATGATCCCAAGTTAAAAATAAATAAATAAATATTGACTATTGTCAAATTATACTGAGACTTTGTTTTGTAGTATATCACCAGGAGATGAGGAAAATAATTAATGGAAAGATAATATTATTATATAGTTATGCTGATTTATTGTATGATGTATGCCTGTGATGCTTTTTTACATTTAGATAGGTTGTCATTCCAGAGGATAGTCAATGTGATAAATTGTAATTTCCTGAAGAACTGATAAGAACATAATGAGGTTAATCTAAGTGACACCCATATATGTAGTTGGAAGTTATAATGTGAGGAATCTCCATAAGATGAAGGTGATCAAATCCACAAGAGCTTAATGGAAAAGCTTGGATATTAAAATAGTATCATGAGGAATAAATGATTACTTACCATGAGGGCACATCTTATTTGGAAAGATAAATAAGACCTCCATTGTATATTTGTAGCATTTGAGTCCAGTAGACATCAGTCTCTTATCTACAGAATGTTACTTATAAAGAAAATAAGGTAGACATGGTGTATAGGTGGATTTACAAAAAGAGTATAATGTTTATCTAAGTGTGGAAAATTATTTAAATGGAAAATAAAATGCAAATACAAAACAAAGGTTGCATTAATGATATTAATGTTAAAGTGACACTATATGAAAAAAAAACAAATGGGATCAATAATGAAAACAAACAAAGAAAAAAAATATGAATAGAATGAGTGATGATCAAATGGTATTGTATCTTTGGTTTTATTATGGGTTATTAATTTTGTAGATTTTTAGGTGATAAAAATAATCACATTCTCACAATATGTGATATGGTTGTTTTTTGCATTCATAAGAATAATAATAATATGTATCTTAAATAAAAAATATACATAAAATATGGAACCTATAGTTAATAATAATAACAATAATTTATACCAAGGCATTTACAAATAAGGTAGACTCCTTATGTAAGAAATTATTCTGGGGAAAAAATATTATCTCAACATCAGTAAAACATCTAAGAAAACCCCTTTCACAAAATGGCCTTGGCCTTCACTCAATACATGTCTTCAGGATACAGAAAACATTGAACATAATATCTACATGTGCACAAAAATTCCCATATTTAGAAATTTCTGCCAAGATTACCCTTACAGATAGACCACCTCCTCTCCAGGGATATCTGAACACACTACTTACACCATTATTAACAATCCACACTCTTAACTTTAAACCACCACAAGCCAAATATAAATATTGGGAAGTTTATCAACTTCTACATCCAAGTCAAGATGATGTACAAACTCCACTTCATATTAATAATAAACAATTATGTCGCAAATTCAAACTATGGTCACTTGAACCAAAATACTTTGACTTTCTCCTAAAGATAAATCTGGACTCGCTACCTATGCAACATTTTTTGAAATTTCAAAGAAACTATAAAGATATAGATGATATATGTAAGCTTTGCCATAGGGACTCGGAGACACAAAACCACCTTTTTTTCTCATGCCCAAGTCTAGAAAATATTCGTGAAATTATTAGCACTTCACTCAAGGATAAAAAAATCAATATAAAAACCCTTTTTGACTCTTTTAAAAGGGGTATCTTTGCTGAAATAAGAAACTGCACATTTTTACTTTATGCCTTATGGTGTACAAGGTGTAATTTCATATACAATTATAACCCCAGAAAACATCCAAACACATTCAGAAATAAGCTGCAAACCATACATGAAAGAGACATGAAGATTACAGATCAATCTAAGTACATTGACACCTGGAATATACAAGAACTTATATAAAAGCACTAACAAAAAACTATATCTAACATGGATCCTTGTGCCAGTTTTGAAGTCAACTGACACAAATTACATGCATTACTGCTTTAATTTAATTGAAGTATATCTAATTGTATATAATCGTATGATTGAGTGATCATCATTGACTTTGTTGAACTGTTTTTTTTTTCTTAAAGACTTCTAGTTTGATAACGCATACAATCACTGATCAAATCATCTTACATATGTAGTTTTGTGAAACCAATTTATGTATAAGAACTATGTTGTCAAATGTAACTTGTATAATCTTTTAGAATACTAATAAAGTTTATCCTTTGAAACATCATCATCATCATCATAATAATAATAATAATAATAATAATAATAATAATAATAATAATAATAATAATAATAATAATAATAATAATAATAATAATAATAATAATAGTAGTAGTAGTAGTAGTAGTAGTAGTAGTAGTAGTAGTAGTAGTAGTAGTAGTAGTAGTAGTAGTAGTGAAACACTGGATACAACAAATCAAACCACACATTACAGGTCTACTAGAAACCAAAATCTATGCAGGGTCACAAGTAGACCCATCCAAATACTTTGGTACTGAAGGATTCTATGCATGTTCCAGAGATGCAACATCACCATCAGCAGGATCTGCCCTAATAATTGTAAATAATTGTCCATTTCAAACTTTCAAAATCACTTACATTGATTCAAATCTCCTAATCACTACATTCAGTCACAAAATAATGACAATCAATGTAATTTTTGTATATATGCCAATAAATAAATAAAGACTTGAAACAATAATCATGTCAATAAATTCAAGATTGGCCACCATGGCAGATCCCACCATCTTGGTTGGTGACTGCAACCCATCGTATCTGGAATTTACTAAAAAATGGCTCCACTAAATACAAGTTCCACTAATGAGTGGACAAGGTTTTCTTCCTCATGATGCTGTCTCATTCCATAATGGTCAGTTTAAATCACTGATAGACTTATGCTTTTATTCACCAACCCTACATCACTTAATAAAAATAAACCTCATACCATTGGGCTTCTCTGATCACTCTGCACAAATAATAACTATTAATCTAAACCAAATGCAAACCAACATTTCACCACTAACAAAAACAATCAGAATCCTTCTTTCCAAGTCCACCCCAGAATTTATCTTTTCTGAAACCTATATAATGCTAGAAAAACTAAAACAAATAAAAATTGACCCTATACAACAATACCAAGCTTTTATCAATATTTTGTCTTTTAATATAAACCACATAGTAATGAATAGACCATCACCATCCAAGCTACCAGAATATGCTGATAAAATACATGAAAAACTTACAGCAATCACGCCTACACATCACACCCAAAATTATATAAGAAACTTAACACAAGAATATAATAAGGCTTCTTAATCCCTAAAAGAATATCTAAAATTTAAAAAAACCAAATTATGCATCACCCAGCAACATACATGGGCATGTAAATACATAAAATGGGCCCTTGGAAGTGCACCTGAAATTAAAATATCCAATGGCCATACAAACCCAAAGAGGAATATTTGCTAGTCAAAATATATTAATGCCGATGTTTGAACATTTTAGAGACAAACTGTGATCAGCACTACCAATACAGTGGACAGCACACATATTTGGACCACCAAAAAATGAAAATTTATTCATGGCAGATGATTTCATTAAAAAAATGAATGAAATGAACAATAACTGTCACCCTGGAAGCCCAGGAATACCACTTTTTGTCTTAAAACACCTTAGCCAATTCACTTCAAAATATCTTTGTAATCTGGTAAACCATCTAGCTCAAGAAATTAGGAGTGTACAGGGAGTGTACCCCATAGCGATAGTACCTTACAATAAAAAGAATAAAAATATTCCTGCACTTGAAGACATAAGACCTATATCCATGGGACTGCTTCCAATGATGATACTGGAAAAGGTAATAAAAGAAAAAATAGAGCCATTTTTGATGCCTTCCATTTCGGATACTCAGTTTGCTAAGAAAAAATCTTCAACTACACAAGCAGCTTTACTTTTCAAAACTATAATGGTAACTGTAAGAAATAAGAAAATATATAGTCCTCTGGTCATACAACTGGATATAGCATCAGCCTTTGACACTGTCAACATATCTGTATTGCTAGAGATGCTTGAAACCACAGACATCCCCAGATCCATGCTATATATAATAGCAAACCTATTAATAAACCATGAGCTACACATAACACTTACTGGTAGAAATTCTCCCTCATTCTACCCCACCCAGTCACTATCACAGGGTTCACCTTTAAATGCCTTACTCTTTATTTTTTATATTAACCCCTTAATTAAAGAAATAAATCAATCCTTTGAAGGCATACAGATACCAGAATCAACACAAAAAATAGCATGTTTGGCATATATGGATGATGTCACGGTCTTTCTAACTTCTAAAAAGCAGATACCGCGGTTGAATAAGATAGTGGAAGAATATTCAGCCAATTATGGACTGAAGATAAATCCAGCAAAATCTGCATCTTGGCATATATTCTCAGGCAAACCATGTGAGTCCATATTTCAGGGAAAACCAAATCCCTTTCTGGATTTTCCATTTTATATGGGCACCACCGGAATGCGCTGTCACATACAAAACAAACTCAAAGAAGATGTTGAAAAAATAGAAAATTCATTATCTAAGGCATATCTATCGATATATGCAAAGACACAACTAATCAACAGACTAATCATGATGAGAATAACATACTACATGCCAGTAATTGTTTTTTCTAAAAGTTTCATCCGGAAAATTAACTCCATATGCTGTAAACTTATATGGGCCAGAAAAACAGTGGTCATATCAATTAAAAATCTTAGCCGACCACTAATAAAAAATGGCCTTGGCCTACACAGCCTCAACATTTTCCACATGCAAAAACAAAAAAATACAGCAATTGCCTTAATTAATTAATTTACAAAATTAAAACATCTAATTAAAATAACACCTACTGATTGACCACCCCCAAAAGACTCACTCATTCAATCGGCAATATACCACTGCAATGCAATAGGAAAAATCCCCAGCCAATGGACAGAAAAATATAAATATTGGGAAATCTATGAACTATTGCAGAACCATACCACCAACAATGAAATATTACCACTATTAAAAATAAACAATAAAGTATTAATAAAAAATACAAGAAATGGGAGTTAGAACCAAAATTTTTCAATTTCATTCTTAAAATAAACATAGATGCCCTCCCAACCACATACTTTCTGGTCCATAGAAGACTACATAGAGACTTGGATCCTTTATGTGGCTTATGCCATCAGAATAAAGAAACTGTCCAGCACTTACTGTATCACTGCAAAGGTCTGGAACAAGTAAGAGTTATACTTTGCAACACATATGGGAAAAATAAAACCACAATGGAACAAGTAATGATGGCTTTCCAAAGTAAAACAATACCACTGATTAGGGCAGAAACTTTTGTTCTATATTCACTATGGTGCACAAGATGTGCATTCCTAATTGGAAATAACACAAGGCAACATCCATCAACTTTTGAACATAAGTTAAAGCAAATACAAATCCGGGACAAATTGATAACAAGTCCAGACATCTATGCAGCTACCTGGTCTCTGCTTAAACACACAGCAAGGTTGTAACATAATCAAGGAAATGATAACTAAGTAATATGAAGCTTCAGCAAGGGAAAAAACAAAATAAATAAATAATAAAACAGGAAATAAAGCAAAAGAGCAGAGCTCATCCCTATCCAGTAATAGCTACAGTAACATCTGTGCACCTAATAACTATTCAAATGCAACTGTTTATAATATTCTGAACACTTTATTTGATAATGAACAACTCTGTAACATTCAACTAAGACAATATAATATAAAGATGTTATTTTGATTCTTGTAATTAACAATTGTAACCTGGTTGTAACGGGAAAACTTGTAGTACATAATTTACTATGTAACCATTAATGTATTCTTTTGAGACAATAAAGGCCTTTTAAAACATCATCATCATCATCATCATCATCACCATCATCATCATCATCATAATAATAATAATAATAATAATAATAATAATAATAATAATAATAATAATAATAATAATAATAATAATAATAATAATAATAATAATAATAATAATAATAATAATAATAATAATAATAATAATAATAATAATAATAATAATAATAATAATAATAATAATAATAATAATAATAATAATAATAATAATAATAATAATAATAATAATAATAATAATAATAATAATAATAATAATAATAATAATAATAATAATAAATGTACGTTTTTAGTTTTTTTAAATGAGGTTTTTTAAAAAAAGTTTTTTGTTTTTGTAGTTTTATGTACAAAGTTTTGTTGGATTTGGCGTATGTAATTTTTGTAAAGTTATTTATATTGTACATACATGTATTACCATAATTAATTTGATTTTGTAAAGTTTTATAAGTACTTCATAAGAATGTAATTACTGTTTTTTTGTTTATGTTAAAAAAGTATAAGGTATTTATCAGATGATTGATAAAAATTGTTGTATAAAGATTTTTAGCCTATAGGAATTTATTTTGTTATCTAATATGTAAATGTTTGTAATATTTTAGTGGTTAAATTTTTGAAATAGCCATTTGCTGGGCTTTCTGATAAAAACCAGTCTGGTGGTTGAAATATTAAAGCAGTTTTATAAAGAAGTAATAGTGTGTTGCTTTTTATTATATATATAATTAACATATTCATTCGGTATTACTGAATGCTTACTATAGTAAATAGAGGTATTTGAACTTAGGATTTTCAGTCTGTATTCATCCTCTGCTATATCTCAAAAAACTGTTACACATGACCACAAACAAAGACAAAAGCTAAATGAACTCCAGTATATGCATTTTTTACAGAACCAGCACTCATCAGTTGTCCAGATCATAATCTCTCACACATATATACAGTCAGTGCTTGTCTTGTATTAAGATAAAAATTTCTTAAAGTTTAATAGACAGGCCTCAATATTCCCACCCTTTCAACAATTTAACCATCCATTTCATTGAAAACCAATGATGGAATGATCGAAGCCCTTGGTGGATTTGATATTGTAGCCATACCCATATGTCAATATATATATATGAAAACAAGTCAGATATCACATGACCTGTATATATAGCTTGCATTACCAATATGTACTAAATAAAGAGCTTGTTAATAGATCTAAACAAGCTTTTTTTTTCTTTTTATGATAAATGCCACAAGAGAAAGCATTTGAAATCTTTATTTTGGATTGTTATTAAAAGAAGCTTTTTTTATTCATATAATATAATATATTGTTAAATAATATATTGTAATGGTCAGTTTTTTTTTTATCACCAAGGGTAGCATGAGGTCACTGCATACCTAAACATTTTATATATGGTGATCAGAAGTTAATGATTATGATGATTTTCACTAACCAGACCGAGAGAAAGCAAGAGCTCGATAATATTGTTCAGACAATTGAGAAAATAAAACCAGGATAAATATTTGCTAATATAATTTAAGCAAGTTCATAGTTTATTAAAAATTAATATAAAAAATTTCAAGCACAAACATTTATTTACAATAGATGTAGTTTTTATTAAATTCTATCAAGGCGTGTATGAAAAAAATAAAACATCAGACACTTTGGCAGACAGGCTAATTTTTTAATAGAGTTCTAAAAAGGGAGGGAAGAATTTTCTTTCAGCTGAAGATTCATCTAAGCAACTCTGGTTTCCTTATTCAAAAAGTTTTAAGACAAATAAATAAAAGATTCTTGCATGAATCAACAAAACCACATGGGCAGGTGATCACTAGATTATTGACTAGTGATGTGATATTGTCCACATAACCATTGCATGTCCAACCATGTGGAAGATCACCACAGTTGATTACAATGCAAGAAAAATAAATATGGTAAGTGAATACGATGGTATGAATTATACTATAGGAGAAAACTTAAATCTCCAATTTAATGAAAATAGAAATCTGAGAAAATACTCCAGCATAGATAATTTAAAATTGAGAAAACAAAATCTCTGATTTAAGGAAGACAGAAATATAAAACTGGTGAATCACCAATCAAATGGTTGGCCAAAACTAAGCTGCTATATAATAATTAAAAGTCTCAATAGGAGATAGGTAAGTAATCAGAAAATTACTTATGTCTGCCCAAGTTTATTAAGAAAGTGAAATAAATTAAAATGTAAATGGCTTTAAGAAATAAACTCATTACACGCCTTGACATATAAATTCAAAACAAACATGAAATCTTAAAACTAAGATTGCAAGACACACTAAAATACAATCAGAAAATACATATAATAAATACTTAAAATATTTCAATTGACTAGGCAAAAGATATTATAAACCTAGGTTACTTTTTAAGATTAAACTGAGACTTTAAAAAGCCTGGAAAGAATGAGGAAACATGTTATCTCGATGTATAAATTTGAGACTGTGGAGGTCTTTCATCATGGCACATATTGTTCATCTTACTAGAGAATTCTAGTGACAACTTTAAGTTTTCATTTTCAGTTCAGGAAGCAGGAGGCAATGTTAGGAATCAGTTCTTGTTTAGTTCTTATGACATAGTCTTGCAGGGACAATTTGGGATCCAGGGCTCATCTGTAAGATGAATTACCATGATATTATGTTGAGCTAATTCTGCATAATGAATAATTTTGGTTCCTAGAAACAGACAATGACCTTAAGAATTGATAACAGCATGGCAATTTAAAGAATTTTCACAATTGGTGTACTAAAAGTTGAATCCAAACTAAACAAGCAGAAGAAACATAAATAGCTGGAGAATAATTAGTCTGAAATCCCAGGGCTACTTATATGAGCTCTTATCTTCCATAACATCTTTTAATTAGTAGTTCTGACCAGGGCAAATCTTTATCCCAGGCTTAATCTTAATTAAAGATTCTAACTAGAATAATCTTATTCATAATTAATTTTTAAAAATGTAAAAACACATCTCAGCTTTAGTTAAAATAAATTAAAATCGATTACAATCACAACAACAAGAATGCACCTAAAAAAATCTTTAGGATTAACTTTTTTTTAATTTAGAATATTTTGCTTGCCTTTAACTACTTTGAAAAACAACAAGTGACCAAAAGAAAACTATTTTAAAAATAAAATATATTACCCTTTTAAGTGCCAATTATTTTATTGGCTGAGTAAGGTAAAAGTCTAAGCTTTTAATTGGCCAATTCACAAACTCAAGCATCAAAATATAATCATCTTTTAATATTATATTCACTTCAGTTTTGTTTGTAAAAAGTATATTAATAATTTGTCAAATTATGAAAGTGAACAAAAGTTTTTTCAAAAATAAATTGTTATTTATAATTATAAAAATATTTGATAACAGCATTTCTAAAAGGAAATATTACTCGCCAACCAAAATATTTTGCTGACGTGAGTGATTTTTAAGTTGTGGAAAAGCAAATAATTTTTGATAAAGTCTTAACTATTTTTATAAAATAATTTTATTTTTAGTATATTTTATCAAAATAATTTATAATTTGTCAAAAAATGCTTTTAAAATGGTCTAAAACATTCATTTATCATTTTCGAAATGAAACAAAAAGAAATTGTAACTCTTTGGTTTTTGACAGCCATTTTCTTTGTTGTCAAAATTTAACAGCCAATCAGATTCAAGAAGGGGCATTATTTTTCCTTTGTTAGACCAATAAGGCCATTTTTATTGATTTTTTACTTGTAAAATAATTCAAGAGAGCGCAGCATCTTACGGAACTTTTTTAATCTTTAAAAAGAGCGCAAAATCTTAATCGTAATACGAAAAGTGACCGATTTAGAATGACATCAAACCACTTCAGTTTTAAATGAATCTTTCAAGCAAAAGGTTTTAAAACAATATAAATAATAGAATTTTTAAAACAACTGTGTATGTACTTTATTACACATACTCCTATATACAAAACTTTTAAATAGTTTTCTTTTAAAACAAAGGTTAGTTTTATTTTTGAGATGAAACTCTTGAATTGGATAAAGCATCTGTTTTTATATATATATATAGGTGTGTTTATTCATAACTGCACTATATAAATAATAGAACAAATAAAAATAATTGTTGTAAATAAATCTATAAAAACTCCAACTAAATCACGTCACCTCCTATTGTAATTTGAGCTGAAGTTTGAGAAACTATGTCATTGACTGCTATTATTTTTATCATTATTTTATTTTTAGGTGGCTTTTTTTAGGAAAGATGATAATGGATTTGTTGGTGGAGGTAATCTTATTACATGCAGGACAATCCTTTCAAGTGCTACTGTTGCATTGAGGTAAGATGGATCTTTTTCATTTTCCTAAACTTGTATAATGTTCTTTAGATACTTTTTAGTTATTAATAAAAAATGTAGAATATTTATATATTATATATTTTAACATAAAATGTAATTGTAATTGACTAAATACAAGTCTAGATTTCCATTTGAATAAAGAGAGAGTCTAGTTAAATAAAGCATCCGCAGTAAAAATTTCTGACTTAAAAATTTGTTAGTTAATATAAAATTTATATAATATATTAAATAATTTGCTGTAAAGCTGATCTGTTGACACTAAAAATGGAATTGGGACATTGTAACCAAAAATGTAAGTGTGGCCTAAACACTACTGATAGCTTGTCACTATAAAAAAACATTCTTAAGATTTAGGGTTCAATAATTATTATTAACTTCTCCCTTCCCTTTTGCCAAATTCATTCTCAATTTTTTATAAATACATTTTTTATCTCTGAAAAGTATTTACAATGGATATATCCACCAGAGAAATTACCAGTGTTTTTAATATGTTTCTTTTCACTTAATTTAAACAAAAATATTTAATAGTAATCATAATTCTGTATAATAAAATAATAATTAGTAAATAAGAATCATATGTATAACAGCAGGGCACTTGCATGCCTTATTTATAATCTGAATTCAAATCAGATTGACTAGAGTTGAATTTTTATTTACAATTATGAATATTATTTTAAGTTTCTATTTTATAGCCAATTAAAAAAACATTAAATAATGATCATTAAATAAATGTCTAATAATTTAGAAGATTAAAAACTAGAAAAAAGAAATTCACAAATCCTCCTATCTGTCCATTGACAAATTTTTATTCAGTCTTTTTTTATAAAAGACTGTTGGAGAGATTTTTGCTCTTCAGTAGGCTATTTTCATAACAGTTTTACAGATAAATAAACATAAGCTATGTGCAATTTATGTAGGTAGAAAAATACAAGTAAATTTTGAAATTTATTAATTCTAGTTATAAATTTATAAAAATTATTTGTTAACTGTTAGTTAACTTAAAAAACAACAAACATTCACTGCAACATGATTAAATAGCTATATTTACTGAGCAAAATAATTTCTGTATTGTAAATATAGTTTGCTTGTGTAGCAACTAAACATAAAATTCAAAATAATCTAATGGATCTGTGTTAACAAAATATTCTTTATGTATATTAATATTATTTTATTTTCTAGTTTATTTATAAAAATGCTAAGCAAAATTAAAAGAATATTTATATGAATGACATTATAATTTATAAGTGACAATTTTTTCCACTTACAGCTTTGGTCCCTCTACTTCAGACAAATGCATTAATGATTGTTGTTTCCATTGTTGCATGAATGTTATGTTTTTGACTGTTTGCAAGATGTGTTTGTAGTAAACAGATATTTATTGTGAAATTAAAATAAACCCAAAGTTATTAGGTAAAATCACTTTCTCATTCCCAATGATAGTTTGTCTTTACTTGCCAATATTTATTGTAATATTCCAACCAAGTGATAACAGATAATTATCATAATGTGGTGTTTTCTAAAGGGTTCACTGTTATTTGTTCTAGCATCTGAATATTTATAATTCAATATACCTCTTAATGACCATATGACTTTTAATGTATGATAAAGGTAAAAACTAAAAAAGGCTTTAGATACTTTACTGTACGGTGAGGTTATTTAAATAAACTCTCATATAAAAGAATAAATGAGAAGTTAGCACTCAACAGACTTGCTTACTGCTAAGAGGTGAGCTTTTTTGTTACTGTTTTATCTGCTAGCTAAGAATCACAGTATACATTTTCTTATCACTATTGGATTGTTATATATTGTAATGGTACAAAAAATTTTAGAAGTGACCTGGGGTAAAAGAACTTATCATCAACTCCAAGTCACTACAAAATTTAAATATAAAAATAATATGAATAAATATAAAAAGAATGAGCATAAGAAAATGACTCTGAGAGATCATCACAGCTAACTATATGTTCACTAGCATTTCCCAAAAGTAATACTCATTCATCATCATGAACAATCAACAATAAAAATAAATCAACAGTCAATCTTGTGACTGGATTTGAAATGGTTCTACTGTAGACCAGGCTAATTATTTAGCTCTTTCCAATTTGGGCAGATTATTTAAACATTAATTTGGATGCACAAACTTAAGAGCTAATGCATAAGAACACAACTGTAAAAAAAATAATGCTGAAATACTAAAAGATCATGATCATCATCAATGCTCTGGTTGCTTAGTACCTAAAATATACTGCCCAAGTATAAACTTAATTTCTAATAAATACTAAACTAAATAAAATGTAGTGCATGGGCTTTAAAGAATGTCTTCTTTGTATCAACCCAGAATCATTATCAACTGGATACCCATAAACACTAAATATAAACACTTTTTGAATAACAGACCATTATGCATGAATCTAGCTCAGAGAACAAAAGCTCTATAACTATTATTGTGAACAAGAGCCATAATATAACATTTGTAATATTTTAAATCTATTCATGATTAATTAAATTCATTGGAATAATTTTAACAATGAAATATCAATTTATTAATAACAAAAAAAAATGAAGTTAAGGTTGGCAGCATACATCTGCACACATATAAATTAAGCCTTCTGATTTTGATTACTATACAAAAAATAAACAATCACATTGTGATTTATATATATGTTCCAAATGGTTTAAATAAAACATCTATATATCAGCAGACAGACATGTTGTATAATAATTTATGAACATATTTCAAATTGTCCTAAAATAATAAATATATATATATATAATTAATTTTAACATATAGATGTCTACCTGACATGCATCCATATACACACCTAGGTTGCTGTAACATATGCAATCATATAATGAAGAAATAAGTTACCACAGGTTAATAATAAATAATGATTGTTTTCATATATATATATATATATATATATATATAATGTGTGGATATCCCTGGAATTGTTTTCATATATATATATATATATATATATATATATAATGTGTGGATATCCCTGGAAATCTGTGCACACACTGACATTTATACAAATATTTTAATTTGTCAACATAATATACTTATTAAAAATATATTGTTCACATAAATGCACATGCATGATGCATGTATACATAAAATATACATCATATAAATTAAAGCTATTAATTAGTCTCTTACTTTTTTATTGTAAATGAAAGTTTCTTTTTCTTTTTTACAAAACAATATTACACCTTTAACAGGTTACTGTTGATTAATTATAAATATTCTTAAAAAATTACTCCAGCAAGTTCCTTTGTTTTCTAATCTAGAAATATTTTGGAGTCTACTTTTTCTTTTTATAAGATATAAAATTATCTATGAATTAATTCTTTATTTTTAGATATTTTAATTCAAGCAAAAATTATTTACTTGTTTTACTTTTAAATTATAGATTTTAAATGTCATTTTTACTAAAAAAATTGTTTAAAATATCATTCTATATATATAACACTACTCACCAGAAGTATTTGATATATATTAAACAATATATTAATCTGTGTTTCTCTGAATAAAGCTAAATCAGCATATGTGTAAACTAATTCTTCAGCAAGCTGATGGATTCTGTTAGTAAGCATTTTAAAATAGTAGACTGGCTTATTGTCATTTTTGGAAAAAATATAATCCAGATAACTGGTGACATTCAATTGCCTCAATTTAGTCTGGAATTGTATAGACTTCAGGCATACCATCTAATAAAATATGGATTATAAAGAACATAGAAAAGCTGGTCTCTTGCTTCCATGCAAATCCAAACTCAACTGTAGTGAACTAGTAACAGCAGCTAGATTCATTGTCTTGCCTTCAGTTATAATTTTATGGTAGATCTGGCCTAATCTGCCCAACTCTAAAAACTCTTTTTTTTAACTCTTTTATAGTCAGGGTGAAATAAAATACAGCAATTAAAAATAAGTTATTTCTATCTTCATTGAAAAAAGTTAATGGCTTTTTTTCCAATTCAACTTAATCCTTTAAAAAACAACTTCATATGATTTTTATCACTATATATTAAACAAGGCTTACTTAAAAGATTTCTTTAATCAAAATAGATAGTGGATTTTTATAAATATAAGTATATCTATTATAAGATAAAAACATGCTTGCTTTAATTTCAAAACCAGAATTAATAAAATATTAATTGTACCTTTTTAAATGTTTAATTTATAATAAAAAAAATTCAATTCAATATTATTTAATCCTTAACTGCTATTCCATTGTAATAGAGAAAATATCTACCAAAATGTTTGTCTGTGTTTATTTCTACTTTTCTTTTCAACTTTATATATATGTATGTGTGTGTAATGATATATATATATATATATTATAATTTTGCTATTAGGGCTTTGGCTATATTAAATTGCTAAGCCTACTAATATATGGGATCTCTGAATTTAGTTCAGGCTCATATTGTTTCTTTGGTTAAAGAGCTGAATTTGAAGACATGTAGGTGTCTGAAGATTTGGATCTTTTTCTTAATATTTAAGAATTAGATAAATGCTTGGCTTGAGTTAATATTTTGAATCTTATGTCCTAGCTGTTCACTGATGAGAGCCATAGTTCGAAACCAGTCTGGGGATGGGGACTCATAGATAAAAGCTTCATGTATTTTCTCTTGTAGCATTTATCATAAAAAATAAAATAATTAAGCTTGTTTAGAGCTAGTAGCAGGTTCTTTATATATATATATATATATATATATATGGGTGTACACACACATTACTATGTTGTTGTATGCCATGAGACACATAATGGTTTCAATATAACTACTATGGACTAACTTCTCAAAAAAAAATTATAAATCTGTTTAAAACTTTCAAAGTTTCTTAGTCTGAACTCAAACTAAGCTCATTATAATGGGAGGTAAAAGTATTATTTTGGAAACATGAGTCTTTTTATATAACATTTGATATTCTTTTCAGATGCAATTTTTTAAATGTAAATCTATATTTTAGTCAAGTAAACAATACCATTCATTCTTTATAGAGGGTACCATACTAAGAGTTTCATCATTTTGTAAAACCTGTTGAAAATAATTGATGTAACAATTTTCATTTCAAATGAGAAATATGAAATACATATTTTATGTATTTGCAGATATAACAAAATTATTGTCTTATATTGTTTGGTGCAAAGTAATGTGGCAAATCTTGAGATCAAGGATTGTGATTGCAGCTATGCTCTATAACTTTCAGTGTCAAATTTTTTATAAACTCACAAAAAATAAACCATCTGATCATTTATTATTTTTTACAGACATTATTTTTAATACTCTATACATTTTACAAGTGCAGTGTTTAAATTATAACTATATAGAAAATAATCAAACCTCCATATCAGCACTGTTAAACAAGGTCTTAAAACTGCAATGATATGTTTTAAGATCTTGTTTAACATCGCTGATGTAGAGGTTTTATTATTTTCAATAGACATTATTTTTGTTTATTATAAAATATACGGCTAAATTAAACGTGTTTAATATATTTACATAGGAATTGAGTTTTCATGTTCACAACGAAATAATGTTAGAAGTAATAGAAATACATTTTTTAGTTTGTGGATTATTTCTGATATTATTTTGTTTTATTGTAATAATGTGTACTATTTACTTACTTATTATGAAAATTCGTGTACATCTGGAACAAAACGTTGGTGGTCAAGCGTTGGTGGTCGAGAGGTCAGCACGGCTGCCTTACAAGCAGCTGTCCCGGGATAGCAGGTTCGCTTCCCGGCCGATGCTATGGCATATGAAAAAAACTGAAACAAAGGACCAATTTTACATCCATTCACCTCTTCGCTTCCCATTGAATTCACATGTAAAAGAATTCATACAGTTTGGATGGGGGGAAATAAATTGATTACAGAAGCAAGATTTTCTTTAATTTAAAAAATATATAGTTTCTATTAGAATAATATATAAAACAATATTCTATCTGTCGACCCGTTTTGCTTAGAAATCACAAATCAAAAAGCGTTAACACTTAAACTTCATTTTTCATTAAAAGAATGAATAATTAAAAATAAAAAAGGAAAGTATAAAGAAATTACATTTACTTTTTTATATTTTTATTTTCAGAATTTAACATGGTAAGTTGCAAAATCACCAAAAATTAAATTAAAAAAATCAATCTTTGTATTGTTATATCATTATTTATAATCTATACTTGTGAACATTTTTTATTAATAATTTTGCTGTGCTTGTATACCATAATATAAAGAGTCGTGATAATAATCAGACGTCTGAATAAGAATATTCCCTATCAGGTAATGGGGCTCTTATCTTGTTTCTCAGGTACTGAATTAAAATAAGTACTAGAATGAGATATCATTTTGATAAAACATAAGTATATTTAATAAATATATTCATTTATTCAGTAGATTATTTTGAATAAGTCTTTTGCCTCATTCATTAAAATTTATTATCCAGGTCCTCAATATAAATAATTTACAATAGATATAGGGTAATGTTAAACACGTATTATTAACAATCAAGTTATAATTTAACTATACAAAAGTATTGGAGATACTATTTATAAAAAGTTAAATCTAAAGGTCTCTAGAATTTATTAAATTACAACAAAGTTAATTTGGCCTGTAAAGTCACTAAGTTAACTTTTACAGATTCAGTAAAGAACGCTCATTTCCCAAATTAACCTGTTTATAAACTATTGCATTTTTTAGATAGCAATAATTTAGTTAACTGAAGTTTTTATTGCACATCTAAGAAAATTTATGGATACTAATGAATGTTTAATTAATTAATAAAATGTTTTATTTTTCCAATTGGAAACAAGTTTGTAATCAACTTAAGCTACAATTAAATCTTTGAAATTACACATTTTCTACTATCTAATTCATATTATAAATATAAGTATTTTTTAAATTGATAAATGAATACAAGTCAAATGTAATCTTTTCAATAATATAACACTTTTCTATTTATTTGAAATTTGTGTATTGATGGAAAAGTGTCTTAAGTACTACTAGTTTTTTTCATTATATGCTTCTTTTGTTTTTGCTATCTCATTTTCATCACAACTGATTGAACAGGTAATATAATATCTGGTTTTACTACAAATATTAATTTCAATTTTGTCCACTTGACCTATTGCTTTTCCTTATTAGCAAATGTAGTTTACATGCCTTTTAGTCAATTGATCTGTTTTTATCTTGATGACCACCATTTCAGTGATATCCTTTTATTTTAACTTTTACCTAGTATTAAATGAAAACATATATTATCCAAACATTTTCTCTGACAACATACTAATTTTCTGATACCTTTAGTGATAGCTTTCTTTGAATTTATTATCATGGCTGAAAATTCCCAATTAGTGAAAGTGTACTATATTGAAATACCCTATAAATACTCATAAGGTTTTCTAAATCCTTGCAGCCCCTTGTTTTTATAGTTTTATTCTTTATATTGTCTTTTCTGTAATTCTCTTTGACTTCATACCATAGAAAAGGAGAAAGATGTATATAGTTATAGTTATTTGTTTTAAAATACATTCAGAAAAATATGTGTTAGTAAATTATGGGAATGCAGTTATACGCAAATATATAAATTTTTTTTCTTGTATTACTTATTTCAAATGTATATTTTTCTGTTGTTTTATTGTATACCATATTTTAATGAGAGTAACGAAAGAACTTTGATAGATCTACCTTGAGGCAATTTTGTGTCTTTTGTTCAATTACTTCATCACTCTAAATTTCAGAAAATCTTAAGTAAATGTATGGTGGAAAAAGAAAGTGTTAAAAGCATGCCTAAGAAATAGAGATCTGAATGCTGATAAACTATTTTGGGAAATAAAGGAATTTGAGAAATTAATTAGTTAGAAAGAAAAATCGGAGCAGGCAAGAGTGTTTTCGAACAGAAATGTTGTATTAATATTTTTTTTCTGTTTGCTAAGTTTACTGGTGTGGCTATGCTAGCATTATAAAAAAAATTAAATATTAAAAGTACTTCAATCAACCATCTTGAGAAGAAAATGGATTTAGCAATATCAACTTATACAATCGCTACAATTGTAATGCTGGGATAGAATAAATACATGTACGGCGATCACCCTAAGCTCCAAAATATATATAGCTGTTTCTGTTCAATGCCTGCCTGTCCAAGAACCCGAAGGACCATACCAATACACAGCTAAAATAATCCAGGAAGAAATGAATCTTGAACTAAGAAAGCTTCCAATAAGACGTCAATATTTTCTATATCCAAGCAATGCCACAAAATGGATTGTCATGCCGGACTTTTGTCATTAACAGAAATTTTTTCCAGTCATCGACAATAAAGAATTCATAAATTTCATTTGGATTATTGAAACATGCTTATGTAAAAATAATCTTATACCTAATCAAAATAAAATCCCAGGTACTCCAAAGTAAATTTGACTAATTTTATTGTCTTAAGAACTGAAAATTGCCTATTGTTACTCTCTAAAGATTTAATCATTATGTACAACTATATAACTTAATTTGTAATGTATAAATGCATTCTTACACATGCTGTTTAATTATATGTTCTTTTATATTTAACTATTTTTTTTTCTTTTTATGTTATCATTTGATATGTAAATTATATGTATTTTTCTCTTTTCTCAATATTTAATTAGACGGAATAGTAAAAAAATTGTATATTTATTTTAAAACAAATTATTTGTCTATCATTAATGAACATATTTATGGCAGTATATCTCTCAGAATGAATTGAGTATGCTTTTCCAAGTAAGCAATTATATTAAATGTACTTTTAAAGTCTAAACCATAAATGTAATAAGGAAATAGATTGTGTATTGAGGAAGTGATGCTTAGAAGTAGGGAGTTCAAAGTAGCTAATTTTAAACACCATGCAATCTAATTTGAGAAGCATAGAAGTCAGGGAAAGATCATTCCAAATACATAAATTTATTCATTTACCTCCATTCAGCCTGATAAGTGTTGTTACCTCCCAGCACTGGAATTTAAGCTAGCTAAAAGGGCCAGACCCATAATTAGTGATAGTTCTAAGATTATTTAGATAGGAAAAGTATAATTTTTATGGTTTTAGTGAGATTGGCACTTGGGGTCAGTTATTAATTGATGCTCATAAAGGTAAAACTGACTGTTAGCGGTCCCAACATTTCACCCTCTATTTTTAAAAAAACTGAACTAAGATTGTTTCGTACTAAGTGTATCTAACTATACTAAATGTATCTAACTATAAATAAACTATATCCAAGTATAAAAGTTAAAAGAATTTTAAAAAACATTTTTATGCATTCTTTTGACTTGTAAAGTATATCTAATGGTCACAACTGTATATATAACTATAAATAAGTAAATAAATAAACTATATTAACAAAAATTTTTTTACATAAAGATTAATAAAAAAAATGAACATATATTTTTATGCGTAGTTTTGAGCTAGACACATGAGAAACATGCCAGCAATCACTGATGATGTGTCCCAGATAAAATGTGTTGCTATATGAGCGGTTCCAGAGTGGCAGCTAATTTGTCTTCAATTTCACTCAAGAAACATTTTTGTGAGCCTCTTTTTATACCACCAAACACCCAAAGGCCTTCTCTCATTGTCCCTCTGTGGTATTTTCGAGGAAAGAAGTATGACTCATCTATCTCCACTATCTGTGGTTCACCATTGTCATCAAATCTTCAAATCTGCTGAGAAGTGCTGGATTTCTGTCAAAATATGTAGCACATTCTTCCCGGCAAAAATGACATAGTCTATTACCACTTGTTTGCTAATCTCAGTCTCACGAGCAATAAAGTGAATTGGCAAATTATTCACCCAGCAAAATGTTATATGAACAGTGGTGTTCAAAGAGAGATGGCTTCAAAAAATAAATGAGCCATTTCTTATTGATGTACATTGGTGACACATTTTGCATTGCCATCTAACATCATCTAAACTGTCCGAATATTTTACCAGTGAACATTGAATATTGCATCGCAGACATGGCATACTAGTCTTTAATAAATGCCTCCTGTCCAGCCACTTTATGGTCAATTCCAGAGTTTGAAATTGTTCCAGCAGGGATGAGTAGTCCATCTTTCTGACAGAACAGCCGCAACATCTATAATTTCATTTTGAGGAACTAAAGAAGTGATAGAAACTCTATCTGCCATTTTTGACACTGCAAAAATTACACGTGGCAAAAGTAGTTCATAATTTTGACAGCAGGGACTTCTTTGGTGATGCTTGTTAAGTTTCGCCACACAACGTAGCTCTAAATTGAGCATAAAAATGTAAGTTTTATTAAATTTTATTTATTAACCTTCATGTAAAAAATACATTTATAATTAGATATACTTTACAATTACATAGTAAGAATCACATAGTTCGAACCATGGATAGTGGAGATTGATGAATCGTACTTCTTTCATACATCCTACCTGCAGGAATTTGCATTTAGGGGTGTGCACAAACATGACACTGTTTTCGTGAATTTCCTCATGTGTCTAGCTCAAAACTATGCATAAAAATGTAAGTTCATTTTTTTATTATTAACCTTTATGTAAAAACATTTATACTTAGATATAGTTTATTTATAGTTAGATACACTTAGTACAAAATATATTTATTTCAGTTTTTTAAAAATAGAGGGTGAAATGTTGTGGCCCTAACAGTCAGTTTTACTGCTCATAAATATACTTTTTCCGAAGAAATTATTGTTTGTCTTTTTAATAAAATAATGGCCACTAGGTAGATTTCTTTTGTTTTTTTTTATCTTTTTAATGTACATCCTGATATAGGATTCGTAGATTTTATTAAGAAAGGGGTTCATTTTCGAACCCAATATGGTAGATAGTATTCAAATTCTATCTACAGGTGTTTTGGCAACTATACAGCTATAGTTTTGCATTACCATTCTACCTGGTCAACAGATTCAATTTTTTTTGGATATTTATGCAAACAGCAAAATTGATACTGGGTTGCCTTTTAAAATATGGTCTTGGAATTATCATTCTATTATCTATTAGACTGCAATCATATTGACAATTTCTCTCTAATATTTCATAAAATTTTGTGAAATATTCATGGATGATAACTAGGCCACATTTTGAAAATCTATTATATTAGGCTTTGATATCATCATCAACTTTTATCCATTCTGATACTATATTGCTATGCACAATTTTTGTATTTCTTTTAACAATATGTTTTATTGTTGTTTCTCTGATTCTGTCTTATTCATTACATTTGAGAAAACATCATCATTTTGAATTAAATGACTATTTTAAAAAAATCAACTCAGAATTATAGCTTGATAATAAATTAATCAATGCAACATTATAGGGCTTAAATGAACTGGACTGCTTTGATTTTGCCAAAAATCTTTTTAAAAAGCTTGTGATCATTTACATTTAAAATGTGGTGCTTTTTGATTGCAAAAATAAAAACTACACCCTCTTTATTTAATTAGATATAATTTTTCTCAGTGCTTGATAAAATGCAGCTATATGACTTAGAAACTACACCTATTAACACTTCTGATACTTCTGTTATACTAATTATTTGAAGCTAATATTAATGTAAATCATTACCCTATTGAAGAACAAAAGAGCCATTGTGTTTCTTTAAAACTTTTCTGTGTTCCAATTCTGATTTTCTATTTGCCTGTTTTATTGTATTATGCAGTGGTTATGTTTTATAAGTTTTCTATTAAAAATATTTTAAAATAAATAATGATTCAAGTAGGTCTTAATTCTTTTATGTTTCTGAATCTTTGGTGCACCTTTTACTATCACCACTTTTGAAGATCATATATATATATATACTATACTCGTTATATTATATATATATATATATATATATATATATATATATATATATATATATATATATATAATCAATAAAGCAAGGCATCTTTAGCATGACATTGCTATGCTCTCTGTATTATATATATATATATATATATATATATATATATATATATATATATATATATATATATATATATATATATATATATATTAAGTATAATAGTAGTTAACTATTATATATAGTCTTCCAATCCACAGAATTTGTTTAATTCCTTAACCCTCTTCACCACTGTTAAATTCAAAAAACATAATTGGAAGAAATGTCATAATCTGAAATCCTGTTAATTCCAAATTTTAATGTTAGAAAATTGTCTATTAATTATATTCATTTTATTTCTACTTATTAAAATTGCCTCCTTAATTTTTCTTTGATTATGGTTTTTCTCTTCATGAAGAATCTTAACAATTTCAATATCAAACTTAAATTTATATTTACATGTCCTTTTATAATCCAAGAAAACTGAAGTAGTCATTAAATCATTATTATTTTTACTTTTCACATGCTTGTATAACAATTCATGCTCCTTTAACAGTTTTTCAATACTGGCTGCGATTCACCTATATATGATAACATATTTACACAAAAAATTGGATACACAATATTACTTTTCTGCTTGACAGAAATTGACAGAAATAAAATGAGTACAATTAATAGACAAACTGCTAATGTTAAAATTCAGGATTCATGGGATTTGAGTTGATGACATTTGCTTGCATTATGTTTTTTGAATTTAATAGTAGTTAAGGAGGGTTAAAGAATTAATCAAAAGTACTTGTGCAGATTGAAAGAATGTTATAATAGTTAATTATTATTATATTTATTGTTATTACAATAGTTTTTAATTAATGGACATTTTATTTGTATATATATATATATATATATATATATATATATATATATATATATAATACATGGAAATTTTCATTATATTTCATAAATATAATTATTTATATATAATATATAGTAATAAAATTATGTTTCTAATAAAATTATGTTTTTGATGCAAGAGCCTATTATACAACAGGAAAATAGCAAAATTTTTGAGACTTTGTTTTCTTAAACTTCATTTCAAAATTTAATTTATTCAAAAGGTATGTTACATTATTGAACAAGAACAATAAAAATAGATGATATAAGGAGAAGAGGTTAATGATGATTTGCTAATCATGAATATTCTTCTATTACAAGTCTTTAAATTGTTATAAGAAGCACAAGAGTACAGAGTGGTTAAGTTTGCTTTGATAATATGAGTTAAATATATCAAAGATTTAACGGTGGGGAGCATTATTGGGTTTAGTAACCCAAACACAACCTGACTTATTTAGGAGATGAGTTAGCATGTGTGCTAACTGCTATTGCAGTCAATTATGTTGTTGAGAATAGAGACCATGTGTCATTGAAAGTTTTGATTGTGGAGAAGAGCTCATCTCGCTTTTTAATTTCTTTGATTAGATGTATGAATAGGAAGCTTGAGTTTGATTGTGGCAATTGAATTGGCATTTTACATCAGACT
Source organism: Epiperipatus broadwayi (assembly GCA_028023455.1). Classification (NCBI taxonomy): domain Eukaryota; kingdom Metazoa; phylum Onychophora; class Udeonychophora; order Euonychophora; family Peripatidae; genus Epiperipatus; species Epiperipatus broadwayi. Next base: position 510,099 of record JAQFVV010006534.1, on the reverse strand, counting down.
GTCCAAAGCATATGCAGGATGAATAAAGAAATTCTAATTGTTGAATAAGTGCCAGACTGCATTGCCTTGTCCAGCAATAATATGAGCTCACGATTAATTGTGACTTTGGAGATTATGAGTTCTCTTGTAGGTTTTATCTGTGGACATTTATGAATGATATGATCAATTGATTCATCTTACATTGAGCACAGACTGCAGATTGGATTGATTTTGTTATATCCTCTTTTGAAATGCAGGAAAGAATTAGTAGGTAGGGCAGGCAGGTTAGTTTTAATAGCGAAATCAAAGAATTTTGCTTCAATACTGCATCTTTTGAGGAGATAAAATAATTTATGATTATTAATCTTATGGCTGGTTAATAAATTTTGTTGGTTTGGATGAGGTTATAAGCTTCCCATAGCTTGATTTTCTGATCAAAGGTTGAGTGTGTAATGGGTTGATGTTATTCTAGACAATGGATTAATGCTAATATCAAGGGTTTGGGATAAGGATGAGGCCGGTCAGTTGGGACTACCTTATTTATAATAACATGATACACAAAGGCATGGGTGAGGTTATGAAGTGTATTAAAAGTTTTCTGTAGGATGATAGCTTGGATAAAATGAAATGATAGACCACTGAGTTTCCTGGGGTATTGGAGTCCTCTAGGACTTACACAACAGTTCGACCTTTCCAGAATAATCTGGAGCATAAACTAATGGTCTTGTTTTGAAATTTTTTTGTGTATTGTATATTTATTTTAATGCTTTATTTCTAAATAACAACAATAAGCAGCATTTAAAGAGAATTCCCTTTCAAATGCAAAAAAAAAAACATTAACAGTGTTCTGTTTTCATTGGTTACTGGATATCTAAATAAAAATATAATGGAAATTTCTGAAAAATTTACAAAATATGTTGTCCATTATATTCATAAAAAATATTAAATTATATATATATATTGAAATTTACTATTTTTAACTATTAATGTAAATGTAAATTAATTATTAAATGGAATAATCGTTATATCCACAGCCACGGTGTACTAATGTGCATCAACCAATCAGAGTAGTTCTACAAGCTGAATGAAAACAATAGCAAACCTGGTCTTTTTTTGATTGGTAGTATCTTGGATAAGTTTGCTATTGTTTTCATTCAGCCTGCAAAATCACTCTGTTTGCTACACATTAATGCATCTTGGCTGTGGATTTAACTTTGTATATATAATAGATATCCCATTTACTAATTAATTTACACACACATATATATATACACACACAGTAATATTAATTAGTCTTATGAATACTGTTCTCACAGATCTTCTTTTTATCTCTTTTCTTTGTCATTCTTTTAAATTTTGAATTAATTATTCATTTGTTTTTAATTTTGTTATTGGTCTAACTATTTACAATTACAACATATAAATTTAAATTAAGAGCAACTGTATTAAATGCAAACAGTTTGCTATTATGAAGAGTACAATTTGTGGAAATAGTCAACAAAAAGATACTCATATATATATATGTTAAAACGAAGATTTGCATGGGTTAAATATATAAAATACATATTTTGCGGGTTCATCTGTGTTAAAAACTTTTAATATTAATATACTGACGTTTCGACTTGGTCACACAAGCCATCCACAGAGTTATAAAAGGTAGAAAGATGGTTGTAGAGGTGCTACAATCACTGATTTGAATAATATGTTAAAATTCCACCAATAGCAAAAAATGTTAAATTTAGGAATGTTTTTTAAAAAAATCTTTCCAAATAGGAGGAAGTTTACATGTATCATCTCACTTATTGATACAATCTGGCCTTTTAAGTATCTCAATGGCTTCTCTAATTTTGCATTGGTAGAGATTATCACATCTGGATATGATCCTGGTACTAGAAAAATCAATTTTATGACCTGAATCTATAGTATGGAGTGAGAGTGCTGATGATGATGAGTGTTGTTTAGCATGTAAAAATTGTAAAGCTTCTTACATAGGTATGAGTAATCATCGCATCAGTGTTAGGAGAGATGAGCATGCTAATGCAGTTAAACAACACTCATCATCATCAGCACTCTCACTCCATACTATAGATTCAGGTCATAAAATTGATTTTTCTAGTTCCAGGATCATATCCAGATGTGATAATCTCTACCAATGCAAAATTAGAGAAGCCATTGAGATACTTATAAGGCCAGATTGTATCAATAAGCGAGATGATACATGTAAACTTCCTCCTATTTGGAAAGATTTTTTTAAAAAACATTCCTAAATTTAACATTTTTTGCTATTGGTGGAATTTTAACATTTTATTCAAATCAGTGATTGTAGCGCCTCTACAACCGTCTTTCTACCTTTTATAACTCTGTGGATGGCTTGTGTGACCAAGTCGAAACATCAGTATATTAATATTAAAAGTTTTTAACACGGATGAACCCGCAAAATATGTATTTTATATATATAGGAACCACAGTTCTAGAACAATAATACCTCACCAGTAGCTAAAACAGTTATGTTTTTTTATGATCGAAATATCAAGATTTATTTAAATAATAAAAATGTCTTTGGACTTTTATTGATCTGATTATAATACTGAATGAATTAACTATTTGAATTGATTAACTAAAAAAAATCTTATAATGTTGCTGGAGTAAAATTAATAAAATCGTAAAATTTAAATTATTTTGGATCTTTCAATGGTAGAATAATTGAGGGAGAGGTCCAATGATAAACTTATAGGCTAACAGAAAATGAGATATCAGTTAATATTATATTCTTTAAAAGATGACTTTGAGTATGTATTTTTTGAAAATAATAAAGAAAAAAACAATAATAGTGTAGGGGACATTTAAAAATATAAATATTTATGTCTGCTTTCATATTTTTTTAAATTTTGCTTTGCAATAGAATCTTTTAAATAAAAATCAGTATCATAATTCTTAATATTCTAAACTTAAGAAGCTGGAGGAAAAACACAACTTTAGCTGATAGCGATCCAGTTTTACTACCAGTACCATATTACATCAAGTTGTCTTCAAGCTATAAATATAATATATGTTTAAATTATGATAATAACATGAATAAATAATAGTAGCATGTAATAATTGTCATATAAACTTATTCAGAAAGAAAACAGAAAATATATCATTTTGCAAGCAATGTGTAATTTACTATGAGAACTTTCATATTTATTACAGCTTTGAAATCTATTTATAGGAATTGCCTCTCTACGTTTTAATACTAAAATCAAATTCAACAATATTTCAAACTTCTTTATAATCAAAACAAAATGAAGCAATATCAGAACAATTATTTATGATTATAGACAGACAATACATCCTTTATTGAGAAATTTGATCACAAGCTTTAATTTTTTCTGTATCATTACAAAAAAAAAAAACTATGTAGTTATGAATATGGTAAAATACATATTTTGAATTTGACACTCCAAATTGTACAAGGGATGGGTAAAATATTAGTGAAAATGGTTAAAATATAATTTAAATAAATTTAATAAAAATTTCTATAGCATACATGAAAATAGAAATAGTAAAAAGTATTTAATTTATAAAAAAAATATTTGATGTATACAAGATTTCATTTTATGTCTTACTGAATATAAATAAGGCACTCAATAATTCTAAAAATGCAATTTTTAAAAAATGAAAAAATAATATAATTTGCCAAATAATAAGTAAGAGCAATAAGATGTATACAACTTAATCCTGGGTATCCAACTTAAATGCAAAAGTGACAAAAAAATTTAATTCATAACTATAGATTTGAAATATAAAAAAAACATTAAAAAAAGCTTAATGTTGAGGGGAAAATGACAGTTAAACATTTTATTAAATATAATATTAATTTCAAAAAGAGATTAATCCATGTATATGTAATAATCATAAAATTATAGTTGTGTTGTTTTTAAAAAAAAAAAAATTGTAATTTTACAGTTTTAAGATTTTTATATCGAACAGATTGGTATTATGCTGAATTATAATTCATTAAGTAAAATAAAGTGTTTAGAAAAAAAAATTAAGTTAATGTACATTTTTACAATTATTTTTGATTAACTTTACTTCCTGACATCAATATTTTTTTGCTTTTGTAATTATCTAACCACTTAAGTTTTTTAAACCTTTAATGATGTGTGAGTGCGCGGAAATTTATAATATTTAAAGTAATAGCACATTATCGGAGTTCGATTTCCGATCTAACAATTATCTAATCAATTTTTTTACTAGAGCACTGATATTTTTTTTTAATTAGTGGTACTTCATTTATTTCTTTTATTACATAGAAATTAAATATTTTCTGTCAATATTATTTACACTTAGGCACTTATTTTTCACTTAAAAAAATAACATTTCTGTAGGTATAAAAATATTGATTAGAAATTAGTTAAATAAAACTTGTTTTTTGATGTAATTCATATACTGTATTTTAAAATTTATTAGTAAAACATTTTGTTGTTGCATCTGATTAAAGTTTGTTTTTATTTATGTACTGAATGACATATTGTTTTCCCTTTTTTGTGACAACTTGTATTTGTGATAAAAAGCCTCCATTATCTTAACAATATCAGAAATTCTAGTATAGATGAATTACAAGATTACTGACTAAAAAATAAAAAGATGTATTTTCAATCTGTTTAGTTTACTTTGATCATATAAAATTGATTATTAATTGTATAGTGCATTTCTGTTTTCTTTTTTATTAAAGAAATTTAGATTTATAATGATGGATTCTGCTTTCAGCAGAATTAATGCTCATGAAAGGATTAGCCTGCAATATTTAGAAGTAATTTTGTAACATTAACATTACAAATCAATATCTCCTATTGCTTCTACATTAAGTAAATAATATTTTAAAAATACAATCATAAAATTACAAAAATAAAACATCACATTACTTCAAATATAAAGACCCCAAATTTATACACAGTAGGATTTTAAGCTTGAAAAACTGGGGGGGGGGGATTTTTTAATGATTTTATTAAAAAATAAAAAAACATTTTTATTTATCTAAATAGGAATTAATATAAATACAATAAGCTCACTTAATTTATTGTGAATCTTCTCCAGACATACTTTCACTTTTTATATCTTCACTTTCAGAACTTGATTTCTTATCTTTCCTATTCTAACAGTGTAAATCATTGGCAGGCTATTTAAATCATTAGCAATGCAACATTTTAAGAAATTTTTTTCTTGATTTCAAGTATATTTTTCCAAGATTCCAAATTCCAATCAAAATTATATGTATATGGTTTGCATGACTGTCTTTTTTTTAAATGTAAATATCATAATAAAAAAATTTCAAAAAAAAATAAAATTTTAAAGTACAGTTTTGACATTTAATGTTAGAGTAAATCTTTTTTTCCTTTTAATTACAAACATTTTCTAAAATACAAATTAATAATTTATCTGATTGCTAAAGTAAATGAGAGGTTTTTTTAAATATTTTTTTCTTTATAATTGGTAAACATAATGTATAGTAGTCAACATAAAACATATTTTTGTCATCCAATCTAAAATTGTATCCATATGTCATTGATTTTTTTCTCAATTTGCTTTCATATAAAATTATTTTTTTCTATTAAAATCTGAATCATTTTTCTAAAATAGTTTATGCTTTTACAACTATTTTTAGAAAAAAAACTTACAAATGTGTAAAAAAAAGATTTTAACTTATTTGTTTTCATTTTGAAATTAAAATGAAGATATCTAAACTGTCAATATCATTGACAGGTACTCTCTTGTGTAGGGAACAAGAAACAACCAATCAGAATAAAGACAGATACTTATGTCATTGTTGTATAGATTTATTAGTTGTAAAAAAATTTGAAAGGTTATTTAGTACAGTTTTCTTGATAATAGAATCTGCAAAATAATATTAAGAGATTCCAAAACACACATTTTCACTTTGAAATCAAAATGAAGATGTCAGACCTGTCAAATTATTGACAGGCATTGTCTCATGTAGAGAAAAGAAACAACTATCAGAGTGAAGGCATGTTCTTATCTCATTGTTGTATTGATTTATTGTAAAAATATCATAAATGTTCACTACAGTTTTCTCAATGATATAATGGTAACTACAATAAAAGTAGTGGTTTGAGAAAGAGAGATAATTAAAGCTGTTTACAAAATTAATTCCAAAAATTAAAACTTTTTTCTTTTGATTAAAAAGATTTAACATACTACTCTATACAGGTAATGGTTGTAATACTATGTGCATGTATAGTGTAAAGGAAATATCTGTAGAAGTAAGTTGTTAAAAATATTTGTTCCCAATTTATGATGCACTTCCCTTTTACGGGTCCAAAATTTAGAAAAAAAGTAGGTTTTATATTCAAAGTAATATAATAAAATTACTTTTATTTTACTGGATTTAGTTCAGTTTTTTATAATCTCTTAATTGCTTTATTTTAATGTAATACATTTGCTTATTATTATTATTGCAATTAGTTATAAATAATTTATTTACATTTGTCTTAAAAAGTAGAAAGAAAGAATATCATTTTTTTGGAAAAGATAATTGAAATTGTTCACCCTATCTAAACATTTTTTTATATATATAAATTCTTTTTTTTTTTTGCTTTTTTATATTTAGTTATTGGTTTTTTATTACTTATTGATTTCATAGATGACATTCCATAGTAGAAAATATAAGGTAATGCATGAGATTTAAAGAATTTTCTATTCACTTATTACGTTTTTGTTTTTTTTTTCAAATATTTCAGAATGGAAGGAAAAGAAACTTATGCAATCTTAGGAGATGTTAGTAAAGATGTTACAACTTATGATCCATGCAAACAAATCATAGATGTTGAACAAATAATAAAACATCCTGAATATACAGGACCAAAAGCAAATTTCTACTCAGATGTGGCTATAATAATTTTGAAAACTCCTGCTGAAATAAATGGACTTTGTGTTTGTCTCATTTGCCTTCCAGCTCCTAATTCTGTATTTGCTGGTCATGTAGGTGAAATATTAGCTCTTTCAGCAGATATAACTATTGGTAAGAAATTTTATAGAATTTATTTGCAATTATATTATTTGTTATTATGCAATTTAAATAAGAATGTCAACAATAGTATGGCAAAGCATTGAGGCCCCAATATTTTAAATTTTACTGCAATTCTGAATACTAACCTGTGTCACAATATATTTTATATTTTACATTTAAAATGTCTTTATCATGCTTTAGTCACCATGCTTTTTTTTTAATTTTACAATATAATTGTCTAGTGTTTGATGCAGCTTGTACCATGAGAAAAAAGTACAGTGTAAAAAAAATGCATAATCAATACTAAGTTTGTAGATATTCTCATATAAGTTCAGCAACAATAAAATACATTCCTTTTTATGCAGCCCTGAAATGCAACTTGTCGGGATGATCCCCATAGAATCAGCTCTGTGAAGATATTTTTGGTTAATAATAAAATGAATGACATTACATTCTTTGGCCAAATCACCAGTTAATGTTAAGAATGTCAATATTAAAACTTTTAAATTTCATTAACTGACATCTTATTTAAATATTCCAAAATTCACTATAATTATTTATAAATTTGATGCAGTCTTTTAAATTTTATGTAGTCCAATGAACATTACTTAGTCGACACAAATCTTAAAGTTAGTTTATATATATAATAAAATATATTCTACCAGAGTATATAGACAATTATTAGCTATTATCATAATAAATCTTTGCAATAAAACAATATTTGTTACTTTTCTGAGCCAGGCTTTTAATATAGTGTATCTTTATCAATTGGGTTTGAGTGTAATTATATTGCTTTTATACTGAATAAATATTGAGTTATGTTGTAATCACCTAGTCTACTTAATTAATAGTTGACATGTTCTCTGGTTGCCATATTTAACAACTTTGTACAGTAAGAAAATGCTCATTCCCTATTATATTTTAGATATTTTTATATAGATTTATCCAGATAACAACAGACAGCTTGAAATCAATTAGCAAACATATTTTAATGTAAATTGATTCTGAAATCAAATAGACTTGATGATTATCACATAATTTAAAATTTACTCATTATAAAAGTTTTATTTATATTTGCATATAGTACATGTGGTTACACAATTTAGAATTTTAAAAATGAATAAAATATTTCTACTCTGCAAAATAAATGGCAACCCTTTTAAAATCAATTTACATTAAAATATTTAGCATGACATGAGATTTCTCTCTGATTATGTGTTCTGGATAACTCTATATAAATAGATCTAAAATATAGAAAGAAATAATTTTCTTATTATAAAAATTTTAAAAAACTTAAGCAACTTCTTCTTACTTTCTATTGCTTATTTTATTAAAGTTAATCCATCTGACAGGTTTGATTGCCCAGAAATTTTCCTCAGAACTACAGGACATATATATTTGAAATTACTTCAAATTAACAACTCAACCAAACTAGTCAAAAATAATCCAATGGTTTCATTACTAAAAGCAGAATTCTCAAGTGTAAAGAACTACAAAATAATAATATATTTAAACTAAACATTACCCACAATTCCACTTATATCCCATACACCCTTAATATTAAAAGACCTTGTAAATAAGTTAATTGCTTCAGAATCATAAATTTTAATAATAAAGATTCTTTAATTCTTCTTTTATTTCATTTCTCTCAAAGAAGACAAATTTGATCTGTATCTTTTTCATGGATATGTAAAGTAGAACTAAATAATTTATTTTTAATCCTACTTTTACATACCTTTAATCTTACATTTAAGCTCAAAATACTCAAACCTATATATACATCTTTCAAAAACAAGAGATAATATATACTACTCCAGGAATAGTCTTTTTATCAAAAATTTACCTTTCCCAAGCAATTTTCTTATTTCCAAACAAATTAGTATTTTCATATAGAATTGTCTATAAAAATAGTTATTTGTTTGAAAATAAGAAAATTGCTTTAAAAGGGGGTATTACTTTCATTAATTTATTAAATAATACAATGGAAATTTTTGATAGAAAGACTATTTCTGGAGCAGGGTATATTACCTTTTGTTTTTGTAAAAAGGTATGCATAGGTCAGAGTAGTTTAAGTTTAAATGAAAGAATAAAGGTACATAAAAGTAATATTAGAAATAAATATCTTAGTTCTGCTTTATATATACATGAAAAAGATATAGGCCTCACTATTAATTTTGATAAGGCTAAGATTATATTCTTTGAGAGAAATTAAATAAATAGAAGAAGTAAAGTATTTTTATTATTATAAATTTATGATTCTGAAACACTTAACTTATTTAAAAGTTCTTTTAATATTAAGGATATATAGGATTAAGTGGAATTGTGGGTAATATTTAGTTTAAATATATTATTAAGTAGTTCTTTTCACTTGAGAAGTTATCTTGGATCAGTGAAACCATTGGGTTTTTTTGACTAGTCTGGGTGAATTGTAAATTTGGGTAATTTTGATTATTTTATTGACTAGTTTAGCTTTATGTATTTAATTAAGACATATATAAATATGTGAATATACAAATACTTAAATCATATAAACATTCATCATTGTATGTCTTTGTAAATGACTCATTTTTACATGCCTTATTAGCTATATATATATATTCCTCAATTATATATATATATATATATATATATATATATTGTGCCCTTATCTGTAGGTCATAATAAGGTAGAAAGGTCAATTATTAAAAAATTTTAAATTTTAAGTTATGTTTGTATGATATATAAATAATAATAGGATAATTAGATTATATAGTACAATTTAAAGCTGAAAATACCTGGTATCTAAAAATGTAATAGATTATTTTAAAAGAAAACAGTTAAATAAAGCTTAATAATATTCTTGCTTATGGTTGTAAAAGCTGGCCATATAAAATAATACAGCTATAAATAGTTAAAATTATATTAATAATGTGAATATAATATTTTAAAACTAATAAATTAAATAAATGCTATATGCAATGTTATAATTGTATTTAATAATCAAAATTAATATAGTATATTTTATTAATAAACTGTGGGATGATGAGAATTATATTTGGTTCAACATTTTTTAAAATTATTTTCCAAATTTTTTATAAAAATATATTAGTTTTGGTAAGTTAGACTGAGACGTAAATAAAAAATCATTTGATAAAGTTAGTAAACACGTGACTGTATATTATATACCTTCACACACATGCTTGTTAAAATAATAATAAAGTTTGTGAATATGAAACTAAATATAATTGCCATCGATCCTTAAAGTAAAAGTTTAAATGTTAAATATTATTTTAATAATTATTTTAAAAGTTTAAATAATTTTTGTAAAAGTATAATTGAATTTAAAAACTAATAGTCTAAATAATATTTTGAGACATGACGTCATCAATTCTTTATTTTAAACGTCTATTCTGTTATAAAACTAAAATGTGTAAATTTGTTCGCGCTAAAAAGTCATTAACCAATCAACGGAGGTAAATTAGCAGACAAAAATATAGGAATTATACAGAGCGGGGAGAAGTAATGTGTAAGTGAAAGGGAAAGTAACACATTTTTTTAGCTGATAACACCGTAGCTGGAAAAGTGAAATAAATTTAAAATTTTGTATTTATTTTAAAAAAAGTTCTATTGTAACATATAATATATTTTGACTGAATCGATATGGATTGCTAATTTTAAAAGTTATCTTACCAGGGAATTTATTCGAATTTAACCAAAAACCTACAGTAGAGATGGAAGTACAAGGGAAAATACCTAAATTTATTACCGAAGGAAAAATATTTGGAAATTGTCTTAATACAACTTTATTTATGCTCAACCAGAAACTGATCATTATAACTCAAAGAAATATAATTGGGATGCTATGCGAAATCTTAAAAGAGAAGTTATATGCCGTCAGGAAAAAATTATGACGCAAAATTTATAAGGCTACTTTAAAGTTATTTTATTCTTCTCTATGAAAAAATTTAATATGCGTTTTATTATAAAGAAAAATAATGATGAAGAAAGAGTGTTTATCTTTTAAAGGAAAACATTATTAAAAATATAGTATAAGAATTTTGAAATAAAGAAAAGTAAAGAAAATAGGAAAGTGCTATTATGGATTTTATGGAAAGGAGCCTAAAACTTTATCTTATCAGAAAAAAATATTACAAAGTATTCAATGGAAAAAATGCTGGAGCTTAAAAGAAATATAAAATTAAATGACTTAATGAAAATGGATCCATGGAAATCAGAAAATTTTATTGAAGATTTAAATAAAAGTCCGTACAAGATGCATCGGAAAAGTCGCGCGGGAAAATATTAGCAGACAATAGTAGAAGAGAATGCCATGAATTAATAATTGTATACAATATTGTGAAAACCAAGGATTGTCGTCTATGAAGATTTATTAAACAGAGCTATTGTTTTACTTTAAAATAGAACATTAAGTGACTGAAGAAGAAATAAAATATTTTTTTTTTTTTAGCTTAAATATGAATGGTTCAAGAAAGTCTAGTGAAGAAGTATCGTAAATATAATTTAAATATTTTATTAATTTATTTTTAAATATAAAATGCTATATTAGATTAGGGAAAACATATAAACATAAATTTGATAATAATGAGATTTAAATATAATAGCTTAATAGAATGATAGAAATATTGTTTTAAAAATAAAAAGTATGTATGGAAGTTTTAATATCTACAAGAATTAATGGAATGGTGAAGCCTACAGAACACGATCGAGAAGATCAAGATCGTTTTTGGTAATTTTTGGTATTTATTCATAATGCATAATGTATTTTTTTTAGATCATCTATTGAATAAGAATGATGTGTGAAAGTTTTAAAATTATAAGTACACATTTTTATACAACATTAAAACATATTCTGAGATAAGAATAATTTTAAAATATGCATGCAATAAGTTATTTCAAGTATAATTAATAGTATAAGTTGTCAAAACAATTGTGTGATTCTTTTGAACTTTCATGTAACAAAGTATTAGATATTTTAAAATAGTTTGTATATGATAAATATACAAGAAAAGTAGTAAAAGATTTTCTTAAAGAACAGTTGTATAGTTTTGAAATAAAATGAATTTTATTATTGTTAGAAATGTAGATAAGAATTTGTCGATGTACTGTATAGAAAAATCTAGAGAAATAAGATCAGATAGTGACTTGGTAGTACTAGTGTAGAGGAAACCAAGATGATGTTTTGCTAAGAAATAAGAAAAATAACGTATTTGGATCATAGTTAGTTTGTGTGATTTCAGTATAGCTAACTAAGCCCTATCACTGAACACATATATTTTGGACAGTGTCTTTATGTATCTTTTAAACTCTTTGATGTTATATAAAGCTGAAGAAATAGCTTTAGCATCACTCCTATAATAGAGGTGGGTAGACAGACAAAGGTCACTCCTCTGTAGTGTTTTAATTCACTGTGCCATTATTGTCAAGGTTTATGACGGATAATATTCTAGTTGTTTTGATCCTGTGCATCTATTTTCGCTATCCTTGTTTCGTGAATCTGCATCGTCAGAAAGATATTTTTTTACAGAAATAATGAATAAAATAGAATTGAAGGTATGTTATCGTTTAAGTAAGAATAGTTTATTTACTGGAATGTGTTAGAATTGTGTAATTTTAAAAGTGAAAGTACAAAAATCATAAAGAGAGAAAGAATCATATAATACAGTTTAAAACCAATTTGGAAACGAATACAAGTTTTTTTAAAAGAGAAAGCTAAAACAAAGTTTTTTTTTAAGTGATAATAAAATTTGAATATTTTTATAATAATATTTAGAAAATAAATATTGCATGTTTGTTAAGAAAATAATTCAATAATGTGTAATAGACACATATATTTGTGCATGGTATGTTCATAATTGTAATTACCATCCGAAGCAAGGCTGGAATGAGTATATTAGATTAATAAGCATTGTATAGTGAACAATAAAATGTAATATCAAATGTAGAAGAATGTTTTGAACCTGTAGGATTCCATATAACTAATATAAAATTAGAGTTTTATGATTTTGTAGAATGTTTACTACGAATGTAATTTTATAAAAATATAATTTTAAAAAATAGTAGGGAGACAAAGTATTAGTGATAATTATAAATAAATATATTTTGTAACAAGCTAAACTAAAATAAGAAATCCAATAATAATAATACTGTACTTTCTTAAGTATTTAAAAGATAAGAATTAACTAGAAAAATAAGTAGAAGTTTGGTTTTATTGTATAAACTAGTAAAATAATTTTGTGATAGGAGAGTAAGGATATCCAATGTACATAATGTAAAATAGTGTTATTTGTTTATGTTATTAATAAACTTTGTTGTAAATTTATTATAAAGCTTTGTGTCTTCGTTATTATTTCTCCACATGGATGCATGATATCACAATACACATTTATAATTGAAACAGACATATAGTTTTGCACAAAATGGGTAAACATAAGAGTGTTATAATAATTTTGAAAATTTATTTGTATGATAAAATTAAAAGATCATAATTATATCATTTATTGGTCATAAGTTGGTTGCCACAATATTAAAATAAATTATATGCTAATGTTGCCACACGTATTCTGTTGTCAGATTATTAAAATACTTCCACGTACGTAAATTATTTATTTCATTTAGGAAGTAATAAGATTATATTATACTATTATTATTATTATTATTATTTATTATTGTTAGTTGCTGCATAGTGAATTTATGACATAAAATTCCCTTTTCATAGTTTACTACCGTAATTTTAAATCAGTTAGAGTACAATTTATGAACCTGAGATTTATTTGATTTTATTTATTCTATTTATTTACTTAATCTTATTTAATTGAGCTAGATTGTTATTACAAAGAATATTAATACATGATTATTATTTTAATCATAGTGAAAAGAGCTTAGAAAGTCGTAAGAATACTATAAGTTAGTTATTTAGTATAGTAAAAGGGGAATAGTGTTCTTATGCCATTGAGATAGTATCATGTGGATAATATCTCAATGTAGTCTGTCTCGTTCCCCGTGTCGTCACTCCATGTCTCATGAAAATAATAAATATTTATTAATTCATTTACAAATATAACTGTACTTGTATTTTAAAAGTTAGAGCTAGTAATCATTTTAATTGATGCTGGATATTTCATTTTATTCATTTGGTAAACTGAGCTAGAACCCGTAAAATTTTAAACACTATATATGAATTTTATGGAGAGGACGTGGACGGAGGAGGGCAGAATATATATATATATATATATTATCTATATTTATATACAATACTTAAATAAATATTATTTTTAATATATCTATAGCAAATATATACACATATATACATATATTAAATTACTCCAAACTTATACTACATCTATATTATTAATTATATAAGTCAAATCATAAATCCTTAATATCTATTAATCATTATATTAATACTCTTATAAAACCTGCAAAAATATCAACTTATGAAACTTATAATCTTATTAATTTTTAATTATCAATCTAATTTATTACTATATCAAATTTAAATTTATTATCATTGAACTTATTAAACATTATAAGTTATTTTTATTTTATTATATTTTTACTTAACTAATCCCAATACTCTTCTCCTCATTATAATTCAGTTTTTCCTATTATCAGTAATTTGAACTTAAATTTACTGCTTTTAATATTATATAATAGCTTAACTGTTGTGACTTTCTATATAACTAATGTTTATTTCTTCTAAATTTATTAATTGAAAGTGTTATTCCAATCCTAATTAAGAGATTTTTATGCCAAAATCTCTATTTAATATGGATTTGATACTATTTATAAGGATAGATTATTTGATTTTTCTCTTTTTCTTTTATCATTTGTATATTGAATATATTAATGCTATCCATTTCAAGCACCCACTCTGTTTCCATTGTTTGTAAATAAACTTTCAATTTTTTATCATATTTATGTTATGCTAATCTTCTGTGTACAAATGATAAAAGAAAAAGAATAATCAATGAAGCTATCCTATAAATAATATCAAACTCATATTAAATAGAGATTTTGTCATAAAAACAGTCTTGGTTCAATTAGGATTGGAATAATAATTTAAATTAATAAATGTAGAAGAAATGCAAAAGAGTTATATAAAAAGTCAAAAGTGGTAGGTATTATAAAACATTAAAAGAAGAAAATTTAAATTCAAATTAATGACAATTAGAAAAATTGAATAATAAGGAGGTGGTGGATATTGAGATTAGTTAAATAATAATATATAATAGAATAAAAATAATTCACAATAATTTATAATGTTTAATAAGTTTGATGACAATAAATTTAAATTTCATATAGTAATATTTAAATTGATAATAAAAAATTAATAAATAAATAAGATTATAAGTTTCCATATGTTTACTATATTTTTGCTATTTTTGTATATGCATGATAATATTAATAGTGATTAATGATATAAATTTAGTATAAATTTTGAATAGTCTAGTGTAAACATATATGCTTAAGTTATCTATATATATTGAAATAGTATATTCATATCCTATCTGTTTCACCTATTTCTATTCACAGCTCTATCTGTACCAGCTTTAAACGCTTCATGAATACATATATAAAGATGCTAACACAGTAATACATGTGTCACAGCATATATATATATATTGTAATGGGTAAACGATCTTTGATTTGCACATCTGACCGTGAGGGCGCCACTAGTCCTAAAATTGGAACTAGACATTATTTTAGGGGTGAACAGGATATGCGAACCAAAATGCACCAGACTAAACTCAGGGAGAAACAAGATATCTTAAATATTGTTTAGACAGTTGAGAATACAAGTACCAAGACAAACGTCAGCCAAATAAATTTAAACCATTTATTAATTTTATTAAAAGTTGGACAATCGAGTAAAGAATTCTAGCCACGAATACAAAAGTGACTTATATTAACATACGCATATTTATCAGAGTGCACATGAGTATGGCAAACATGAAAACATTAAACACTTTGGCAGCAAAATTCTCTCACCTAAAAATATAAAAAATGAGTAAGATAATAGCTTCCTGCCGGCAATTTATAAAATTACAAAAAAAAAAAACAACTCTAGCTTCCTGATTCAGAAATATTAAAACAGTTACAGTCTTGTAGGAAATCAATGAAACCAGTGTGGATGATAGATTAGTAACATTCTAACTACTGATGTTATAATACCACAGGACTGCTGTGTGTAATACTACTTTTAAAGCAAATGTGGTTGATTTCACATACAAGACAGCAAAAAGATATTTGATCACGATCTTACGTAATCTGGAAAAAAATGACTATTTTCAGAAAACCCGAAGAAATAATTTGATAAATAGCCAGCAAAAAGATTTTGTTGTTTGCAAAAAGTGCAAAACAAACGTGTTTAAACATTTATTATTTTACAACAACAACTAAGGGCCGGGGAGTAAATAAAAACTACGAAAGCTGCCAAAGCATTTTGCAATCGTTCATGGGATCATTAGGCATATATTAAACATATAAAATATAATCTCTCAATGCACCCCCTGATAAATGAAAATTGAAAACAAACTTGGAATCTTAAAACTAAGATTCCAAGACACACTTTAAATATTAGAAAAAGTACATACAGATAATAAATAATTATAAATAATTAATACATCTTTAAAACATACTTATCATTAGATTGAGCAGAGTTTTAATTAAACACAATTTATTTACCCTGGAAAGAATAAAAGAAAAAGTAAGTTTATCTTACGATAAGGCAGAGTTCTATCCATTTCTGACAAGTGCGCACTTTTAATAGTAGTTCATCTTTCAGGCGATTTCTCTTTATGACCAAGGCAAGTGTTGAGGCAAATTGGGGATCTGGCTTAGGTTAGAGTTTTATGGCATCATGAAAGAACAGCCCAGGGGCCGAGGCTTGTCTTTATTTAAATTAGCAATGCATCTTATTGCTTTCAAAATGTATAGCAGCATTTGTTGACATCACGAAGGCAAATTTGAAAAATCTCTTAAATGTTCAAACTGTGATTAATATGAAGTTCCACAGATTAATCAGAATGTCTCTTAGAAATCAGAAGCTGAACCTAGCACTCTTAAAAATCTTAGTCTCTTTAATAATAGCCACCACCCCTTGTTTTGGCGGGCTATCTTTGCCTCGCTACATTTCCTGCGAAAAACTTTTCTTATTGTCAAATTCTATACCACAGGCAGGGCAAATATTAATTTCCCGCTCAATCTAATTTAAGAATTCCAACCAGGGATTATTGTAACCAAAATAACAAATACAAAACTAAATCTCCACTTTTAGAATTAACTTTAAAAATAATTACAATAAAAGCAACAGGAATATATAATTAGCAAGCTTGCCTGTTTTTAATCAAATTGATTAAAACAGGTGGTGAAAGTAAACTATTTTAAAATCAATTTTATAAACAAAGTAGTGAAAGTAAACTATTTTAAAATCAATTTTATAAACATTAAATGATCTATTTTAAATATAAATGTGTATGTGTTTTAAATAATAATAAAAAATTTAACATTAGTAATAAAACCATTGAATCGGAAATCAATCCGGTTCAACTGCCTCAATACGTGATCAAAAAAAAAAACATTTCTGTAACTTCCCTTTTTTTAAACGTGTTAAACCCCCCCCTCTGCAAAATCTCAGCTGGACATTTGTTATATGTGTTAACTGCAATCAATTGCTTTATTACATCTATGATAATTTTTGCTACTTACCCATCATTATTGATCCTTTGTTCAGCAGGTCTAAGACTACAGGCATTATAGGACCCCTGAATTCCCGACTCGTCTTCCAGAAGAAAAGCATTCTGGCCATATTTTTTTTATAGTAAAAGGTCCATCATATATCGGAAAAAAATGTTTGTATTGATGCCTTGTTGGATTGCTCACATGAGGTTTTCTGACAAAAACCCAATCACCCGTATCGAATTGGCAAGGATGCCAGTTTTCATGCCTTATGCGCAATTCAGCCATGTGCTTTAAGTTTATCCTACCCCTTTCCTTATCCCTCTCTTTATTAGGATTATCACGATCGATGGGCAATGGAGCTTTGATAAGTATAGGATATTTTTTTCCAAAATGCAGCCTAATGGGAGTAAACCCCGTGGACTCATTTAACGTCCAATTAATATAATTAACAACATTCTCAGTCTGTTTCACCCATTCTCTGGGGTTCTGGTTGACATACAACTGGAATAAACAGTTAAGCTCCCTCATAACCCATGCACAGGGGTTAGATTGAGGGTTACGTATGGATGTTAATAAATGTTTTATACCCTGTTGCTGAATCCAATGCTTCCACTGGCAAGATTTAAAGGGTGTTCCATCCGAGAGTATACATTAAGGCTTGCTGACTCTAGGAATTTGCTGCTCTTGTAAAACTTTGATAGTGCTTAAAGCATCAGCCTTTCTTAATGGATAAGCTGTCACATATTTTGAAAAGACATCGTACATGACAACTAAGTACTGGTAGCACCGATACGCTGGTAATGGACCATAAAAGTCAATAGCTAGTAACTCATTAGGATTCTGAGCTAGAATGGGTTGCAAGACTCCCGTAAAATTTTTATTTACAGGTTTTGTTCGTGAACAGGTGTGGCAACTTCTGAGAACAGATAAAATATTTGAGTACATCCCTGTCCAATAAAATAATTCTCGGAGCACATACTCAACCTTATGCAGTTTAAAATGCCCATAAAGACTGCACATATTCAATTAAACGATTCCTAAGCTTTTTAGGTATGAGGGTTCTCCTGGAACCTTCTTTTGCAGTAACCCTGTATTGAAGGACACCATCCTCAATATGATAAGCTTTTTCTTGTTGCTCTAACTTGGATATATCCATTAGTGAGGGATTCAGGGCTCCTTTCTTGTAGGCTACCATTGGAGCATAATCCAGATCATTTGCCTGTATTTCTGGTAGTTTCCGTAAATCCTGTTCCATGGAATCATCTACAACCAATGTAATCGCAGTGATACTTAAGTTATCAGAGTGTAGGTGATGCTGTGAAAGATCTATGGGGTGCCAACTTAAGACATCGGCCACAATGTTATCCTTGCCAGGGCAATAGACCACTCTGTATTGAAACTTATGTAAGATCAACCTCCACCGAATGAGCTGATCATTTGTCAAGTAACTATTATTCAGAAACTTCTGTAAGATCAAGCTCCACTGAATGAGCTGATCATTTGTCAGATAACTATTATTAATAAATTTTAAACATTTATTGTCAGTAATAACAATGATGTTTGAGCCCAGCAAGAATTGTTTGAACTTTCCGAAGGCCCATACAATGGCCAGAGCCTCCTTTTCAGTAGTCATATAATTATTTTCAGCCCCTTTTAGGGTACGGCTACAAAAATATAATACCTTGTGACATTTCTGCTCATCAATTTGGAATAAGACTACTCCCAATCCATGTCGGCTACTATCAGTTTGAATATAAAATGTTTGGGAAAAATCAGGGTAAGCCAGAACTACCTGTTTCAGAAAATTCTTCTTGATGAGCTGAAACTCCTGCTCCTGTCGTGAACCCCAAAACCATTTCTGCTCCTCTCTTAATAACTGGACCAAGGATGATGATTCTACAGCAAAATTTTCATAAAATCGGTGGTAAAAGTTGCGGAGACCTAAAAATGACTTCACCTGACATCTGTTAGCAGGTGTAGGGAAATGCTCAATTGTGGCTAATTTATCTGGATGGGGTTTAATACCAACCTTCTCGATTACAAAGCCTAAAAATGCCACTTCATCCATGGCTAAGTAACTTTTCTGCAAGTTGATCATGATATTTTTTTGACTGCATTCTGTCAAAAATATCTCCACATGCTCCAAGTGCTCTTCAATATTTCTGGAAGCAATAACCACATCATCCATGTACATTACTATAATATTTTTGACCTTCTCTGATAATATCTGATCCAAACACCTTAACAACCCTGATCCACTGTTGATCAGCCCGAACGGCATCCGTTTAAAAACATATGTATACCCTTCATACCAAAAGCTCATATATTGGTGATCGGATGGATGAAGAGGTATCTGCCAATAACTAGAAGTCAAGACAAACATACTAAAGACAGTTTTCCCTTGAAATCTAGCCAAAATTTCAGTTATTGTAGGAGGAATGTCTCTTTCAGGGATAGTGATTGCATTTAAATGGCAAGAATCCAAACATATTCTAGCCACCCCATCTTTCTTCTTTACTACCACCAAAGGGTTAATATAATATGATGCTTCTTTACCAATAACACCCCATTCGATCATCTGTTGTATCTGACTATCCACCTCAGCTTTATATTGAAATGGAATGGGGTAAGATCAACTTTGAAAATGGTTTTCCTCCTTTACTTTAATCCGATGAACATACCCTTCAATAGCCTGAGGTCTATTAGAAAAAAACCGTATGGTACTGCATCAACACCTGTGTTAAAAGATGTTACTCTGTCCCCTTTAGTATGGACTGTTCCACCTTATTCTTTACTTCAGTGGTGTCTAAGAGTGATTGCATACAGTGTATTTGTAATGACTGATACTTTTTTAATTCCTCTAGGGGCATTATGCTTTCTCTACACTGAAATAAGCATTGACCATAATCGAGCACACATTTATGCTGATGAAGAAAATCTGTTCCCACTATGACATCTTGTATCAACCCAGGCATTATCAAAAAGCATTGATCCACTTCCATGTTTCCCAGATGAAGCTGGATCCAGACCTGCTTTGTCTCTACATTTGCCTTTTTTCCATTAGCCAATGTAACTTGCAGTCTCTTTAGAGGCAATGTATACAGGTGAGTTTGTTGTTTTAACTGTGAATAAAAATGACTGGAAATCAGGGACATCTGACTCCCTGAATCAATTAAAGCCTGTGCTGTGATGGCTCCAATTTTTATACTTATGATGGGACAAGTCTGGTTGGCTCCAACTAATGTTGGTTCATCTTTATCCACCACCACATTGGATACTGTTCCCCCATCTCTGTCGAGTATGTTTTCCTTCTCCATTCTATCCCTACTATAATCAATCTCTGTCAATAATGTTATTATTTCTTCTATACACATTTTATAATTAACCAACATGGCTTGTTGTATCGCCACTGGCATATTGTTTCTTATTATTGAGATTATCTGGCTTTCTGGCAAAGACAATGCTGTCAACAACTTCAGTATGGCAGCTTGATTACAGAAAAACTGCATATAAGTTCCTCCATCCCCTTTGGAATATGCTTGCTGCAAAACTCTTCTAAAGATGCAATATTGTTTCTCTTCACTCCAAAAACTGTGCATGATGGCATATCTATAATCCCCAAATGTCTTTACACTTAAAGTATGCCACCAATCTACAGCCACACCCTTCAAATGATTACAGGCCACTGCAATCTTTTCATGTTCATTCCATTCATGAAACTGAAACACTTGTTGAAGGCTTTTAAGATGCGCAGCTGGACTTTCCCAATTATCTGCCATGAAAACTTTTATCTGGATCAATCTTGTACCTTTAAGTTTACTTTGTATATTTTCAACTTCCTTATAAATTTGCCCTCCCATCTTGGCACTCTTTAACAGCTCATTTATTTATATATAAATTCTTGCTTTTATTGTCAGTCTTAGAAAACAATGCCTCTTACTATTTATTTAACACTAAGTTTGCCCATCAATCTACAAGAAAATGCTATTTAACTATTTATTTATGTCCCATAAAAAAGATTTCCTAATATTTATTTTGCTATTTTAAAATAACAATTTAGCTACAAAAGCAAACGCTGTTTACTGTTTATTAATTATTTCATATGAAAAGGCAAATGAACTATTTTTATCTTTTTTTAAATTAATTTAAAAATGAATATGATGCTACTTTCTATATATTAATTATTTGTCATATGAAAAAGATGAACTATATATATTTAACTCTTCAAAAAAAAATTAACTCCGACACAATTTTTAGAAAATACACTATTTATTGTTTCTAAATTATTTCATACACAAAAAAAAACGAACCCCTTTCTACCAAACTGCTCTAACAATACCTGCCACAACTAACAAAAACTGATCCCTGCCTACTATATCTTGCCTCTTACACCTAAAATCTTTCTCAACTGTCTAAACAAAATCTCACATGGGCTTGAAAACTCGAAGCCCTATGTTGCTTGTGCTAAAAATTAATATATATGTAATGGGTGAACAATCTTTGATGCCCACATCCTGACTATGAGAGCGCCACTAGTCTGAAAATTGGAACTAGACATTTATTTTAGGGGTGAACAGGATATGCAAACCAAAATGAGCCAGACTAAACTCAGGGAGAAACAAGATATCTTAAATATTGTTTAGACAGTTGAGAATACAAGTACCAAGACAAACATCAGCCAAATAAATTTAAACCATCTATTAATTTTATTAAAAGTTGGACAATCGAGTAAAGAATTCTAGCCACGAATACAAAAGTGACTTATATTAACATATGCATATTTATCAGAGTGCACATGAGTATGGCAAACACGAAACCATTAAACACTTTGGCAGCAAAATTCTCTCACCTAAAAATATAAGAAATGAGTAAGATAATAGCTTCCTGCTGGAAATTTATAAAATTACAAAAAAAAACAACTCTAGCTTCCTGATTCAGAAATATTAAAACAGTTACGGTCTTATAGGAAATCAAAGAAACCAGCACGGATGATAGATCAGTAGCATTCTAACTACTGACATTATAATGCTGCAGGACTGCTGCGCGTAATACTACTTTTAAAGCAAATTTCACATACAAGACAGCAAAAAGATATTTGATCATGATCTTACATAATCCAGAAAGAAATGACTACTTTCAAAAAACCTGAAGAAATAATTTGATAAATAGCCAGCAAAAAGATTTTGTTGTTTGCAAAAAGCTCAAAACAAACGTGTATAAAAATTTATTATTTTACAACAACAACTTAGGGCTGGTGAGTAAATAAAAACTATGAAAACTGCCAAAGCATTTTGCAATAGTTCATGGAATCATTAGGCATATATTAAACATATAAAATATAATCTCTCAATGCACACCCTGATAAATGAAAATTGAAAACAAACTTGGAATCTTAAAACTAAGATTCCAAGACACACTTTAAATACTAGAAAAAGTACATACAGATAATAAATAATTAAAAATAATTAATACATCTTTAAAACATACTTATCATTAGATTGAGCGGAGATTTAATTAAACGCAATTTATTTACCCTGGAAAGAATAAAAGAAAAAGTTTATCTTTCGATAAGGCAGAGTTCTATCCATTTCCGATGAGTGTGCACTTTTAATAGTAGTTCATTTTTCAGGTGACTTCTCTTTAAGACCAAGGCAAGTGTTGATGCAAATTGGGGATCCAGCTTAGGTTAGAGTTTTATGGCATCATGAAAGAACAGCCCAGAGGCTGAGGCTCATCCTTATTTAAATTAGCAATGCATCTTACTGCTTCCAAAACGTATAGCAGTGTTTGTTGACATCACGAAGGCAAAATTGAAAAATCTCTTAAATGTTCAAACTGTGATTAATATGAAGTTCCACAGATTAATCAGAATGCCTCTAAGAAATCAGAAGCTGAACCTAGTGCTCTTAAAAATCTTGTTAGTCTCTTTAATAATAGCCACCACCCCTTGTTTTGGAGGGCTATTTTTGCCTTGCTACATTTCCTGTGAAAAACTTTCATTAGTCTCTAATTCTATATCTCAGGCAGGGCAAATATTAATTTCCTGCTCAATCCAATTTAAGAATTCCAACCAGAGATTATTGTAACCAAAATAAAAAAATACAAAACTAAATCTCCACTTTTTAGAATTAACTTTAAAATTACAATAAAAGCAACAGGAATATATAATTAGCAAGCTTGCCTGTTTTTAAATTAAATTGATTAAAACAGGTGGTGAAAGTAAACTATTTTAAAATCAATTTTATAAACATTAAATGATCTATTTTAAATATAAATGTGTATGTGTTTTAAATAATAATAAAAAATTTAACATTAGTAATAAAACCATTGAATTGGAAATTCAATATATATATATCTCAGTCCCACATATATATATTCTTAAATTTTAAAAAAAAAATTGTTTTTGTTTTTTTATATATGTATAGATTTATGTGTGTGCATGTTGTATATGGTAAATAGACAATAATTATTTATAAGCAGTAATAAAGAGAGAATGTTATAAGAAATGATATTTAATATATTAGTCTCTTATTATTAAATAAAGTATTCAGTTATTTAGCTTTATTTTTTTTAATAAAACAAACTGGAGGGAAGGTGTAAAAAAGATTAGTACCTTAATAGATAAAATGCACAAGCATGATGAAAGTACGGCTGTGTAAACATAAAACATTTTTTATACATATCTTTATTGACTATAGATTGCAAGCTCTGTTTTTTTATGTTATCTGGATTTTAGATTGTCCAGGGAGAGAAAAAAATGCTTTGACAGAATAAATATAATTATTAATCTTCTTATTAATTATTATGGACTGTCAACATGTGAGTTTTTGATTTCTATCTCAAAATGACAGTTATTTTTGTAGGAGGAAACCTTTGATCAGAAAGATGAAATATAACGAGTGGCACAATAGTAATAAAGGCAGTTAAAAAAAGTTTAAGGCAGTTGGCAATTGGCATTTAGCAGTTGTTTTTTTTCTTTGTTTCTTTTAAGCTCAGAATGAGCTATTGATTTTTTTTCTTTAAAAAGTTAAAGAAGAAAATATGAGATTTTTGCTTTAAAAACAGCATAAAAGAAGATGTGCGGCTATATAAATAATCTCACTGCAAAATTAATCTAAAGAGATGGATCAAAATTTAATCTCTTAAAAGAAGTTGGTAAAAATAATATATAAAATCGTATTTATATATTTTGGCTATTTATAAAACAATGAAGATGCAGTGCTAGTTTTGCCATTTTGTTCTTTGAGACCTCATATTATGGGTTAGCTCACCAATCTATCTGTGGACTCATATATAAGTCTGTAATAACCAAAGAATGTCTGAGTTTAAAAGCCAACCACATATGCCATCTGAGAGGCTTTTTTTGTCTCCAGACCTATTAAAGGATCATCATCTTTGATGGGAGGGAGAAGAGGAAAGAAGAGAAGAAAGAAGATGTATAAAAGCCATACAAGCAAACTCAATCTACAAATCAATTTTTTTTTAAAGTTTTCTTCATATTTATCAAAAAGTGCCTGCAATAACTTTTAAAATGGTAGGGACAAGCCAATCCAACCAATTGAAGCTATAAATAAGAGAACGGTCTGATATTTTAACCTGGGAGATTTAATAAGAACTAAAAATGGATCGAGTAACTTTAAAATTTGATTAACAAATTTTTTATTTACTTATTAAAAGTAAACTTTGCTTTCTGTAGTCAGGCTTTTTTTTCCTTTTTGACATAAATATTAAGAGTTTGTTTATTGATTGTATTTTTATCAATACTGCATAACATTACACACACAAAGTGTAAAATTTATTAAACTTAATTTTTCATAATCTTTTGATATATATATATATTTTTATATATTGTAATACTAAAATGACTTTTTATTATTGTTGTTTATTCAGTATGATAATTGAACAATCTAACAATATATGATTTATAGTGTTTTTTTTTTATTTCTTATTATTTATCTCTTTGCATTTTAAATTTGGTATGGTTTATTTTTGCTCAAAGTTTTAATAATATTTTTTTGTATATGTGATTTATATATCAATGCATCATATAAAGGGACACATTTTAATATTATATATATGTTGACATATCACAGGGTGTGTTCATGTGTGACTGATTATACCAACCAGTCAGAATATGTTAGATATAGTTATTTTAAGGTAGCAAATTAAAGGGCAGAGTTTCACACATGTATGAAAGTAAAAAAATAACACATACATTGCATTATAAATTTATCTTTGTGACATATAATAAGTAGGGAAAAGCATTCAATAGAATATTTTTTACATCATTTTAAGCCAGCTTACTTTAAAATGGGTTGTAACATGAGCAGATATATAAAAAAATTAGTTGGTTATGGATATAGTATAAAAATATTTTGTTTTAATTATGTATTTAATTGAGTCAAATGTATAATTAGTAAATATGATTTATTAAAGAGAAGAGTGTGAATAAATATATTTATACCATATTTAGTTTCTGAGTTATTATTATTAGTATTGTTAATAGTTTGTTTTTTCGTAATCTTGTTGTGCTGATAATTAATCATCATCACTCATACATGTTAAGTAGGTGTTAAGCATTGGATATTAATTTAAATATACTAATGTTTAAGATCATGCTTGACATATAGCCAAGTTTTGAGTAATTAGAGGTTAATAGTAAAAAAGCTAAAATTTTATGTTGTGCCGATGAGTTTGGATTATCCTCATCAAAGGTGGATATTACTGGTTAAATCACCATTTAAGCATAATACTGTTCAAGTAAATAATTATAGATTTATCAGAATCTAAATTTTATGTTATAAGATTAGTTATGATCACCATCATAGCTAAGTAAATAATAATAATTAAATCCAATCTTAAATGTAATTAATATGTTTAGTAAATACGGTTTATAAAAAGTTAAATATCATGTGGTGAGATTCATGATGATCATTCATCATCATTGGTAAATATTGATGATTGAGTGATAATGTTAACCATAAAAGTATTCTAAGTAAATAAGCATAAATGTATATAAGTTTAAACGTAATATGATTTGAAAAAGGTGCCTATGTGCTTATAAAAATAAATTTGTTGTTATGAGTTAATTAGAAAGTTGTGGCTGGAATCATCATCATCATTATATTATGATGAATAATTAAATTAAATAACTAGGTTTAATGGCCATATATGTAAGTAAAGGTCTTCACTATGTTTGTTTGTAAGCCATTAGTAAGAGCATACATGCATCTATACATCAATATACGTAAACTGAGCTGGTAATATCCATAAGAGTGTTGGATATATAAATTTTATGGTATTGGGATCTTATAATTCTATTGACAGAGATAAAATAAAAGAATGGCATTTTTTTGTTGTTATTCATCCAAATGCATGTGTAGTAAAGACGGTACCAAATGGGTTTGAACCCGGTACACTATGGACAGATAATATTTATTTAGGTTTAAAACAATCTAGTAGTACCTGGGGAAAACACATGTGCTTAGCTAAACTGAATAAAAGTGATCAAGTCCCTTTTCCAACAGATTAACTTTCTTTGATAATTTTTTAAGTTGTTATAAATAGTGCCAGTGTGTGCATGTGACCATGAATGGTCCTATATATATGGAAAGAGGAATGGGAAAGAATATTTGTTGAAAGAACCTATTATTGGAGATAAGTGTAATGCACTCCATGGATTTCATTGTAATTTTCTTCAGTTACTATAGCTAATATTGTTTCTTCTGATGACATTGGCAAGTGTATTTTGTTGGATACAATATCTTCCCAATATCAAAAATATATTAAATCTTAAAAGATGATAGTGATGAATTTTCATTTTTAGTTTGTGTGTTTAGAAATGGGATAATTTATTTATCTCATTATTGGCATGAATAAATTAATGTTTATGATAGTTGCAAACAGGCTATGGTGTTACATTTAATTAGTTACAAATGGATGCCCAACTAAAGCATGATATGTGTATATTACCATATTCTTATTCATATATTAGCGTATTCCTTATTTAGTTACAAATTATATCGCTATCATAGTAAATTCATTTTTATTTGGTTACAATATACATATATATATATATATATATATATATATATATATATATGTATATATATATATATATATATATATATATCCTATCAATACCAAAATGTTGTTTTGTTTTACACTCTTGAGACTTCCATTCTCTTCTATAGCTTTTCTTGCTAGTTCGCAGATATATTTTCTTATATCATATGCAACTCTTTTCAGCACCATTTTACAAAATTCAAGATATTCAATCCTTTTTAATACATCATTTTTGTATATCTTCATATTCCTTCTTTTCTTCATAAATTCTCTAGTCTCAGTAGAAATTTTATTGGTCAATTGCTGCTTTTTTCTACCAGCTATCTTTGTTGCAGTTTTTAAAAGTGTATCAGTTATTTTCATATTAATTTCATTCAAATCTAAATCATGTTCAAAATCTACTAATACTTGAAACCGATTTGTAAGTTCCAATTTAAATTCATTAGAATGTTTCTGAAGATTTTGAATATCAACTGTAAATATTGTTTTTCTTAATAATTTTTGTCTCTCTAGTTTTGCATTAACACATATCTTACATCTTACTAATCGATGATCACTTCCTGTGTTAAATTTATTAAGAACATTACAATCTTGAAATATGTATTTTCTGTTAGTCAAAATATAATCCAATTCTGCTGTAGCTTCATTTGGATGCTTCCATGTCCATTTCCTTTTAACATTTTTCTCAAAAAAAGAATTCATAATAAAAAGTTTTTCTTTTTTTGAAAACTCCACAAGTCTATGTCCTCTCTCATTTCTATTACCATAACCAAAATTACCTACAACACTTTCACCTTTTATTTGTTTACCAATTCTAGCATTAAAGTCTCCCATAACAATTTTAAAATGTTGTTTACTCTGATCACAAGCCTTCTGTACATTCATATAAAAATCTTCTACTACTTCATCACTATGAGAACATGTTGGGACATAAATCTGAATTATCTGCATTTGGTATCTGCTATTAAGTTGTATAACTAATCTTGCCACTCTGTCCAATATACCATCAATCCCCATAATGTTGTTCTTCCACATTTTATTTATAATGAATGCTACTCCACTTGTATTTCTAATATTTGTACCTTTATAATAGAGTACATGTCCACTTTTTAAATCAATTGTCTCTTCACCTTTTCTTCTAACTTCAAAAAATCCAAAATGTCCCATATAATATAAGACAGTTGTGCTTCTAATTCTTGCAAACTTCCTTCACTTGAAAGTGATCTGCAATTATAAGTACCTAAATAAAAAGTCATCAAATGGCAGCATGGGTCCAAAATCAGAAGATTCTTAGCACCCTCCACCTTCAGCCACCAACCGCTGCCTTGGTTGGTGACTTTACAGCCTCCTGGGAATAAGGGCCATGATTTATTTTTGTCTGTCATAATTGTATATATTGGAAAAATATTTATCACTTACACAAACATTCATTCTGCCTTATCAGGCAAAAAAGATGGAATTATTACTAAAAAGAGAGACGACATCATGAAATGGGTAGAAGAATTTTATCAAGAATTATATGGTAATAAAAAACAAGGACCTCCTATATCTATTACATCTTCCAAATTGCCCAGAATTTTAAATGAAGAAGTGAGACATGCAATTAAATGTATAAAGAAAGAAAAAGCTTCAGGTAATGATGGAATTGTAATTGATATATTAAAAGAAGCAGGTGAAGAAGTAAAACATTTTTTAGCAAAGTTATATACCACATTTCTAAATGATAAAGATGTACCAGATGATTGGAAGAATGCAGTATTAATATTAATATTTAAAAAGGGTGATAAAAAATATATTATAAATTACAGACCTATCAGTCTTTTATCAGTTTTATATAAAAATTTTACCAAGATAATAACAACTTGTCTACAAAGAATATTGGATTTTTACCAACCAAGAGAACAAGCTGGATTTAAAAGTGGTTTTAGTACAGTAGATCATATCAAGGTATTGAGAGACGTTATAGAAAGGACAAATGAATATGAAATTGCCATTATGCTTTGGATTTGTAGATTATGAAAAGGCATTTGGTTCTATAAAAATTTCTTCAATGATTAAAGCATTTGATCCAGAATATTGTCATATTTTAAAGAATATTTATAAAAATGCAACAGCAACATTTAGATTACATAATGATACTAGGAAAGTCAACATTGAGAAGGGTTTAAGACAGGGTGATTCCATATCTCCAAAACTTTTTATAGCAGTGCTGCAAGAAGTATTTCGTGGATTAAAAAAGTAAATGGTGATTATTTAAGTCATTTAGATTTTGCAGATGATGTAGTTGTTTTTGCAAATAATGTTTTAGAACTGTGGGAAATGTTGCAGGAGTAAAAGTTAAAAAGACTAAAGTAATGTTTAATGGATTTTTTCAAAATATGAAAATAAAGATTGATTGTGATTAGTTAGAAGAAGTTAATAGTTACAAATATCTCAGTCAGATTATTAATACAGATGGGAACATAATGGATAAAATTAATCATAGAATTAAACTTGGTTGGAGTGCTTTTGGTAGAAATAACTTGATACTAAAAGGCAATATGCCTATGTGTTTGAAAAGGAAAGTTTTTAGTAAATGTGTTTTATCAGTTCTTACTTATGGAATTGAGATTTGAACACTTAATAGAAGAGAAATACAGAGACTTCAGATCACTCAAAGAAGTATGGAAAGATGCATGTTGGAAGTAACAAGAAGAGATCAAAAACGCAATATATGGGTAAGAGAATAAACAGGTGTTACTTTCCTCATTGAAAAAATTAAAAGACTGAAGTGGAGTTGGGCTGGACATATTGCTAGAAGAGATGATAATAGATGGACAATTGAAATCTTAAACTGGATTCCAAGAGATTGTAAAAGACTCAGAAAGAAACCACATGTGAGATGGATGGATGAGATAAGAAAGTGTGCAGGAGTGATGTGGAGAAGAGAAGTTAAAGATCAGAGAAGATGGACTGAACTTGGAGAGTCCTTCACCCTGGAGTGGATTGATAATAGTTGATATATATATATATTGTGCCCTTTTCTATAGGTCAATGATGGTTATAAATGGTCAATTACTAAAAAATTTTAAAATTAATATTATATAGTATTTAATATTATAAATTATAAATGATCGGTAAAAGGTTACTATAATATATTTAATAATAAGTATTGTGATGGTGAGGATTTCATCTAGTTTTATATTTTTCTAAATTATTTTTCAAAATTTTATATAATCATTTTAAATGATATAACTAGCAAATTTATTAATACAGATAAAACTAGACTAAACACCGGAAATGTCTACGTGACTGTCTGGAATATTTTATGTATAAGCACTAGTATAAATGAATACAAATAATTAAAATATTTAAATAGTATATTATAGAGCTGGATGGAATTGCCACACATCATAATAAAAATAAATAGCATACATTTTTATTAGTTATTATTTCAAAATTGTTTTAAAAAAATAATTAAATTGTAATAGATAATAATTGATTTAAAAGTAATAATAAGTTAATATTTAAGTCTATTATGTCATGATTTTAAAACTTTAGAAATTGTTTATAGAATCCAAGTAGGAATTGACCAATAAAAAGATAGATTTTGGCAGACAAGAGAAATCGTGCCAATTAATTGTATAAACTAGGAGAACAAAAATGTATTGACTCCAGAGCAGAGGTAAAATTTTAAGCTCTTTAAAATTTCTTTCTTTCTTCAATTTATTAGTCAATTTTATTATAACTTTAATAATATCTGTGAAAGAAACTAACTGACAATTTAAAATCTTCCGAAGAGAATCTAAGAATAAAATTTTTAAAAAGTTCTCATAATAATGATTCACTAACTCCACAGTAACCTGCCAGTGGATTCTATTAAAATATAATCTGAATTTTCAATAAAAAATGGATGGATTCTTAAAAACAAGTTATAAATTTTGTAATATTTCAAAAATGTTAATTTTGTTCATTGATATAGTTCGTATAGCATATAACTATGAAAACTGCTTTCGTGCGTGTAAAATTAATGAAAGGACATTGTGCGCAAAGTTAATGAATATAATGAAAAATAAAAATAAATATTATTCACGTAAGAATAAATGGACAAAAAGAATTTTTATGAATTGCTTTCTTTAAGATAACCTGAGCAATTACTCTAGAAATAGTTAAAGATCAAAAATGTTGCATATAAAATAATAATGAATAAAAGTGAAATTTACTAAGGAAAATACTTGCCTAAAGAAGAAAAAATAGTTTACAGAGAAATAAATATAAAATATTGGATCCATGGAAAAACGCAATTGGTACCGTAATGATTAAATACTTGTAGTTCTGATAGAAATAAAGATGCATCAACGCGCTGAGGTAATATTCGCCCGAACATTAAAAACTTCGTGGGATAACTAAATAAATATTTTTAATAATTTTGAATTAAACATTGAAACTAAAGATTGTCTAAACAGTTTGCTAAATGAACTAATTTGTTTAAAACTCTAATAATCAGAAAGGAGAACATTCGGAAAAAGAAGAAATAATAAATATTATTGGACTAACCAAGATTTACCGACAGAAAAATATGTGATTATGGTTTGAATTATTTTCTTTATTAATTTAAGTTAAACCTTAATTTTTAGATAGCGATAGGGAAACAAATACATTAATTCGCAGTATAACATTATATAAAATAATATGTTTTTGATTTTGAATGTTCAAATAAAATTGTATGCGTGTGGAAATTTTGTATGTTTGCGATGCTCGAGGAGAAAGAAACCTACTACAAAGTCTAATAGGAAGGTAAAAGATTATTTTGGTATGTTTTATGGTTATTAATAATATAATGTATGTTTTATTTATTTAGATCAGCTGTGAATCGAATGAATGTAAGGCAAAAGTTTTATTGTTATAATTATTGTAAAACGCATTTTGAAAAACAACACTCTAAAACACTTTGAGATGTAATTAGATTTTTTAAAAATATGCATACAATACTCATTTAATGTGTTATTAATATAGTTCAATATAACCGATGGTTATGTCGTATTTTCTGTTAAATTTTCCGATTAGGATATTTAAGTGGTATTTTAACAAAACGTAGATGTCGAACCTACAGAGTAATAAAGCAAGATAAATTGTTCTTATAGAATAGGGAAATGTTTTTTTATATTAGTGAATTTTGTTTATTGTTTTAAAAGGTAGTTAGTTTTATCGATGTTGGATACAGTAAAAATCTTGAGAGATAGTTTGGGTAGTGACTTGGTAGTACGTGGAGATTCGGAAACCAAGATGATGTATTAAAAACTAGGATGCTACAGGGAATGGAATTAATAAATAGTTTAAGATGGTAATCAGCATAGTTAACAAAGCCCTATGACTGTTACACATGTTGTCATGGACAGTGTTATTTTATCTTTCTTGTGAATCTTATTAGATGTTTGGTAAGGCTGAATAAATAGCTGCCACATCATACTTATCGCCAGGGTTATTAGACAAGGAATGTCGGCCCTATCCACACTGTTCCATACATTTTGAAGTATATATTTTGATAAGTTATCTATCTATCTTCCCAATATCCTATACATCTTTCGCTATCTTTATCTGTATTTCTTGCAACTACATCGTTATTTGATAAGTCTATTGAAAAGAAACAATAGATATTTTTAGAATGTATGTCATGCTGTTATTTGAAATAAGAATAGTTAAGTATTAACAAAGAGTAGATTATGATTATTGAAAGAGAGATGCAATATCCTAAGGAAGGAAGTAGTCAGAGAATTATTTTAATTTTCAAGAAATGAACTATAATTTTATAAAAATATACCCAAATAGAAATATACAAAAATATTAAAATGATTTAACGTTTTCTTATTGTTGATTATATTTAAAAATATAAGTATTGCATATTTAAAGAATGTAATAACATTCGATAATTATAATATATGTGAAAATAAAACAGGTGATAATTAAACTCGTGTTATGGCATTAGACATGAGTATGGCTTATAAAAAAAAATGTATTAGAGTTTACGAGCATTAGATAACAAACGTAATAAGTAGTAATAATATTTGAACAAGATGCAAAGTGACTTATATAGAGTTACAAAAGAATGTAATTTTTTTTAGAGAAAAAACCATATTGATTATAAATTTATAATGTTTATAAATGATGTTTACCCACATATATAACTTAGAATACTGTAATTTTTAATATTAAAAGGTAAAGAATAGTATTACCCATATAATAGTTAAACTAAGTAATATAATAAACCTAATTAGAAATAAATAAATAAATTATAAAAGGTATAATAATTTTAATCAACTATAAAAAAAAATTTAAAAATGTATAATTTAACTTTTGTAATGTTAAAAGAAAGGAGGATATCCCTGTAAATAAATTTAAATAGATTTGTTTGTTTTCTTAATTTTGATTGTTGTTAATAAAATTCTAAAATTTGTTTATTAAAACTTGTGTCTGAGTTTTGTTTTCTCTACATCATTGCATGAATTCATAGGATATGTTTACCATCATTAAACTAAGTATATAATTGTTTTACACAAAATATAAATAAAGAAGTATATTTAATCTTAAATGTTTATTGGTGTTTTGTAATTGAATAATTATGAAATTGCATTACGTTATTGGTCATAAATCCATTGTCATAATAATTTGCTAAATTGTATGCTATTAGTTGCCACTTGCTTCATTTATCAGATTATCTAAACACTGCCACTTACTAATTTATTTTATTATGTAAGGGAAAAGATAAAAAAGGAGGATATTAAATTATTAACTAATTTATTACGGTTATAAATTTGCGATAAAAGAAAAGCCGTACTAGTTAGAGTAAACAATGAAGATTGTGATTATTATTCTTATTGTTTTATTATTAATCTAACTTCAGAATAGTAAATTATGACACAAAATCCCTTATCATATTTTGCTACTTTATTTTAATTTAACCTTGAATAAATTTAAGAACCTGAGATTATTTTATCTGAGCTAGAGAATTACTATTATTGTTGTTGTAGATAAAAGATTAATACTTTAATGGTTAAATGAGTTTAGTGATTAGAAGTTGCAGAAGTCATAAGAATATTATGTAGTTATTATATGTAATAGTAGTAAAAGGGGGGATAGTGTTCTTATGCCATTGAGGTGGTATCCTATGGGATATTATCTCAATGCAATCTACTGTGTCACCTTATTTCCACTTCTAGTCTTATGAATTATAGAATAGTTATTTGAGTTAGTCTAAAACAGAACCTAAGTTAATTTTAAGAAACCTGAGCTAGTAAAGTATTTAATTGAATATCTCATTAATTATTAAAGC
Organism: Epiperipatus broadwayi; assembly: GCA_028023455.1. NCBI lineage: Eukaryota > Metazoa > Onychophora > Udeonychophora > Euonychophora > Peripatidae > Epiperipatus > Epiperipatus broadwayi. The sequence goes on along the minus strand of JAQFVV010006534.1, from coordinate 475,057 downwards.
TAGAACCCGGTGAGGCGATTTCACTATATTATATTATTTATTTTGGGAGAAGTGGAGTACACATATACACGTACATACACGTAGGGTGAGAGGGTGGATTGTGGCGTAACGTGGTGGGCTCGACGGGTACGCAGTTACACAACATAGGCCAGATTGTCGCGGTCCAACTTTAGAGGGGCCCGATGCGATGTAGAGGGAGAGGGTGAGAGAGGTTACAATATATATATATATAATAACGGTAACAAACTATTATAAACAATCCTTATATATATATATGGATAATTATCTGTAATATCTTAGGTATAGCTATATTACGACAGGTATTTTTAATATAAAATAATATATTTTAAATTGTAATTTTGTTTCTTTAAAAGAGTCAATTTATCATTTAAAACAAAATTGCATGTATACACTCAAAGTCCATGTACTACTGTGATACATATATTATGCAATATTATTTAGTTATTCTTATAATTCTTAATTTTAATTTAGAATTATCATAAACAGGAATCGTGGCATTGGCATCTGTGTTAGTATAACATAAGATAAAAATCTAAAATTTGTAATTTCCAAAATATATTTTTTCATAAACAAGATCTACTCAACTGAAACTATTGCTAAGCCTTGAGGAATTTGAAATGGTCATTTAGTCACTAACATCCTGTTAAAAATTAAAACAAAGGGTAATGTCTTCAAATCCAGCCTTACAAACTAGATAGCCACAAGCTTGAAATTAATTGGTCTGTAGATAGGGACCCCAATAAAGATTTTGAATTTTTTCTTTTTCAGCACTTATAAAGTAAAAGCTTGATTAGAGCTATTGGTGAGCTCTATCTAGTGATCATAAAGTGCAAGCTTAAAAGTAAGTTATGAAATTTATGACTTGTTTTAATTATATATATATATAATTTAGCAGACCAAAATGTAAAAATGGGATGTTGGCATATTTTCTGATATAGACAATTTATTAATCACACACATACATACATATATTACACATATCACAATGAGATACACTGCAATTAAATTTAATCTCATCTCACTATGTAATGCCTGTGTGCATAGATCCCACATCTTTAACTTGTATAATTATTGTTTTTCTTTTATTTGTTGATTTGATTTATTAATAAATATATTAAAATTCAACTTCTTTCCATTTCATTGCTCATGATCCAATTCAATTTCAATTCACATTCCAATCCACTTATGTATTACCTTTGATATTTTATATAGATTATAGTTTAATTATAGTTTTAAGCATTAATTTACTCTTAAGGTAATATGTCTTAGTTCATTTTAACTCTTTACTTAGCCACTGTTAAATTAATTTTTGGAATTTATGTCTCTCTTTGTTCAGAGCTAGCTCATAGATTAAATTAAGACTTATTATTCTTATAGCTTCTCTTTTTAATTTTTTTGCATTCTTCATATACTCATATATATTACTTTTTATAAATCTCCACATATACACCCCAATGCAATTTTTTTATATATAATTTCTTTAATTTTCTAACAGTTTGGACTGTACTGCAGTCTTCATCAGAGCTACAACATTTAAACATGTAATAATATAATCATTATTTTATACACATATAATAATACATATTTTACATTATTATTCATAATCATATTTTATTTTTAACTCTATATCTTTACTTCCTTCTTTTTTTACCAATTACTATTTATTTATTATTTTTTTACTATTTCTATTTTCTTTTTAATTTTTCTTTTTACCTTTTCTTACTATCTATCATTTTACATTACTCTCTAATATATCACTTTTTTATTTTATTTTTAATATCTATATCCTTGCCTTTCTTTCTATTATTTATCTATACTTATTCTTTTTTTAATAATTTTTATTCCTACCTTTATTCCCTTTTATAATTCACTTATTCATTTTACTCACTATTTGCATAACCTTCCCCTTTCTCTTTAAATTTATAACTGACTCTTTTTTTTAAAATCCTTAGCTTCTTTTTTATATATTCCTTTAATACAACTCCCTCTATTGTCATTTTCTTTAACTTTTTATTCTATTCTTAAACTTTTTATTCTATTCTTAAACTTTTTTATTTTATGAAACTTTATATATACATTTTCTCTAAATATTCCTATAAAAATAATGTCTTTACCCTCCCATCTCTATTCAAATTTTGTTTTATTTTTTTGATTAATATAGCTTCTTTTATTTTTCTATCTCTTCTTTTACTATTATAATCAATCATTCTTATGCTATCTCTCTCAAATATATGCCCTGTTTCCATAGCATGCATATAAATTGGTGACTTTTTATCATACCTACGGTGAATTAATCTTATATAGATTGAAAGTTTTGTTTCTCCTACATATTTAGTTCTTAAACAATTCAAAACAAAGCAAAACTCTCCATAAATTAGTGCCATCTTGTTTTGCTTTGTTTTGAATTGTTTAATAACAATTATGTGCTAGTATGAGATAGTGATCATGTGATATTTAATTCTTATCTTAATATTATTTCATGATCTACATTCTCTCTCATATACTCCATTCATATGTTTTTTATTCCTTTAATATATTTATTATCTAATATATCCATTATATTTCTCCTTTTTTATTTACTATCTTATATTTAATTATATTATTATATTTTTTATTAATTTTTCTAATAATTTTATTAATGCTCTTAACTATTTTAACACCTATATATTCATCCTTTTTTGCTATCTTTCTTACATTTTCCCCTCTCTTCTTTATTTTCTCCTTTATATCTTTTTTCTGATATGTTTACACTTTTCTCTATTATTTTCTCTGGATATTCATCCTCTTTAAACTCTTTAACTATTAATTCTACTTATTTTTTTATACTCTTCTTCATTTGAACAATAATTAACAGCTCTATATACTCTTGAACTAATACTACTTATTTTATATTTATTATCCACATTAGGATTCCAATTCATTATACTACTATCCCCATTCATTTTTCATATACTGGTGTTTCTATTCTATGTTTTTCCTTCTCATATGATTTCATTAATAATATATCTAAATATGACAATTTTTTATCTTTTTCCCTCTCTACTGTAAATTTTATATTCTCATCCAATTTAATTTTGTCTAAATATCTATCTATTTGCCTTTCTTTTATTAGAAATGAACAAATAACCATCTACCTATATGTTTAACTTTATTGATCCATTATCCTCATTCATCATTAATTTTTTCATTTCTCCCATATATATATTGCTTAAAATGCCACTCAATGCCCCTCCTATCAATAACCCTTTTTTCTGCTTAAAATATTCTCCATTAAATTCAAATGTTATCTTTTTACAACATATTTCCATAATTTGTTTCAACTTTATTATCAGTATTCCTATCTCTTTTTCTTTACCCTCTTTATATTTACTAATTTCTATTTCTATTACTTTCTCTACATCCATTTTTGTATACATTGACACTATGTCTATCTTAACCATTGTCAATCTATACTTATCATAATTACTTTTTTTTAATTTCTTTAATTCCTTATTATTTTTAATATATGCACAGCTTTTTTTATTAATTTATTTTTTGAAAATATTATTTGCTAACCATTTAGATTATTTACCAAAACATGAATTCTTACTATTTATCACTGTTCTTAATGGCACTTCTTTGTAAATTTTTGGTATTCCATATATTCTTGCTACTTCACAATCCTTATTTCCCAATTCTCCTAATATTCTCCTATCTATTACTCCACTATTATACAACCCTTTTATTAACTCATACATTTTTTACTTTTTATTCTAGTATCATCTTTATTTATTTTTATAAAAAATTCTTCTGACAACATTTCTTTCATTTTTTTATACATTCTTCTTTTTCCATTAATACCATTTTATTATCCTTATCTGATTTTGTGAATATTATTTTTTCTTCATATTTCTTTTTTATCTCTCTAACTTCTTTTACTGTTATTTTATTTTCATTAATTGTCCTATTCTTATCATTTTTACTATCTCTACCTTCCAATTTCCTTATATATATATATATATATATATATATACCCGATTTAGAAAGTCAATTATAAAAAAATTTTAAATTTTAAGTTATATTTAAGTGATATCAAAGTAATAATAATTTAATACAATTTTAAGCTAAAATACCTAACAGATAACAGATAATAAAGTATTTTAAAAAGTAAATATTAAATAAAGTTTTAATATCATATTGGAAACTCCATACAAAATAACACACTATAGACTTAAAATTATAGTATATTAGAATATAATATTTTCAGAATTAATAGTTTAATAAATGAAAGATAATAGATAATTATCAAAATTAATAGTATATTTTTATTAATAAACTTCGATGGAGAATTATATTTCCTATAGTTCAATTTATTTTCAAAATTAGAAAGAATTATTTGAATTTAAACCGAGACATAAATAAAAGATTATTTTAAAGGAATAGACAGACATATACAGCACCACACACACACTTGAAATAATAATAAAGTTGTGAATTTAAAACTAGATATAAACTATCATAAAAAAAATAAAAATATTATAGATTCTTAATAATTATTTTAAAGACAAATAATAATTTTATCAAACTATATTAAATTTAATAATATTAAGTTAAAGAATATTCCAGACATTACCATAAATATTTATTTAAAAGTACAATTTATACCAAAATAGAATGATAATATTTCCAAAAACAAAAGACAATCAACATTTAAATGCAAGAAAAAATCTAAGATGACAGAAGCGGGAGATGGAATTGAAAGTTGAAGAGGAAGGTAACTTTTTGAATTGTTGTAACACAATGAAAAAAGTAATATAAATTTATAAATTAATAATTATTCTAAAGTAGCTTAAAGATAATATAATTTTATCCAGAAAGATATTTTAATTTTATGATCTTACAGGATTTAATAAATTTAATTATACAATAAAATGAAATAAAGAATAATAATTGAAATAATTATTGAAAGAAAAATGAGGAAAATTGTATAAGTTTGTATTATTTGTCTCAACCAGAAATTAAACTTATAACTTGGAAAATACAAAGGAAAAGGAAAATATAAAAATATTTGCTATCGAGAGAACTAGACAATTTGTTTTATAGTATTTAAAACTACTATTTCCTGAAAACACATAAAGTCAGATATAGAAAAGAAGAGGAAGAAAAAGTATATTAAAGGAAAACATATTTAAAATAAGTTTCTAAATTAAAAATAGAAGAAAACAACGTATAAAGGCTATATGAACTTATAAGAGAACCTAACATTTTTACTCATCATAGAAAAAGGAAAAGATATTGAATGGAAAGAATATTATTTTAAACAGATATAATTAATCACTAAAATGAGAAAAGGACCAGGAAAAAAGAAAATTTATTAATTTTTAAAATAAAATTACAAGAGCACGAGAAAACCAAGCGCTGGGAAAAAAGTAGAGATATGTAAAGGAGATCTCAAGAATAAGGGAAAAAGATGAAGAAAATAAGGATCATCGTCCAAGAAGAATTAATAAACAGAATTAAAGTTTAAATTAGAACATTAAGGACTGAAGAAAATAAAATATAATTTTTTTATTTAGCTTTGCAATGAACGTTTTCCAAGCGAGTCCAACAAGACGAAAATGTTTTAATTATTTTTTTATTTAAAGTATAATTTGAATTGTTTAGGGAAACATATAAATATTTATAATAATTATATTTAAATATAGAGCTATGGAATGAGAGAATATTAGTATAAAGGAGGAAAATTAATACCTACTAGACCTGGTGGAGAAGTTACAATAGACCAGAGGAGAGACGGAAAATATTATAGATATATTTTTTATAGCACTTGAAGAAGGAGAGTTAAAGTATAGCCTTTACCAACCAACATATATTAGGGTGTAAATTTTAAAGCAGAATAAACAAATTAATAGCATTACTTTGTTTTATTGAAAAATCAAAGTTGAACAGTAGAGATAGAAGGAGATAGTAAAGAATTTCAGAAGATGTAAAAAAAAGAATTTTATTATTATGCAAGGTAGACAGAGAATTTGCGAGTAAGAAGAGAGAACGAAGAAACAATCAGATAGGACGGGAGACTGATGCAAAGGAAACAAGAGGTTAAAACTAGAAATGGGACAATTGGGACGGTAGAAACCGGTAGTTTTACGAAACTTGAGGGGAAGGAGAAGCTTGCCCCCTCTGGGCTGCGATAAGCCCCCCTACGCGAGCAGTTTAAAACTTTTTTCCCTCCGCGCGGGGATAATTTTAAGGTACGAAGAAAGAGTAGATAGGTATGAAGAAGTATTTACTGGTAAAGTAGAAGTATAAGCCAAAGAAGAAGATATAAAGAGAAGAACATAGAATAATTTTAAAGCCGCAAACGATATAATTTTAAAGAAAACCGAATATTTAAAACAAATAAGTTATGACGGAGATTTGAAAAGAGAGATTTATTTGGAAAAGTAAAGAAGTATAAAAGGATGAATAGGGGGATAAGTAAGATATAAGAGGGGATCAAAATTTAGTAATTATATTATGATTGATAATAAAAAAGAAAAACAAGGATAAATCGTAGGATTCCATACTCAAGAAGATAATTTGAATTATAATTTTACATAAAAAAGACTATAGAAATATTTGAAATTATAGGCAAATGCAATAGAAAGAAGGATAGAAATTTGGTATCGTACCAAAAACCAATAAATAGAAAAACTGTAATTATAATGGTAGAAGGGTAAAAAACGAAATAAAAGTTAAGACACACGGAAAAAAAAGGGAAAGAAATAGGAACGAAATAGCAATAGTATAAAATATAAATTTATTGAGCTGCTGTGTTTTTCCCCCCAAAACCTTATAATTTTGATGGAATGATTTTAATAATTTATTTTTTATTACATATAAAAGAAGAGAAAAGGATGGGGTAAGCCACAAATTAGTAAAAGCTGATGCGTTAAGTTCCACGAAATATTTATACACTGAAAAGAAGATATATTATTTATTATGCAGTTCTTATTAATTATATTCGTTACGTAGGAATTAGACATAAACCCTTTCTGGCATGAAACGCTTTAATTACATTTGAACCGGTTTAATTTATTTACTTGATTTATCTATTATTTGATTTTGATTAATTTAACCTTTTTTTATTATTTATTTTGTGAGCGAATTGTTTTAAAATATAGATATGATAAAAGTTTAAAAGCGGGAAGCTATTAGCAATATTTAGGTGGCTGCTTGGGATAGATCCAAGACCGCGCCTTTGCTGCTCCGGCCTGGATATAAAGAGTTTTGTGATCTTTCCGACGGTTTATAAGCGGCGGATTATTTTGTTTATAACTTTTGATAGCGGAGAAACCCGGTTTTTGTTTTTTACGAAAAGTAAGACCGAAGTAGCTCGGTTGTTTGGGCGGGGGGGATATTTACTTCTTTATTCAATATTTCCATTCATTCTTGATCTTTCTTACATATAACATTATTAATGTTCTTATTTTCATAATGATATATATTATAATTACTTTACAAATATTTCTGTGCCAACTTTTCTATTAACACCTGTATTTCTAATACATCTTTATTACTACATCTCCCATATGACACATATTTTATTCCTTTCTTAAGTATCTCCATCACTTCTTCTTTCAATTTTATATCACTTAAATTACATATTTTATTTCCATTCTTTACACATCCTTCTTTATCTTCATCCTTTTTCTCCTTCATCAAATTTTCCATTTTTCTTTTATGTCTCAACCTCGTATTTACATTTATAATACCATTCTTCTTTTTATGTAATTCTCTAAACAATTTTTCTTCCATCTTATTAATCCTTCTAACTAGTACTCCTTTTATTTCATCAATACAATTATATAACCTTTTCTTAATGTTATATCCATTTTTTATATATTCTTTTAAAATTTTCTTTTCCATATTATTTTTAATCTTTTCTTTATTCTTCATCCCCATCCTCAATATTTTCATATTTATAAAAATTGGTATTACATTTTATTTTACACAATTTTTAGAAAATTAATATTAATATTCATATTGTTCAATTTTAATATTAATTTCCATTTTTCATTTAAAATATTTGATATTTCATATCCTTCCATACCTTTAATGTATTCCACAACTTTTTGTATTGGTTATATTCTTCATAATTACACATCCAAATATTGTCGTTTAACTTTTCAATCCTTCATGTTTTTTTTTCTTTTTAGAAGTATTATTCTTATATTTTCTCCTTTACTTTTTTGCATTCTTCATATATTCATATATATTAATTTTTATAAATCTCCACATATACACTCCAATGCAATTTTTTATATATATAATTCCATTAATTTCCTAAGAGTTTTGACTGTGCTGCAGTCTTCATCAGAGCTACAACATTTAAACATATAATCATATAACAAATATTCCATATAATATAAAAATACATATTTTACATTATTATTCATAATCATATTTTATTTTTAACTGTATACCTTTACTGCCCTCTTTTTTAACCAATTATTATTTTTTCATTATTTCTTTACTATTTCTACTTTCTTTTTACTTTTTATTTTTTACCTTTTCTTATTATTTATCATTCTACATTACTCTGTAATATATCATCTTTTTATTTTACTTCTAGTAGTAATAGATAGGAGAACATTAGGAGAATTTGGAAATAAGGATTGTGAAGTAGCAAGAATATATGAAACACCAAAAATATACAAAAAAGCAATGTCATTAAGACCAGTGATAAATGATAGGGGTTCATATTTTGATAAAACATCTAAATGGTTAGCAAATTTTTTAAAAAAAAAAATACATTAATAAAAAAACAGTGCATATATTAAGAATAATAAGGAATTAATTAAAGAAATTAAAGAAAAAAATAAGTAATTATGATATGTATAGATTGACAATGGTTAAAGTAGATATAGTGTCAATGTACATGAATGTGGATGTAGAGAAATTAATAGAAATGGCAATTAGTAAATATAAAGAGGATAAAGAAAAAGAGATAGAAATACCAAGAATAAAGTTGAAACAAATTATGAAAAAATATTGTAAAGAAAAAACGTTTGAATTTAATGAAGAATACTTTAAGCAGAAAAAAGTGTTATTGTTAGGTGGATATTGAGTGGCATTTTAAGCAATCTATATATACATGAAAGAAATGGAAAAAGTAAAGATGGATAAGAATAATGGACCAACAGTGTTAAAAAGATATGTAAATGATTATTTGTTGATTTTTAATAAAAGTGAAAAGCAAATAGATAGGTATTTTGAAAAAATTAATAAATTGGATGAGATTATAAAATTTACAGTAGAGAGGAGAAAAGATAATAAGTTGTCATATTTAGTAAAAACTTAAAGAAATTGATAGTAGAGGGAGTTACAAGGAGTATATGAAAAAGAAGCTAAGGATTTTGAAAAAAGAGTCAATTATAAATTTAAAAGAAAGGGGGAGGTTATGCAAATGGTGAGTAAAATGAATAAGTGAATCATAAAAGGGAATAAAGATAGGAATAAAAATTATTAATAAAAAAATGAGTATAGATAAATAATAGAAAACAAGGAAAAGATATAGGTATTAAAAGTAAAATAAAAAGTGATATATTAGAGAGTAATGTAGAATGATAGATAGTAAGAAATGTTAAAATAACAAGTAAAAAGAAAGTAGAAATAATAATGAAAAAAAAGGTAAATAAGAGGAAAGTAAATATATAGGTTAAAAATAAATATGATTATGAATAATAATGTAAAATACATATTTTTATATGTATTGTTATATGATTATATGTTTAAATGTTGTAGCTCTGATGAAGACTGCAGGGCAGTTGAAACAGAGAAAATTAAAGGAATTATATATAAAAAAAATTGCACTGGAGTGTATATGTGGAGATTTATAAAAAGTAATGTATAAACTAAGACTTGTGTATAACCTCAGAAATGTCATTCATAGGGTGTTGAGCCATAGAGCACTGGTAACTAGATTGAAGTTTGTTTGGACCTGTGATTTAACCATCCCATTTTGATCACCTTTGTACATTTTACCTGAACTCTGGGTTTTGTGTTACATGAATTTACAAAACTTACCATTACAATATATATGGTAAATAAATATTGAAGATGTTATTTATGTATTGTATATAAATAGGTATAATATAGGTATGGATAGTATATTGATATATATATATATAGGTAAAATATGTGTAAAAGAAATGAGTCATTTACAAATAGAAATAATGCTATACGTTTATATGACAAGTATCTATATATATTTATGTATTTGTATATGTCTTGTAACTTTGAGGAAGATTGCTAGGTAGTTGAAACTGTTAGTTGGATTATTTTTAATAAAATAAGCATTGAAAAAAATAACAAGAAGGATGAAGTTGTTCGATTTTTTTTATAGTTTTATCAATGCATAAAGAAGGACAACATTATAAAAAAATGACTGAACATGGCAGCAAGACAATGGTTCAACTATTAACAAAATAATCTCTGTGATTATTACATGATTTAATATATATATATATAAGTAACTCAGCTTAATTTATATGTTGTTAAAATGAAAAAAAAAACACTTTACCTCAAGATATGGTTAAATAGCACTCTGTATATTGAAAAGAATCAAGAAGAGAATGAATCAATCCATTCCAGAAGCTTTTGATATTTTTAAGTTTATCATTACTAACATTGTTGACAATTCAGAGTGAAATTAATACATCAGCTAGATGAAATATGGAAGTAATAATTAGTAAATTAATAATGAAGTATACAAAGATGAAGGTAAATTTGTTCATTTAATAAAATTGGTTAAATAATCAAATAGAAATAAATAAATGTAAACAGAAAATTAGCCTAGTCTAATTTATAGGGACAAATAGTCTCCCTCAGGCCACATACAGGCAGCTATTTATCGATAACTTGAGGGGGAAGTGGCTTTCTCTTTTTAATTACATATATATCAGAGTGTTGGATTTTATGCGTACATTTATTAGCCTCTATTTGATTATTACAATAAGGGCATTAAAAGATGGATTCTATCTTTATTCTTGTATAGTTGATTATTATTCTAATAATTATTAATAGCTCATCTTTCACCTGATTGATATACTAATTTTACTCTGAATGTTCTCTAATGTTGATAAAGATAAGCTTACCAACACCAAAAGCCCCAAGAATAGGTTGATTTTTTTAATTTTTGATTTTTGTCAATTACACAGTGCTATTTATCCATAGATTGTGAGAGGATATTTTTCTACACTTAATTAATATAAGTTAGGTATGCTAATTTCATGTTTACATAGATTAACTTTTATTTTATTATAAAAACAAGATTATATAATAAAGTATCAGTGTAAAAATTAGTAATGTCATATGTTATGTGGTTGATATATCAATTTCACTCTGAATTGTCATCAATTTTGGTAAAGTTAAAGTTATAAACACATAAACGTCTACGAATATGTGAAATTACTTTCTTCTTTACCCTTTTCCAACATCCTGAGTGTTATTTATCCATTGCATCAAAAATAATGATTTTTTCTTTTTAATTATATATATATAGAATAAAAATATAAATATACCTGTAATTAAATATTACATACAGCCTTTTAATCCACCGAAGTATTTTCAGTTAATTCCTTAACTCTCCCCAAAGTATTTCTACAAGTTGAAAGACTGTACATTATATTTAATTACTGTTACATTTATTATCTTTATTGTTATTACAATATTTTTTAATTAACGAACATTTTATTTGTTTATATTTATATAATTGAATTAATGTTAGACTAGTTAAATCTATATTTAAAGATACTTTCCACAAGGTACTATATATATATGTCTGTATGTGCATAATTATAGGGGATTAAACCCAGACTTTTAAGCTACTTTCAGCTATCCAATCTATCTTGTATAACCGATACACATGACCACATCATGTAAAAAAGATAAATGTTCCCAATATACATATTTCATGCTGAGCCAGCACTCATAAGTTAATCCAGATCATCATCTCCCATATATATATATATATATATATATATATATATATATATAAGTATAATCCAGATCATCATCTCCCATATATATATATATATATAATCAATGCTCAGTTTATATTAAGATAGTAAATTCTCAAACTTTAATAGACAGGCTTCCATCTATTCTCCACACCATTGAAAATCTGATGATAGACTGCTCAAATTCCTTGATGATGCCAATGTTATTTTAATGCCCATGTTGACCTTAACTTATTCTGATCCATCATGTATAGAACCTCGCCCACTTAAATACACAGAAGAGGGATAGACAAGATGTAGGCTGAATCTATAATATTTAAATACTTCATATTCCAGGATTTTACCTGTACTTAAATATTACAGATTCAGCCTATATCTTGCCCATTCCACTTCTGTGTATTTAAATTGATAAGGTACTATACATGTGGGATCAGAATGACTTAAAGTTAACATGGGTATGACAATAATATTCACATAATCAAAAAATTTGGATGTTCCATCATCAGATTTTCAATAGTATGGAAAGCTAAAAAGTTGAATGCTGAGTAGATTGAAGCCTGTCCATTAAAGTTTGAGGATTTGCTATATTAATATAAACCAATCATTGATATATGTGTGGAAGATGATCTGGACCAACTAATGAGTGCTGGTTGAGCAAGAAATAAATATATTGACATTGGAAATAATTTATCTTTTTTATATCTGTGTGGTCATGTGTGAGATAGATTGGATAGCTGAAGAGAGCTAGAAAGGCTTGAACTCCAGGGATATATAGTACACCTGTATATATATATATATAAAGAGTGATCAGAAAGTGGATAATGATAGATAGTGCGCTTAAAAAAAGATACTTCCCAAATCATCTCCTTGCAATCAAGTCTAGGGATTCAAAATAGGGCTTCCATACAGAAATAATTTATATGTAATTAACTAATTATAAAGACATGTGTTTATAGTCTTTATTTAGAGTACTATATTTTCATGTATAAAGCAACCTTTGAATGGTAAAATCTCTACCCTCTCTATTTCTCCACTCCCTGCTAACATTCAGCATTTTTCAATGGTTAAGCATTCTCTCTAATTTTCTATAGACATGGAAATTGTAAATGCTAATGTGACCTGTTGATATGAAATCTGAGATATAAAAGGGCACTGACAACTTAAATTTATAAAATTAATAAAAGCAATTTATTTACAATATTATTAAAGTAAAAAAAAAAAAATACTTCAGAACAAATTAATAAAATTAACAGTCATACAAAAAAGTAATTACTAATATATATATATATATATATATATATATATATTAGTAATTTTCAAATAATGCATTTATATATATATATATATATATATATATATATATATAAATGCATTACAATAAATTTGAACTTAGAAAGATCTTTTCACTTTCTTTTTAAAGTTTAAAAAAGAAATATCTCATCAAGACAGATTTCCATTAGTGATCAGAATGAATACATACTGTTTATATCTATTACCCTTTCTATGATCTCATTATTTATTTAGAAAATAGTTCTTTCCACATTCATTTCTGAAATATTCAGTCATTAAAAAATGACTGGAAGCTCACATTTTTCATAGGAACAGATGATTTATAACTTCTCTAGATGTGGCATTTGGATAAAGTTTAAGACAGTCCCAAGAGACAACTTCATAATTATAACTGGTGGTACACATATAGATTAAATAGCAATATGTATGACTTTTTTACCAAGTAACTAGTCATAAATAAATAGTTTTATTTATTTTAATCATGATTTATAATTGATAACACATTTCTTTCCAGAATAGTGACAAATATAAATTGTTCAACCAAAAACAAGGCTTTCCTGAATATAATAAAATCAATTTTCACAAACAATTCTATTTTATTTCTGTTAGATGATACACTAGCAACTTTTAAAATGATTACCTTTTTAGTCATGCACTTCAACAGAAAAGAACGTGGGTCCTTCATTTTTACTTACATATTACTCCAGTTGTGATGAAAGTCGCAGCGCAAACAAATGTATATATAAAGATGGAATAAAAACATTTACAATCTTCTACAAATGAAATGAATTTATTTTGTAAGTGAATATTAGATAATAGGCCCATGAGGAGAAAGTTATTAGTCAAAATAATTGCGTTTGCTGCAAATTTTACTGACAATCAATGGTGGTGCTTTGTTCAGTAGTGTTGAAAGACAATAGCAATTCATCATGAAATGGGGTTTGAGATAAAAAAGTTCAGTCCATAGCAGTGATACTAAGAAACAACATTTTGTAAATGGACAGAATTGCATGATTATATATATATATATATTGGTTTAGTTATAACTTGATTAATAAATTTAGATTATTAAAGTTTACTTGTTGGAAGATAATCTCTCACAAAAAACTATATGTGTTTCATTTCCATTAAATAAAGTTATGGTGGCTATTTTTCAAAATAAAAAATCTTTATAAGTTTAGAAGATAGACAATCATTTCTCAAAAAAAGTGTAAATGCATGTTGGTAGAAGTATGCATCATTTTCAGTAAATAAAGTTATAGAACGTCTTCTTTAAATAAATATTGCCCGAGTAATATGTAAGTGAAATCATACTATCAGAGTAATACGTAAATACTCTTTCATTCTTTTTGCTTAATCTTTTAAAAAATCCTTTATTTTGTTTTTAATTAAATAATAGATTTTTGTATCTTTTTAGTTTAATTAGTACTAGCATATAAAAGCGATTTACCCGCTGATATTTGTTTGTGTTTTTATTTGCAAAATATAATACGGCTTAAATTTATTTGAAGGTATTTTGATATTTTTATTTAAATTTTTTACTAATTCTATCTATTTATTTTATCCAAGTTAATACATTCTTATATATATATATATATATTATGCATGTGCACACATATCTCCACTGTCTAAAAGAGTCTATTTAATCAATGCATTCATCTCTATTATTATTATTGTTGTTGTTGTTGTTGTTATTATTATTATTATTATTATTGTTGTTGTTGTTGTTGTTGTCGTCGTCGTCGTTGTTACTACTACTACTACTACTACTACTACTACTACTACTACTACTACTACTACCACCACTACCACCACCACCACTACTCCCACCACCACTACCACTTCAATAGTGTAATCACTATCTTTTACGTTTTGTTTGCAGCATTAAATACTCTCTCCCTCTTCCATTTAAAAAAATGAGACAATAAAAAATATTTTATTTTTTATTGTGTTTTTCCCATATTATTTTGTGATGAATGTTTTTTCCTGAAATCACATTTTCTTATTGATTGTGGGAGTAGATTTAATGTAGTAAAATTTTGATCATCAAATCTATACTGTTTAATTTCTACAGTTGTATCTGCCCTGATTGTATGCATTATCACTGTGTTCATTCAGTTCAGTTGAGAAATCTGCCAGACCAAAGTTGACACACCACAAAGTAAATACTTTATCATGTATGTATTTTATGATGTTAAAACCTAGATGATATTTTTAATCCCACTCTTACATTGAGACTAATGCCCAAAATGTAATCTCAAACTTATGTATATTTTATACTTTCAAATTTATGTATGTTTGATCATCTGCATAATGAAGTGTTTTTCTTTTTGTTTATAGCCCAAAGCTGAATGCACTTATGGTGAAGTTCACCATAATCATAGCTCTCTTAATTATGGTTGCTGATTTATTTATACTTCAATGTAATTATGCATGCATTTTTATTTAATTTTGTCCGTTTTGTTTATTACATTTCTATGGTTGGCAATAAACCAAGCTTCTTGGATCTATCTTTTCTGTCATCATGCTCTATATATGCACTAGATCGATTTCTGTGTTTTTAAATAATGAGCAAATTGTGTATCATTGTCCTGAAAAACAGATTTATGTTCTAGATTGTATTTGGAATGCCTATATAAGTATTTGGGCTGTGATAGATTCTCTACAGTAAACAGCCATGCATCTTGAGCTGTTGCATGGAAGCTTGTCTACCTTCTGTTGTGAATCCTCATTTTGTGATTTGTCTTTTGAGTTGTTAATCAATTCATTAAGATTAGGGGGAGCATGAAAAGTAACTTTGAAAGTTTGCTTGCCGATCTTTTTAATTTTGTTCATTAATCTCAGAATATAAAGCATGCTATTCCATAATTTAGTTCCAACTTGCAGTTTGCAATAAGAAAAATTGGAATTTTTAATAAGATAATGGATTATATTATGAAATATACAGAATTTTTTTAAAAAAATTATATAAAAATAAATAACATTAAAACAAAATATTGTTTACAGTTACTATAATTTAAATGATAAAATGAAGCCATAATTAAAACTATGAAGAGAAGCTAAACTTGCAGGACATGATACAATTATTAATAATTAAAACAATAAAGTGAAGAAATAGAAAAATATATTGTTCAAACTATCAAACAAGAAAATAATATGCACAGCTCAAAATATTTTGACATTTTAATCCAAGGTTGATAAAAAAAGGTTGAATACTAAAATGATGGTAAAACCACTTGAAATTATAGACACAATTCATCCACAATTTTAAACACCAATGGTTCATAAATTAGCATGATTTAAAGCATTTCTTAAGAGAAATTTTATGTTTTGTAAATATAAAGCTAACAGAAAAACCAATGTAGATGAATATGCAAAAAATCTATGTAGTATAGGTTATAGGAAAAACATTTTGATGAATGTTATTAAATATTTCCATAGAAATTTAAAGTAAGCTTTAAAACTATAAGTTAAATTAAGCCTTGTCTAGCATGCCTTTTATTCTGAGATTAATGAAGAAAATAAAAATATATGTAAGTCAACTTTCCCTAACCTTAAAAGGTTGATTAATCACATAAATGACAAATTACAAAAGGAGAATGCTCTGCAAATCATATATGAGATTACATGCAACAACCAAGTCTGCAGGACTGAATACTATGGGAAATCTAGAGCTATTATCTCAATAAGTTATCACAACCCAAATACTTAACCTGAAATATGTCTGTTTGGGGACAATGAAAGACAATTTGGTCATTGCTTTGACATACAAACAGTCAATCTAATATGTATGGAGCACAGTGATAGAAAATGAAAGGTCAATAAGGATCAAGTAGGTATGGTTTATTGCCAACTATAGAAATGTAGTAAATAAAAACAAAACAACATCCAATTATCTAACAAATGGAATATTTAAAAGGACTAATTTAAATAAAAATGCATGCATAATTACATTACAGCAAGAGAACTTTGATTATGGTGAACTTCATTGAAACTACATTCAAAACTTTAGGTTATAAAGAAGAAAGAAACCATTTATTATGCAGATGAACAAATGCATGCAAATTTGAATTACAAATACAAATGAAGTGCAAAGTCAATAGTTAAATATTTACTAATAAAAATTCACCTAGTCATTGACTAGTTTATACAGACCATTTGTATTAAATAAAAAGATCATTTACCTCAAAAACAAAATAAAATGAAGCTTTATTATAAATCATTACCATACATGTCAGGTAAACACACTTCTAGCACAGGCAGGCATCAACTTAACAAGATATATCATCTATGTATCACATGAATCTTTTAAATTATTAAATAGCCTAGCACAATCTTCTTTCAATTGTTTTTTTCATGATTCAATGGCTTCAGTAATCATATCATTATGTATCCCTTTTATATTCTTATTAATTAAATATTTAATATATGTAGCACAATGTTTTTATAAATTATAATAATAACTATAGCTTACTCAACTGCACATGTGATTTACAGATCAAATGCTAATTATAATGAATACTATTCATTATAATTAGCATTTGATCTGTAAAGCGCATGTGCAGTTGAGTAAGCTACAGTTATTATTATGATTAATTGTAATCCAAAAGCATTGTTGCCCTGTTGTCTAGCAGTTGTACAAGTATCATTACACAGGTTTAAAATTTTCTTGCATGTAAACTTCCCAGAATTACTAAAACTGGATAATTTAATTGACAACTGGGATTCTACCTGAAATTTGTGTATAGAATTCTTTGCTCTTTTACTTTTCTTTTTGAGGAGTTATATTAATACTTGAGGGTTTATCACAGTCTAACTCTCAATATATGATCTTCTTTTAAATCATTGGAAGTTCTGTTTTAAACAGCTTTGGGATATGTCTGCCTAAATGTAATCTAACTGATGTAAAATCAATGGACATGTCCACTGACCAATTTATATAGTTAACCACTTGCTATACCTGCTTCACCCAAGTTAAGTGATTGGAATTTAGATTGATCCTAAATAATTGAACCAACTATTACATGGATTGGTTTAAGAGTTTCTAGTAAAAGTTAATATGTGCTTTATGTTTTGTTTTTCTATCCATTTATTTCATTCTTCCAATACAAATGGAAAAGATCATGATCAAATATAATTATTTTAGATTTCCCCACAAATGGGTAATGCTAAAATCCCAGAATTTTAATGGTATGATGTGTAACTTCAGTAGACTAGCTATGAATTTTGAGATTAAATTATAAACCATCAGATATTTCATTCATCTAAATACTGATAATGTCCCATAGTAATCAATGGCAATAATGTCTTTAGGTTTTTTTAGGTACAAATGGTTGTAATTAGACCAAATAGACTCTGTTGTTTGTTTTAATCCTCTGGCACACATTTAATTCTTTGAAACTGATAGAATATTGCAAATGCATGAATGAATTTTTGATTGTGTTCTTGTTTGTAAACTCCATAATACCTTAAAATAATGAATGTATTGGATAGGTGGTTCATACATACTAGGTGAACTCATAACCTTTCACACATCCCTTTCATCCTTATTTTAAAACTGCCTTTTCTCATTTATATCATTGTTTATGATTAAATGACCCACCATGAGAATTCACTATTGCCATAGTCATTTGTTAGAGCAGTTTTTCTTTCCATAGTCCATTAACCAATTCCTTTGAAATTTTTTCTACATATTTAAATACTACTAAGCTCACACCTGCTATAAATGTGTGCTTCATATTGAGGTATTGTGGAATTTAATTGCAACATAAAATGTCCACTACTACATTTTCAAATCCTTTACAATTTTGATCATATAGTTGAATTCCTATAAAAATAGATGAGAATGAAATCAACTGACTTCTTGTTAGATAATTATGATTTAGAAATTCTAAAATTTTATAATTTATGGATACAATCAGCTCAGATCTAAGTTAAAAAATTCCCATACTAATGCTAAGGCCTCTTTTCGAATAACAGTGTCATTAACCACATGACTTTTTAATAAATTTTTATAAAATAGAGAACTCCAATCTGGATGTTTTTTTCTGAATTTGGAATCACTACTACCAGTTGGGCAACAAAGGATTTACTAAGATCAGAGAAATTATCGGCTTCAAAAGCCTTGCTTTTATATTTTCAATGGCTTTATCTTGAATCAAAATCCAATTTCCACAGTGCATTGTTTTGTAGTAATCGATGCAACAGTTCATGTCTTCTGCAAGTTAAAGCAGTTATTGCACTATCCTAAAAACAATCTTAATTGCTTTTTAGGCTCTGGTGTTGAAAACGTTTTGATAGCTTGGATCTTTGTAGATGGGGTAAGATACATTGAATGACAACAACGCGTCCTAAGAATATGATTTTATCCGAGATTAAAATAATTTTCTTTAAGTTGATTTTAATATTATTATTTTTCTAAAAATTATTATTTGCAAAATGAACCAATTTAATAGAGATAACATTTTCATTAGACACTTTAAATTTCTTAAAAATAATTTTAAACTCATTTGTATTTATCTTTTTACTATATATATATTAATCTTTAAACAGATTTTATGGTTTATAGTAGCACAGTTTTTATTTTTTCTACTGCAATTATTAAGGGCAAATAAATGAACTAAAAAAGAGCTAAAAGTTATTTTTACATTTATTAAAACGTTAGATTTTAATTACAATTCTATTTAATAGATGTTACTGTTTTTGTAAAAAAAAAATAAAAATTAAAATTAAATTATTAGTGTGCAAGTCCAACATTCTCTTTTAACATATTGTAAATGAACTTACTGTCTAACTTCTTCATTTATTTATTTTTTATAAAGTTATTAAAATGTATTTTCTTTCAATTATATTATGTTAACATTGTAGCTTTATTTCAAAGCAATAGGTAATACCCAGATATAATTGATATAAATATTTCGCTTATATTAAAGCAAAACTGCTTTCTATCAAACACATTTTTTTGTTTTGCCATCAACAAAACTCTATTCTTTGATCTATTTATTAACTTGATTCTAATACGTTGTACAGGCTTAACACCTGCATTTATATATGTAATGTATGCAGGAGTTGAACTCAGACTTTCTCACGACCCACAACTCTCAGTGCCATCTTATATTGCTGACCCACCTGATCACAAACATGTTGAAAAGATAAATAATCACCAGTATATGTATTTCGTGCTAAACCAACACTTATCAGTTGGTCCAGATTACCATCTCCACACATATATACAATCAATACTCAGCTTTTATTAAGATAGCCAATCTTCATACTTTAATGGACAGGCTTCAAAATACTCCAACCCACAAATCTTCAGCCTTCCATTTCATTGAAAATCTCATGATGGAATGTTCAAAACCCACATTAGTGCCAAGGTTGTCATCCTACCCTTGTTGACATGTGTATAAATGGATTATTCTCCTGTACATGAGGCTGTCCATTAAAGTATGAAGATTGGCTATCTTAATATAAAGTTGAGTACTGATTGTATATATATATATATATATATATATATATATATATATATATATGTGTGTGTGTGTGTGTGTGTGTGTAGAGGTGGTAATCTGGACCAACTGATGAGTGCTGGTTTAGCATGAAATATATATAATGGTGATTATTTATCTTCTCAATATGTGTGTGATCAGTTGGGTCAGCACTATAAGATGACACTGAGAGTTGTGAGTCGTGTGTAACTTGATTCTAATATTTTTTTATTTGCTTGCAAAATTAATATTTAGATAACATTAATCTTTAAATTATATTTTTCATAAAATAGAAGTAAAAATAATAGCTTTTCCCTAGTGATGAAAAATTAACTGCTGAATTGGTGTAACACATTTTTATCTAAAATGACACTTTAAGATCCATAATCTGACATATGAAATATATTACTTCATTTTTTCTAATAAATATCACATTTTAAATTTTTATTCATGATTGATTGTATCTATGCTAAAATTAATTTATAATGTAAGATGAATAATACTAACAGCATTTAATTTACCATATCGTCTTTTCCATTAGATCTATATTTAAAATATGTTTAGATCTCAGAACAATATTAACAATATAATATAAAATATTAATTTAAAGTAAAATAAGTATTTTTATTATGTAATAAATTTAAATTCTCAAAGAGAAAAAAGTATTGAAACTTACATAGTGTTACAAAATTAAATGTTGAAAAAATATTTTTCTCTCATTAAAATTTTTTTTTTTAAATTAGAGATTCTAGAACATGAATTATAGTTTATTTTCTTCCTGAATAAAATACTTTTATATGTTAACAGTGTAAGTTTCTAATTATAAATGAATTGTTCAGATGATTGATACAGAGCAGTCTCAGGGAATCATAGAAAAATTGTTTACATTACTTTTACAGTAAATTTCTTGTGTGTGGTCCTATTAAAGTTTACTCAAAACATTCCATGAATATATTTAATATAGTATTGGAAAATACTAAATTATAACTTAGACAAGCTTCAAGTAGAATTCTCACTTTCAACTCTGACATTCGGTTGCATTGCGGCTATTTTTATAAAATATTTATCAGAAGAATAAATAGGAAACTGGTCAAATTGGAAGCATATAATCAAATGCTGAGAGAGATCCAATAATTTTTTAACTCTATACTTAGGTCTTCCATTTTAATCATTAAATATATCAGTTATCATTTGGTTGTTCACAAGTTAACCTTTCACAGTGATTTTGAATCAAATGGAATCAATCTTTTTCTTTTCATTTAAGTTCTTTTGTCATATCTTGGAATGATATAATGAAAAAGTACTTATACAAACAACATCCAAAAAGTCACTTACTTGTCCATGTACACGTTTACATTATCTAAACAAAATATGTCCTTTATTTATATAGATTGTGCACTACTTAATAAGACAAAGTATCTGGTTTATAACCAATACATGTCACAGCTTATAACAATAGACAAAAAAATAAGACTACACTCTTTTAATATTTTGTAACTTGGATCAAGAATAAATTAAAACATTACATGGAAAATTCATACATCTTTTGGTTGCTTTCACATACAGATTCTAAATAGCTGAAATACACAGGCTTATATATACCTGTGTCTATATATGTAATAGACAGGGTATGAGCACAGACTTTCACATGACCCACCACTCTAAGCACAATCACTTAATTAATATTGGTTTTAAATATATTTGTAATAAAAAATAAACTTGAAAACAAAAATGAATAAACACATTTTTTTTATTCTAGGTTTTTGAATTAAAATTTAAATTATGACTTGCCTAGAAAAAAAAATTAAAAAATATTCTTATACTTCTATTTTTTAAATTGATGCTTATAAAATTTAAGCTATGACTGACATACACATTTAAACATACACACATAAATAATTAATGTGTCTGTGTGTTAGTATGATGTTTAAACTTTTTTTTATATAATGATTAAATAGTTCAATTATAATAAATTGATATAATTGAATTATAAGTAAAGAATTTCTTTTCTTGAACTCTACTCTCCCTTTTCTATGCTTTATTCTTTCAAAAGGCTATGAAATGAATGCCTTGAAATATAGTAGTAATAAGTATTGTAAACGAAACTTATACACAAGATGTGATCTATTATTGTTTGCTGCATATGATATATATATATATAAGGAACTTGAACTCAAATTTTCAATCTATGATATATATATATATAAGGAACTTGAACTCAAATTTTCAATCTTTCTATAACTATCCAATTTATCTTATACAATTGATAAACATGACCACATACATGTGTAAAAGTTAATGATCTCCAATATATCTATTTCATGCTGAACAAGCACTCATAAGTTGGTCCAGATCACCATGTCCCACACTTATATACAATCAGTGCTCAGTTTATATTAATATAGCAAATCTTTAAACTTTAATGGACAAGTTTCAATCTTTTCCACTCGCCAACTCTTCAAGTATCTATTTCATTGAAAATCCAAGGATAGAATGCTCAATGCTCTTCTTGATGCCAATGTTATTGTCATACCCATGTTGACCTAATTTCAATCTGATTCCTCACACATAGGATCCTAATACATCCATTTAATTATACAGAAGAGGGATGGGGAGAATATAAACTGAATATGTAATGTTTAAATATATGTATATTGTTTATACTAAACTTAATGTAATTATAAGAGACTTAAAGTCAAACTTTCAAACTCCCTACTTCTATTCAATCGATCTTATACAATTGAAACACATTGTGTCATCACCATCTCCACACATATGTACAATCTGTGTTAAATTTATATTAAGTTAGAAAATCTTTAAACTTTAATGGACAAGCTTCAGTCTTCTCCACCCTCCAACATTTTTGAGCATTCCATCCTTGCATTTTCAATGAAATGAATAGTTGAAGGGTTGGAGAGTGGAGAAAATTGAAGCTTGTCCATCAATGTTTAAAGATTTTCAATCTTAATATAAACTGAGCACTGATTGCATGTATGTGTTGGAGATGGTGATCTCGACCAACTGATGAGTGCTGGTTCAGCACAAATTATGTATATTGAAGATTATTTACCTTTTAAGCATTATGTGGTCATATGTTTTAATTGTATAAGATAGATTGGATAGGTGTAGGGAGCTTGGAAGTTCGAGTTTAAGTCCTTTATTAAGTTTAGTATAGACAATATACAGATATTTAAATATTATATATATATATATATATATAATATTTAAATATATTGTATATTGTAAATATATATATATATATATTCATATATATATATATATGAAGGCTGCTTGGAGCTTAATATGATATTGTGATTTCATTCTATATGAAACATTTGCATTATTATTTTCATAAGGTCAACATTTTGTTAAATATTTACTATTTAAGTTATCTGAATCATTATTATTTTTACATAATTTATTTATAGTTGTATTTTTATATTGGACTATTTCCATCATCTAATATGTATATTGAATGTCTTTATAAAAATTTAATTTTATTTAAATATGCCAAATAAATTCAACTGTTAGTAATAGCACATCAAACACATTAGTATATGCTAAATGTTTCAAGAGGTATTAGTCTTTCAACTTCTTCTGGTATTGCTGTCCTGACCAGTGACAGTACTAG
The DNA here is from genome assembly GCA_028023455.1 of Epiperipatus broadwayi. Lineage (NCBI taxonomy): Eukaryota > Metazoa > Onychophora > Udeonychophora > Euonychophora > Peripatidae > Epiperipatus > Epiperipatus broadwayi. The sequence goes on along the minus strand of JAQFVV010006534.1, from coordinate 450,647 downwards.
CATGACATTCAATACACATATTAGATGATAGAAATAGTCCAATATAAAAATATAACTAGAACACCATTATCACAAACCTTCAGGAAAAACATATATATTGTTTTAATTTTTGCTTATATTTTTTTAATATTCTAATTACGTCATTTATTTTATAATTAATATTTTTATTTATTTTATATTGAAAAAATTTTTTTTTTTATTTTCAATAATTTTTATTTCTTTCTACCTAATTTATTATTTACAACTATATTATGAATGTATTTATCTATTAAACCAACTTGTTAATCATTATATATGGCTTTAGTAGTAGTAATAATAATAATAATAATAATAATAATAATAATTATTATTATTATTATTATTATTATTATTATTATTATTATTATTAATGGGTATAAAACCTCCTTATGACTAAGAAGACTTGTTAACAATTGTAAAAAAATGTAAAATGATGATAAAGATCAGTTGGTATACACCCTTCATTGTCAATTCTGGAGTGCTAGATATTATGGGGAGACATGAGTAAATTTAAAATCTAGATCACTCAGTATGACAATCTGCATAGTAATCTAAAATAGCAGATACATCTCAGTGATTGGAAATCATGAAAAAAAATCTGGTCATTCATTTAGACCTGCAAATGCTAAGATTATTTGTTTAGAAAATAGTCGTAGAAAATATAAAATGAAAGAAACTTGACCCATAATTTATTCTAAGAATTTCAAAAATATAAGAATAAATAGCATTCCTCTCAACAAGACATGAATGTTTAATGTAATAACATAGTTTAATTGTTAGATCAATTTACAGTTATACACATGCAAATATGTTAATATCTATTGTAATCAATAACCAAGCAATCAAAACATTAGCTTTTTTGCTCTGACTGGTTTGACACAATAGTAGAGCATCTAACTGGAATCGAGATGTTTCAGGATTAAGTTCTTGCACTCCAACTTCTTACAAACTCACATACAATAAACACACTAGCCTTTTTTGTTATTTTGGCTTATTTTTACATGCATGTGACTATGCAAATGTATATGGTAATGTATATGATAATAAGTTTGGCTCAGCAAATAATAAACATTGTTAAGATTTATTACCATAATTTTTGATAGTTGCCTCCTGTAGAATATATTTACATATTATCTACAATATATAAATAGTGCTTTGTTTATTTTATATATATTATTATTATTATTTTCAAGCATTTGATACAAATATAGAAGCTAAATAGCTGACATTTCAGTACAATGACAAGTACTGTCTTTAGAGCTTCTTTCTCAAATCATAAGAATGTGTATTGAGATTTAAAATCGTTAATTTTTTTCTTTTGTTATTTTCTCCTCAATCTCAAATTCAGTTGGTTGAGAAGTTTTAAAATAATATTTTATTCTTTAATAGTTTTTTCCAAATATTGTTAATTTTTTTTTAATTTTTGTAAATAATACTATGCATATACAGTAAATATATAATGTACAATCACTCTCCCAAATATTAAGTTTTTTTTTTCAGCTATGCCCTCTATGAATAAATATAAAAGTCTAAATTTCAAACACTATAGCAAAAATTTCACCACTTAGACTGTATGCTGCAATGATGTTAAATATTAAAAATATAAACTTATTCAAGCAAAGTATGAAATTTTAAATTAACAATGAATAATTGTGTATTTCAATATTTAATCTCATTGCAACATACAGTCTAAGAGATTATCTTTTAAGTTGTGCTATTTAAATTCAGACTTTAGTTTTATTCACAGAGGGTATAGTTACATAAACATAAGTTTGAAAGAGTGATTGTACACTTTATATTTGAATTTTCAGCTGGATTTATTTCTTATGCGTTTATGTTGGGAGATTGCAGAGATTAAACATGACTATATGTATATTAAATATGTTTATTTATAAGAAATTTAAGTTACTGCTTACTTAAATTGCACATTCTTTGTTTAAGTAAGTCCATATTTCAATATTCAATATCAGTGCAGCATAAAGTTTGAAAGATATATTTTGGACTGTATGAGTGAGATTTGGGTTTTTATAATTGAAATTTTCAACTACTGGTAAGCACTGGATTTATTTTGTGTGTATATATATATATATATATTGCAACCAAATAAATGATATATATATATATATATTGCAACCAAATAAATGAAGCAATCTCAATCTTCACAAAGTCAATTGAGACCGGTGTAATAATGTGGAAGTGTGACTATTACTAATGAAACTTGAAATTGCCTATACTTTAATAATAGATTCAAATTTAATAATATAATAAATAAATTTCTCATAGTTATTCGATAATGTGTACACTCTTATGGGGGCGAAATCAGGATTGGTGAAATTAGATATATTATTATAAAAATTGTCTGATTAAATAATTTTTTATTGAATTATTCTTTTTAATATATTACATTGCAAAGACAACATTATGAACAAGTTTTGATTTGAAAATTGATCTTATTTTTTGGTACTCTTAATCTTATATTTTAATGGAAATATTTTTGCAAATATATTGTTTCTTACTATAAGTACTGATTAAGAGTAACTTAATCTGTGTTTTAAACTAAGGCTAGCAGTTTTAAATATAACGTTGACTAATGACTTATCTCATAGTTATATATAGTAAGAAAATAAATGCATGGATGTAAAACGTGTTTACTCATCTTTGGATATGACAATGTAAAGGGGATTTTAAGTACATCATCTTACTCAATACCTTTATAATTCAGATCACATCCATAATAATAATGATGTATTTAATCCAGATAGATTTATGTTTAATCTAATATCCTAAATATAATTTATATCTTATAAATATGCAGTGACAGTGATTTTTTTAAAACGACAAAAGAGAATTATTAAAAATTAACAATTGCTTTATTACACAATATAATAAAACAAATAATAACAACAAATGTTAATATTTGTTTTATAAAATTTAAATTTAAACTTGGGACATTAAAATGGTATTATCATACTGTGTTGTAAACACACTAACATTAAATAGGGATAAGGTAGCTTATTATTTTAAAATAATTCCCAAATTAAATATAAGTGGATAATAATTATCATCATCATAATAAAAGGTAAATGCTTTATGTTGTTTTTAATTAGTTTGTTTCCACAACTAACTAATTATTAATCAACGTCATTTAATAATGTGGAGAAGTTTTCATTTTTTTAAAAGAGTAAAGTGCTATTATTGCTTAGCATAAGTAAATGATATTTACAAAATAGGGCTTATTTCTTTCACCTCAAGACCCTTTACTGAATTTATTTCCAGGATCAAATATTAGAAGAGATATTTTACTAACAAAATATAACTAGATCATTAGAATTCCTCATTACACACTATATAACATTTTTAAAATTTATACTAATATATGAGCACTACATAAAATATTCCTTAGAGATTTACTCATTTAAATAAGGATAATATCTCCATCTTCACTTTTATGTTGAACTTAAGAACCCATAAAACGTTTAATTACTGCAATATACAGTCATCATTACATCTGATTGACTGTCATATAAGCATTCTAAAAGCACATGTGAGGTTTCAGCCTTTCACTTTAATTACAAACTGCTTGTGTGCTTAATAAATAATATTTACATATGTTGCCGTCAATTCATAAGATCTGAAAGATTACTTTGTAGTAAATCAAAAGATTTCACGTTGTTGATTTATAAATAATACATGGTGAATTAAATGTGAAGATGTTTAAAGCTTCACACTCTTAAGTCAAAATGCTTCAGAGTGGCTTATATATATATATATATATATATATATATAGAGAGAGATAGATATATATATATATATATATATATAGAGAGAGAGAGAGAGAGAGAAATTTAAGTAAAGAGAAAGGTGGGACCATCTTTGTTTTATAAAATCTCTGTCTTGTATTGAAACTTAAGAGCTCTCTATACAGTCATCATTACATCTGATTGGCTGTCATATACATATTCTAAAGGTGCATGCAAGAAGATTTCAGCTTTTCACTTTAATTACTGCAATATTGTAAAGTTTTGTAAAAGTTCAATAGTTACTTGCATTTATACAACCTAAATCTAAGGTAAATCACATTTAATTCTTTTCCATATTACCAACAATAATAGTGAATAAAAATATTACCTGTACATTTGTATAATAATACCTCAGGTATTGTTATATTCTTTATTACATTAGTAATAATAAATTATTATTAATTAACTAAGAAAGAATCAATTATAATAAAGTTCACTAAATAATATAAATTATATTTACTGTTAATCCATTTTAAGTTTTGTTTCTAAATTTGACATTTATACAATCTTAATATTTGCATTGTTAAGCTATTAGTGAACTTAAATATTTAACATTTAAAAATCCATTATCCATTTAATGATATTTAAATATAGCATTGATAATCCATAATATATTTTGTTAAGCCCTGGAGACAAATTCATAATCTATTATACAAAGCAATTTAATCCATTTAAAATGATATAATTTTATTCAAAAGTTTACCATTCAATACTTCTCTAATTTGTGGTATTTTATTAATCCATTACTTTATAAATCTTTAATCTATGTTGCTAAATTGTTCTGAATATATATATATATATGATAAAGCAAATAGGTTATCATCCACAAACAGAGTGATTTTCATTAATTTTAAATTAAAATCCAGAATTTTTCCAAGCAACAAAGTTTATGACAGCATCTGAGTTTTAAAAAAAGATTATTCAAAGTTTTTTTTTCCATTATTCATGTTGAGATAAGCCCACAATATAAAGACATGTATGCCCAATTCTGAAGTAAAAAAAACTGTTATTTTCAATATTTTGAGAATAAATATCATCAATTTATTTGACATTGATAAATATAATTTTCCAAATATATCAGCTATTTATTGTTACTTTCAATTAAAGAAGTTCAGTGATTTATTTTGAAGTTGTTAAACAGCATTCCATGAATCAATTTATCCATTTTCTATTAACAGTTGACTGAAATAAATGAGATTTCTTGAAAATAGTAATTAATCAATTAATTACTGATAGTTTCTTGTTTATCTGTTCATCTTTTTCTTAATTTGATGAGAAGTCATTTTTCCCAGAAAATGTCAAATATCTAGACTGGTTAGTCTAATCAACAATGTGTGATGACGACAAACAAAATGGCAATTTTAAAGTTTTAACCTGCTTAGATCCTTAATGCAATAAAATGTAAAAAGTTTCTGAATTTTCTAAAATTCAGCTTTTATATAGTTATCACCTGATGTCTGAATTACAAAATATTTCCCATCATGCATTGGGTAGATGATAGATGCTAAGATTTTTGAATTAACATGGTAAATTTTTATAAACCCCATTCAAAAATTAAGAGAAATACAATAATTTTAAACTTTTTCAATTGCTTTATTCTTATTTCTGGGTTTAAATTAATATTTTAAACATTTATTTAAAATAAATAAGTCATAAAATGATAAAGTTTTTAGATATTTATGTCAATTAATTTTAAATTGACTTTTTAATAAACATGCAACAAACTAAACCAGTTTTTGCTAAATGTAAAATATATAAACTTTTACACATGCATGCACATGCATTAAAAAATAAGAACTGTTTGTTCTATTCCCTAAGTTAAAATGTAATTTTGAATATCACTTAAAATATTTTTATGTTATAATATCAGATTTATAACTCTATTCTATATTTTTATATTAAATTATTTGTTTTATGTGTGTAAGCCACTGTGTTTATACAATTCAAAAGCTTTGTTTTTTGTAAAAAAGAATAATGACAAAAATATAAGCATATATATTTTATATGAGCACTGACCATAAAAATCAGCTTGAGAAACTACTTTTTAATGCTTTATAAATTTATATTTTCTTTTAAGCATTAATATGAGAGACTTTAAAACTTGATATTGATTATATAATATGCTATTCAACCAATGACAGCAATGAATATATTTGCTTAACTATAAAAAATAAAGCTAATAATATGTTTACCATTTCAATAATCAATTTACAGAAGCATCTGAAATGTTACACTTTATATATACACCCATAAACAATACCAAGGATTTAAATCCATTTGTTGCCAAGGCAATTTTTTATTATGATGAAAACTAATAAGACAGTGTATAATCCTGAATAAATTTGATAAAGCAATATTGAAATCACTTTTGTGAATCGAAAAAAAACATTTTTTTGCTTTTACCTTGGCAAAACTTTCTATCACATTTTCATGTCCATTTTGTATGGTTCTTGATGTTCAATAGCACAAAATGAAAGATACTTTAATATTTGACTATTAAATTGCATTTCTCTTTTAATGTGTAATCGTATTCATTTTTAAATGATTTCTGTAGTGTTGAAATGGTTATAGGAACAAAATAAAGAAATAGACAAAACTATATAAATTTTAGAAAAATCACTTTAAAAATTTTTTGGTGAGAGTTTGTCAATATTCTGAATGTTTATACTTTTATCAATTAACATACTGGAACAATTGTAAAGCATTTATAAATTATGAGTAAATTGTAAGGATCGCATTTCAAAATAAGCATTTATTAAATTGTCACACTTTTGTGTCATTTCTATTTCTTGATAATAAATTATATAATAAAAATTTAAAATTCCTAATATTTTAGCATCAATAAATCAATTATTTATTTGTTGTATTATTTTATTCATGACACAATAACATATTCTTCACAGGCTTTAAATTGAGCAAGTGTATACTGAATCACAATAATGAAAAAGTGTCATATAAAAAATACTTTTACTCCTCAAATTGAATTCTGCATATAAATAAAATCATTCAAATACAAATCATTATAGCCGAAATTGTATGTGAATTATTTATAATTAATAAAATATATATTAAGCAATTAATACATAAATTAATTTATGAAATATTCATTTATTTCTGAATTTTAATCGAGAGTTATGCAAGAGATTTGAAAATAAAAAGCAATTTAATTGTTTTATAACAAATTAAATACAAATTAATCAAATATTTCAAATAACAGCACCACATTAAGATGTTTTAGCACTACTTTTTTATGTTTGGATCAATTATTTAAATTATAAACCAACTGAACTCTATGTATTTTTTTATTAAAAAACAGGCATGGCCATAAAAATTTGTTTGCATTTTTGTATCCTGTTAACCAAGGTAATATGCTAATTAGTATTGAAATACAGAATATATGTTTAATATTTATATTTAATTTAATATTTCTGATCTAATTAATTTTTAGTGGTTTGCACTTTTTGAGAATTTTTTATGGAACTTAAATTTGTAACTTTTTATTTGATCAAACTTTTTATTTTTTATTATATTTTTAAATTTTTGAATTATTTGTTTAAAATGTGTGCTTCTAGAATGAAAAAATTATTTTTAAAAAATATTTCAATTGAAATAAATATTAAGATTTATAAAAAAACATTTTTTTAATTGAATGGCTATTGCATTACTCATCAGAATTGTTTTAATTTAAATTTGCAAAACCCAAATGAATTATTAAAATTACTTAAAGCTAATGAAATTTATTTAAAATGTAAAATACTATTTATAATTTTTAAATAATGATGAAAATATTTATAATGCAGTTAATACAAAAGGGGTCTTTTTCAATCAATTCCATTATTATTATTATACAGTATATAAATTATCAATTCCATTATTATTGATCTCTCTTGACTTTTTTTTGTCAAAATAAATATTTTCAAATAAAATCTGAATTTAATCATGTTATTCTTCTAAAAAATACATATTTCATCAATATATTGTAAAAATAATCATAAATATGTAAATAAACTATGGAAAATATATGTTTTTATGGTTGAGATTTAACAAAAGAATAAATATGTTTAAAACTCTTTTAGGCATTCTTGTACTAAGTGCACTAGAATCTACCAATCAACAATATTGTAGACTGACTTTATTAAATTAATAAATTATTATTTTAGTTTAAGTTTTTACTGTCAAATGAAAACCAGTAAATGATTTAAAAACAAGCATGCAGCACCATTATAATACTTCACAATATCAGATTAGCTGGATCTTTCAGACTTTACTATTGCTTTTTTAACAATAAAACAGAAATTCAAATTTCCTTGGCAATAAATAATTATTTATTAATAAATATGACTTATTTTGAAATTGCAATATTACTTTTACTTTACTGATATGATAATTTTAATGAAAATATTTTAATTATACTTGGAAATATTATTGCTAACATAATTTTGTACTGTGTAATATTTTGTGGATTTAATTTAACAAAAAATTGCACCCATAATAATAAAATATCACACGGATATATTTCACTCATTATCATAATAAAAAACAATGCTATAATTTCCTAATACTGAATAAATGTGATTTAATACTGCTTCCATGTGTGTTTACATTAAATATAAACATGACAGCATGAGAAAATGATATTTTAGCTGTCATTCTAGAACCAACAGTTATATAACATTAACCAGCTATAATATATGTGTTGGATGTTGTTATATTAAAATATGTAATCAGTAAATGAAAGTATGTTCAACTTGAATAAAGTGGACACATGTCACTGCCTTAATTAAAAATAATCAGGCTCCTAGGATCCAGAAATCCATTCATTATGCATTTTATTACTTCATGATAGCTACTTCACAGTGTTATATTTCATAAAGATCTAAAAATCTTGTAATGAGAAAAAATATATACTTATCAAACTATTTTATTTATTTAAGACTTCAATTTGATATCCCATTTTTGTGCAATACAAAGACATCAAATTTAATAGCTTTTATATTTTTCTTTATACTTTAAGGAATATGATTTTAAAGGTGCCTTCTATTAACTCATCACTAAATAATTTTTCAAAAGGTTATTCAGTGAAAGTAAATTGTAATGTATAGTGTACCGGTCAAAACATGTTTATCCATCTAACATGAGCTGGAACTCACAAAATGTACTTCAAACCCAGTCAAGCCCAAGATTTAGATCAGGGGCCAGTCTGAATTCGAACCCACTCTCTAAGACCCAGATCTAACACCTAATGAATAACATAGTAGTAATGGCACAAGATAATTAATTTTAAATCTGGCCGACTAGCAAAGCTGAGCAAAACAATGAGACATCTATTAACTATGACTAAGCTAAAATATATATAAGCAGGCTTTACTTTTGGAAGTGGAGAAAAGAAGGCATTCGAACTGCTCAAATAAGTTAGACAATAAAATATATTTTAATATACTGACAAATTATTATACATTTATAAATTAACTTCATTAGTATGTGTGTGAATGAGCAAGCGGTAGATAATTATATAGTGTCATTCACGCTATTATTTCTCATATGCTCTTTATTAGCTAAATAATATATTACAAATAAACACACATCTTTGGTGGGTCCAATATTAAGATACCAATCTATTATTAGAAAGAATTTACATAGAATTGCTATTAACGCTTTGGGTTATGGTTCTGAAACGTGGTGAGTAACATAGGGAGCATTCTGAGATTCACTACAGATATAAATAAATTATTTTCACACCATTACGGTCGTGAAAATAAATAAAATACATTTGAAAACATTTGATTATATTTGAATCTATGACAAAATATTTAATGAAAAATTATTTTAACAATAGTAAGATGAACGCTTTATTTTTCCCAAGGCATATATATACTCTTAAATATAGAAATAAGTTACGATGGTGGAAGTGTATAAGACTGAAATAAATTTAATTAATAAAACTAGTAATAGTTGGCATTTATATATATTTTGAGAAGAGTGCAATTTTAATATTAGAGCATTAAAACTGGGTCATGAAGCAAAAAAAATAATAATACGAAGAAGTTTGTGATGCTGACATAATAGCCTAAAAATAATAGGAAAAGGCGTGCTTCTGGATGAAAGATGAAATGAATAGGCATAACATGTGTCAGACTTAGGAAATCACTGCCAGAGGCCTTTTTATATGAAGAAAGTGGATGGGCATAGCGTGTGACAAACTTAGGGATCACTGCCAGGGGCCTTTTCATACGAAGAAGTGATATGCATAGTGTGTGCCAAACTTACAAGATCACTGCCAGAGGCATTTTATACGGAATAAATAATGAGAAATATATGGGTTCAATCTTATCGCAACCCCCAGATTAAGAAACACATATATATAAAACACGAAGATCGGCCAAATGTCAGTAACGCAGTACGAATGATAAATGTCACTAACGACGTTGGAAAAGTTTTACTGCTTTAAAAATAAATGATCCTTGTTTGAATACTATAATTTATATAAATAATATGCTATGCCACTATAATATATAGAGAGAGAAGATTTCATTTAATAAAATATACATGAAGATTTTATTTAGTAAAAGAAACATTAAGATTTACCCCCTTCCCTTTGCTGTTATTTAAAATAAATTAATCCCACCTTCGTTGATTTTACAATAACTGGAATATTTAAGCTGTATTTGATATTTTAAGAGTATGGAACAATAAAATTAAAACTAGCAGTTATATAGAAAACAAATAATCAGTCACCTCTTCAGAATTGAATAAAAAAAATATTTTAAAATTTCAAAGCATTAATTAGCCAAAGTTCTGGATTATCCCCGGGTAGAAAATCCAGAGTTAAACAAATATATATATTTTTTGATATTAAAGCATAAACAAAATGTTGACATAAAACAATCTGGTGAGTGTATTAATTAATAATGCATTATGTTTTAAAAGGGGACATTAACAACTTGCTTCATGAAGGTTTACATAAAAATGACAGAAAAGATTTTTATAAATTAAGCTCGCCAGTTTGTTTGAGATTGGAAAATTAATAAAAAAAGGCATACATATAAAATCAAGTAATAAATAACTATAAATAAATGACTGCACCATAGTTAAAGAAAGTTAGAGCATATGAGAGAAAATTAGATTTATAAAATCATTTAAGAGCAAAAATCATTTAAAAGCAAATTACATTTACAGATTAATTTAAAAGAAAGAAAATTGAACAATATGTTAGAAATCTTGATAGCAGGATTCTAGATTAATTAATCAAGCTAGGTTTAGTTTCAATGATAGTGGTTTGGAAGTTACCTTGCAATGTTAAGAGTCCAATTTAAAATATTGCACGTGCACGGCAATTGAAATGAAAGTTCTTAAATAACTGCAAGCTTCTATTAGCATTAAAGTTTTTAAGTCGGGTTTTTACTTCCTCTTGGGCAGCAGAATGAGATGGCCATTGAAGATGATGACCCGACAGGGCCAAGAAAGTTGGTGGATTTATACTACATCATTTTTAGTTTCACAGCAACATGGAATATGTTTTCAATCAGCTCTCTCAATAGTAGCTCTTCCCTGTGACTCAAAATTCAGCCATTTTATACTTTTTTTTTATCGGTTGTTTTTGAAGATGCAACAGTAAGATAACGTCCAAAAATAAATTCAAATCTATTTCCAGATTAGAAATAGATTTGACAACATGTTTATACAAAAGAAAATCTTTAATCTACTTAACCCCATTTATTTTAAGTAAAACATTAATTAAAAAACCTACCCTAGATTAAAACAATAGTGCTTCCAACCCCTTTAATTATTTTTAGACAATTACTGTAGCATCTTCCATATTGGATTTTACAAAATATACAGTTTAATAGAAAAAGTACTTTAAAAAGAAAAAGTTTAAAAAATGACGTATAATAAAATATTTAAAATCAATATTGTTAGTAAGTTTTTGCTCCTATATATATTTGAATCGCACCTATAATACTTTAATAAAAAAGAACTAATAATTAATAATAGAATTAATAATCATACAATTAATAATAAAATGTTATTGACAGTTAAAATTGATAAATTTAGGTGCGCATTTCAAATATATACATAATATATATATATATATATACATGACTAAAGGAGTGGGATAAGATATAGGATTTAAATATAGGTTAGTAGGTAGAAACATGAAGCACAATCTTAAGCTAAGATTGTCTGCTTCAATAGATGATTTTAAATTTGATAATGTGTCTTTAGAATTAAACTATAATTACACAATTTTAAAAAAACATTTTTGTACATTTTAGGAAGAATTTTTATAATGATTAATTATTATTTTCTCAAATGCTTAGTAATTGAAGTATAACTTTAGTAGCTTTTTTTTAATTAAATGATTGGGATGTTTAAATTCTTAATATGCCTATAAAATGAGATTTGAGAAAATAATGTTTAACAGTGGTGTTTTTATTAAAATCATTTAAAGTATATTATTCTTTCAGCTTCATAGTATGAATTACTTATTTTATGTTGTTATTAAAGATTTAAGCTGTACATATATACATTTAATATACATAATAAACTCAAATAATTAGAACTTTTTTCTCTAGAGGTCAATATTTTACCTTTATGGAGAATACTAACAATAATATCACAACTTTTAATATGCATTTTTATTTCCTTTCAAAATATGTTGAGACATCTAATTAATGTAAACTTAAACAATCAGAGAAAATCAATTAATATATGCTATACTTACATCCCCAGATTGTTTTCTGACTTTTGTTTTTATTAAATGCTTTTATTTAAGTTACAATATCTGTTTGATGGTTTGTAAGTTTGATGGAAACAATTATAATCAACTTTATTATTTAATTTAGAATAAAATTTTGAAATCAAGGTTTAATCTATTCAAATTCAATAGAATTTGTTCAAATTTGGTATGTAAAAAGGAAATACAGAACTATAATATTTTAGGAATATGACCTAGTGTTTTAGATCTGGACTAGTGGATTAGGGAAATTTTGAATATTTTGATATCAAATTTACAATTCATTTTTAGAACTTTAACATGTTTAAGTAAACTCACAAAAGAACAGTATAGAGACTTTTTTGCTTCAATTTAAAGTTATAACATTTTAAAGTCAATGTTAAATAGATTTTGTTGAAGATTTGTATATTTTTTTAAAATCACTATCAAAGTGATAGAGCATTATACTATTTTAGGTAGGTGATCTAGTTTCTAAATATGGAAAACTGAACAAAAAAATTTGAATGTTTTGATATCATATTTAAAAATTGTTGTTAGAACTTATATATATATATAAACCTGGGTCTCTTTTTACGTGGACTTATTTAACACGATTTTGAAGTTACGCGATTCGTGTTTCACCGGAAGTCGATTTCCGATAATGCGCTATTACTTTAAATAATAAATTTTGCACACTTACGTTATATTGAAAGTAATAGCACATTATTGGAATTTGACTTTCATCTTAGTAATTTCAATATTTTCAGTGCTTTATAATAGTAAGATTTTATGCAATAATGAAATTAAAATCATGATTTCCACATTTTATGTATACACATATCAAATTTTACAAGATTATAATGTAAATTTGTTCAAACATTGTGCGTGTTAATTTTGCATTTTAAATCACATTCTGTTTTTGCTTTTTAAAAAAGAACGTAATCAATTATTATTTTCTTATTAATGACACTAATCATTAACGTGCTCTTAAATTCCAACGAGAGCTAAATGGTTGTATGTCTGGATATTGCAAGCTTCGTAAACAATTAATAAAATCATCATCTCAAAGATTAATTACTAATTATGTTGTCACCAGAAAATCATAATAATTAAAACATGTATAAAAAAATGTAAATTGCTGTACTGTAAATTATGCATAAAAATATATTATTTTGAATAAAATTAAATATTATAGTTAAAAAAAATTTGTCTTGTATCATTTTTTTTTAAATTTGAAATTTTTTATTAGTCATATTTTATTTCCTTATTTTTTTTTTTTTTGCGCAAATTTTAAAGTAATTTTATGTTGGTGCTTTGCTTTTATGTGAATTTTGAAAAATCACAGACCGCATCCCCCCTTTTTCAATGTAAGTTACATCTATTTTTACGTGATTTCATTTGCGTGTGTTTTCTGAGGAACCTATCTATCGCGTAAAATGAGACCCAGGTGTATATATATATATACAAAGTAATGTGTACAATTATCTTAGTTTTAAATATAAGCTTCATTTAAGATACAATAAAGTAAAATTAGTTTACACTATAGTTAACTTTTTAAAATTATTTTTTTTGCAAAAAAAAAAAAGACAAACACTTTTCAACTAAAAAAGTTTACTTAATACTTTATTATACATTTATGTATAATTATGCATACATACATATTGTAACCAAAAATTCCACCCAGATCATAACAGAAAAAATTAATGATATGACATAAAACTGTTATGGTATAATCTGGTCGCAGCCAGGGTGCACCATGAAGACCTATCACAGCAGTACATGAAAGTACATTAGATTATCCTAGATAAATTGTATAACTATTTGATTAATTATTATTCTCACTAATGACTGTGTCTTAAAAACTACACTTCAAAACTCTAATTTACAAATTTTATTTATGTGAGACCTTATGGCCAACCATGAACTAGATAGTATGATCTAAAAAACTATTCAAGATTACTTTTCTGGGATTAAATTATGATCCATTATATTAATACCAACAGTCACATGGTGAACATAGGCCATTTAACAAGACAGTAAAAGTTATAGACAGCTTCATATCATAATTGGCTGTAACTCAGATATACTCAGGATTTTAGTACAGAAATTCCATGTACAGTATTTGCTTTGCAATAAAAAAGAGCATATAAACTTCAGGCTCTTTCATTATTAATTTAAATGTCAAATTAAATCAATAGAAATGGGACTCTTATTGTAATATGTACATCATAAATTATAATATTAGAAAATAGGTTCAATTATAATACTGGCTAGCAAGCTTATTTATTAATTTAGGTCCTAATATCATGAACACAAAGTGGAGTTGATGTAGGAGATAAATGGGATTATATTATAACCTGTACATCACTAGTAACACCAGAACAAATGCATTAAGATATTCTCTCACAATTTAAATAAATCTTCCATGCATTATCAGGGACAACATATGCTCTAATATATGGTCTATTTGACAGGTTGGATTTTCTGGTCTTTATATATGATAAATATCAATGATATAGTTAAGTTAAATTATAAAATTAATATTTATTTATGACTCAATCAATACTAAATAAATAATTGGTTAATACAATCTTCCCAAAAATTAGATAAATAAATAAATAAAATAAAAGACCATCACATATACTTGTTTCTATATATGGATAATATACATGAATTCCAAATAAACACAATATAAGATTTTCTTATGAATGGAATTGATTTTCAGCCCCTTATAGGAAAGAGGATGGGTTCAAAACCTAGTCAATAATACCTCCAATTTGTCAAAATCAGAACCAGTGCACCTTACCCCAGATTTATAATAATAATAATAATAATAATAATAATAATAATAATAATAATAATAATAATCATTGGTATTGATAAACTAGTAGAAGTTGGCCATAATGAGATAATGAATATCAAAGAGGGAATTTAAACCTCATCTGAGAATATCATATAATTGACCTGTAACAAATTATGAAAATAATTAAATTGAATAGTCTTTTATGGCTGATAATTGAACATGTGAGACCAACTTAAAAATGAAGGAAACAATGCAAACACCATAATGTATGGAGACTCTGTTCAAGCATACATTTATACAACAAAGAGCAAAGATATCCCTACAGATGTATTCATCCATACAAAGGAATAACAAAGCATTAAGTATCCTGTAGGTTTTCTAACCATTATCAGAGCAACAAGCATAATTACAAAATGTTCTGTGGATTAATCACCAGTGCAGAAATGGATATAAAGAATATGAAAAATGTCAAATGATAATTCTGAAAATTAAACCACCAGCACAAAATAATATCATATAATCTTATAAACAATGTTAACATTTATTTTTCAAATAAAAGAGACATAAAATGACTAAATTAGGAGACATGTGCAGTCTTACTAAAGTGAATTAGGACATAAAATGAAATAAAAACTTTATGGGAAACAACTGACATAATAACCAAATCTGCCTAAAACATGAGAGAGAGAGAGGGAGAATAATACATAATAAGTATAATATGAGTATAGGTACAGAACTCTGGAAAGACATTCGGGATTAAGCCATGTGGTGTTGATGCATGTTACAGATTTATTAATAATCATTAAACTTTTACATAAGTACTGTTCCTCCCCCCCCCCCCCCCCCCACCCCCCCCCCCCCCCACACCCACACACCCCCCCCCCCCCCCGCCACGTCCCAACACCCAACCCACAACAAACGACCCCCACCGCCCACACACCCCCACCCCCCCCCTCTCCGAACCCCCACCACAACCCACCCACCACCCCACCCCCCCCTTCCCCTCTTCCCCCCCCGCCCCCCCACCCCCCTCTCTTCACCCCCCCCCCCCTCCCCACCCCCCCTTCCTTCTTTTTTTAGAAGACAAACCCCCATATTATTAATCTCATAAAAAAACCCCCCCCCTCTATAAAATAATAAATATATTTAAAAAAAAAAAGAAAAAAAATCCATTTATTTATAAAAAAAAAAAAAAATTATTATTATTAATAATTTTCTAACATACTTCTTTTTTCTTCTTTCTTATTTTTTTTAAAAAATAATTAAATTTTATTTCTGTGGGGCAGGAAACGAACCCCCAAACACATATGATTAGTAAAAAAAAATAATAAAAATAAATAATTAATTAGTGTGAGAGGAAGAGGGACCTCCCCCCCCCCCACCCACGAAAACGGTGGCTGGGCGCAGGGCCGCGGCCGGCCAACCACATGGTGGGGGGGGGGTGGGGGTTGGGTTTGGTTAGTGAGGTTGATCGACGACTTGAGGAGGGGGGGGGGGGTTCGGAACTAATAATTGATTCCTTTCAATCCCTATATCATATGTTCTCTTCCATGAATCTAGATTAGTAAATAATTATTTTTGGCATGATATAATATACATTGTAAACTTTATATATATATATAAGATAATATGAAAATAGAATTCAAAATAAAAATATTGCACTCGTTCAAATAACTACTAAATTAAAATACATAATATTTTTAATATGTTGACTGTTCACCAATAAAATCAATATAGCACATTTTTAACACTTAATGCACAACATATAATTAAATAGTTTTCAATTACAACATATAAAATCTTATGAGTTTGATTATATTCTTCTTCGTTTCCACTTAATGAATATTCATAATTAAATGATTTATGCATAGGTTCTCTGAATATGAGATATTTTTAAAAGATATGACATTTAATTAGAGTATTCCTCAAAAGTTAATAAACTTCATTACTTATATTTTAGTAATTACTCCAAAGTTAAAATATTTCATTACTTTTAATTTATTAGTCAGTGTCCAAGACTAAAAATGATTGTCCAAGCAAATAATTATCCCACAATTGCTATGATAGTTGAAAAATAATTTTCTGGTTAGCTGTTATTTCTTTTCAGTAAATATCATTATTATTTTAATAATAATATAACTCACATAGTGAGAATGTTATCTTTAATTTAAGTTCAGAGTGAGATATAACTAATTCCTTATCATTCAGACACTGGCATACAAGAATTGTTAATATAGCATTTAACTCCACACATATATAGCACAACTAGATGTGTTAAAGTTATGAAAGTAAAATATTATATCCCAGGTTAATATAGTTTGTAAACAATAAGGAATCTTTTTAGATAGACTGACGTTTAAAATTGTTATTTCCATTTTTAGTGTTGATAATTCCGGTACATTTTAATTATAAACATTTTAAAAAACAATCAGAAGTTAGATTTTCAGCTGGTAGACTCAAACAGACCTTGTTAATTTTAGCTCCTCATTTTGTTATTAGCACATAATAATATTGCATTCTGAATTATATAAGAAAAGTTTTAATTTAACTTTTTTCTTTTGTCCTTAATTTTTTTTAAGGAGTAGATTTCATATTTGTTATATGTTTAACAGCAAAAAAAGATTTTTTTACTTTACATACTTTTTGTTATTCTCGCCATTTTAAAAACAAACAAAAAATTTTCTGAACATTCTTTTTTTCTCTTTTATCCAATTACATTTTCCTCCATTTGCATATTTCTGTTAAAATGAAAGAGAAAAAATGTGTTTATCATTCTATCAACTAATTTATGTTAAATTAACTAAATATATCATTTTAACTGCTGAAGTTTCTTTTTTTAGGATTAGTTAAAGAGAAAAATAAATAATAATTATTTGTTTTTATTTATCTTTTTAAATATGATGTAATATGTGTGCTGGTTTTTGCAGGTTAAACACAGTTTGTCTAACTCAGTGATTGGAAAAGAGCAAAACTAATATATGAGAGAAAATAAATATATAATAAGTAAAGCAAAAATGAAACTGCACAATCTCATCATTATGTCAATTTAGATACAAGTATCAAGTATACAGAAAGTGCTAACCATGATAATCAAATCACATAGAAGAAGGTAGAGAAGTTTTAAATCTGTTCCACCATGCTATATATTTGTACCCAAATATAAGGTTACAATATATACATAAGGAATGTGCATATTAACTTAATGCAGAAATATATAATGCTGTATATGAATGGTAATTGATAAATCAATTTAAAATAAAATCATATGTATTAAGTGAAGATCCTTTACAATATAGTTTTTGGTAAGCATTTTTTAAACAAAAAAATTAAAAGTTTTAATTAAAAGCAAAAATATCAAATATTTTTCACTTAAAAGGGTATTTCCTTATTTTTAATTACTTAATGATTTATTATACATATGTATTCTTACATACACATAAATAAATATATATACATATGATATACGTATTAGCTTATATCAGAAATATATATATATATATATCTTAAAGTATAATATAGTTTTATATTTTCATTTACTGTGCCAATAGTAAAAAATTAAAAATAGATAGAAATAAACAATTTTTTTATACTAAATGCTTTTATTTATCATGCACTAAGAGGCAAAAAAATAATTGTTTTTTCAGCCACTGATGGGATTTTTAGATTTGATTTTAAATAAGAGCATGGGGGTTTCAGAAACTTAATTATGTCAATCTCCATTTTTTATAACAAAGGATTGACTTAATTAATTTCTGGATCCTAATGCTTTTATTTCATGTTAAATCTAAAAACTTCAATTCTGGTTGAAGAAACTATTATTTTTGGTTTTTTAGTGCACCATAAATAAAAACATTTTAGTAAAATGTACCTCTATTTATTTTTGTCAGTGAAAATGAGAATTTAAATCTGGAGGTAATGTATTAATGCCTTTACATCTACTTTTTATTTTTTATTCTATTTATTATAATAATCTTAATATTTAAATAAACTAAATTTTAAATCCATGCTAACTATATTTCATTGTTATATAGTTCTGACTTTAGATTAGTTTTTATATATTTTAATGACCTCAATTTTATATCAATTGTGAAATTCATTTTTATTCTTAGGTTAGAAAGGCTAATCCACATGACTTTCTTAATGTTTACTCATATTCTTCTAAGGGCAGTATTTTTAAGGCTACACTAGAATTCTTTAGTGTAAGCTTAAATTATTTGTGGATGATGGATTTTATTTATAGAAATTGATCTGGTGACAGAATTATAAAACAATATCAGCTTACATAGACTAATATTAAGAATGGTATATGAAAAGTAGTTTCCAAATGCATAAATGCATTAGTTCCAGCTTTGAATTCTAGTACTCACTGATGGAAACTAAAGGTGGAAACTGGTTTGTGAATATATACATTATAGTAGTACATTATAAATTTATTATAGTTGGCTCTATAATTATGTGAAGTGTTATGAAGAGAATATTTTTTAATATTCACAATTTGCCTATTTTTAGTATCTTTCTCATAATTCACTTTTACTAATTTTCATATCTTATTTATGAAATGATTAAATATAGTAGGATATGAAAACACTGTATATAGTATGAATTTCAAATTACAATTACTCTTGTCCTTTCTTTACAAATAATCCTCAGTCTCTTTGATTTGAAATGATATCTGATTTCCATATCATATTCTGAATATATAAACCTAGACATAAAACTTCTATATGCTGTAATACAGAAACCATAAGATAAACTATGCTATTTAAAACCATTGTTATATTGACTGCATGATACAATTATGTAGACAATCTTGGAACAATCCAAAATTTGTATTCTATTTTCAGTATCATTTAACAAGTTATTGTGGCTTAAATAATATATATAATGTAATGGTTAAAATATTTCAGTATATTTTTGATCATTAACCATGTATTAGGTTTATTTATTAGCCTAATAATTTCCAATAATATCATAATTATAACAAGTATATTTGTTACAAAAAGAACTCATTATAGACCATGTGAAAGTATTAAAATTATTCTCTTCATAGTTTAAATCCTAATCTCAACACATCCCAAATTTTATTATTTATTAACTATATTACTTTTTTTTTTAAATTTTTAAGAAATTTTACAAATATATCAACTTTTCTGTTAACAGAATCTGTTACTGATTATACCAAATACATAAATGACTTTAAAAAATTTCAAATCAAAATTTTACCAACTGGACAGTGTAATTCAATGTTCGCAAATAGTAAAATTAATTACATCTTACATTACACTCAAGTATGTGCTGGAGGTGAAGCCAACAATGATGTCTGCAGGGTGAGTTTAATTCTAAAGCTCGATTATATATTTGTGTAATTATTTGATATAAATGTGCACTAACAAGTCTTAGTTATGTATATAGTTTCTAGTTGTTATATGTTACATGTATTTATTCTTATCTTTATAAATTTGAAATGAAAGATAATGACAATTTAAGTAATTGTTATTATTGATAACAGTTTTTTTCTGCATTTAATAGATAAAATTTCAAAAATTTAATATAAGGAATTTGAAGACAGACTTTCAAGCTACCTTCAGCTATCCACTATATCTCATATAACAAATACACATGACAACACACATGTGAAAAAGATAAATGATCTCCAATATATGTGTTTTATGATGAACTAGAACTCATTATTTGGTCCATATCATCATCTTTCACACACATATATAATCTGTGCTTGGTTTATATTAAGATAGAAAACCTTCAAACTTTAATGGATAGGTTTCAAATCTATTCCATCTCCAAGGTATTCAGCTGTCAATACCATTGAAAATCTGATGGCTGTAATTGGAAATATTCTATTCTATATATATATATATATATATATATATATATATATAGAATATTTATATATATATATATATATATATATATATATATATATATATATATATATATATATAGTTAGGTCTTGTAATTACATGTTGGACTATTTTCATTAAATAATATTAATAGTTAAATGCATTTTAAAAAATTCAAAGTTTAATTAAACTTTTCAAATATATTCAATTATTAGTAGTAGCACACTGACATTAGTATATAAAACAATATATTGGGTGGTATTATTCTCCTTTCTTCTTTAGAAGTTCTGCCCTGACCAGTGACAGTAATAACAAGGCAATCAAATCCAGAGATTTAGATTTATAAATATTGAATCTTAAAATGAATACTCTAATGAACTAGGCTATAACATTATTGTATTATATAGTAACCTATATACTGTTAGTAATAGATGAATGTATTTGAAAAGTGTAAATCAAGTTTGAATTTTTCTAAAACCATTTAACAATAAATGTTAATTGATGGAATATAGCCCAACATATAATTGCAACAACAACAATGCCATTATCACAAACTTTCAGACAAATAATTAGGTCTTGTTTAAAAAACATTTCAGTTGCAGAAAAATAAAGATATTTTAATTACATCGCTTAAGTAATTGATTAATTTACAAATTTAGATCCTCTTAAACAATGAATTTATAAAATTTCTAATCTATAGTAACTATAATAATTAAATTTTTGAAAAATGTGGCACTTTTAGTTAAATAATAACAATTAAGTAAGTCTACAATAAGGTTAAATAGGATTTGCTTTACTTAAGTCAATTGCTAAGCAGCTTTGTATTGCTTATATATTATGCAAAGCTAGGAAATAATGTTATTCAGTTAATAAATATAATTGACATAAGTAAAAGTTTCAAATACTTATTAAAGCTACTATTTTCTGAACCTATGTGGTGATAATTTTAATATTTTACTTGTAGTTATATGTTGTCCTATTTCCATTGTCTAATGTCAATTGTAAAATGAAGTTAGAAAAATTCAAATGTTTAAAATTTTCAAATATATTCAACTGTAAAGTAACATGAGTTTTGTGTATATTATTTTCTTTGCTTCTTCCAGGAATTTCTAATCTTACTTGTGACAGTACTAGCATATAATTTAAATCTTGAACCTTTTGATATTTAAGGTGATGCTCTAATCAATTGGGTTATAGTCAATGGCAGCAATGAGTAAAAATTTCATATACTTATCTATAAAATTCCTCCTGATTTCTTTAGTTTTTTCTTAAGGTGAGGTTAATGAGTGATTTCTATATATTATGGATTATCATATTAACTTGATTTATGGCATTCTTTGCCCTTCTCATGTGCGCAATTTCTTTAAAATTTTGTCTTTGTACTTTTTAGTCTGTGTCCAAAATTTTGGTCACCTCCAAATTGAACATATGTTTATTGGTACATATATGGTAAGTGACTTTAAGAAAATATGTTTACTTTATTTTAGTCATCACATTGGCTTTTTTAATCACTTTTCAATAGACTGACAAATTTCATTAATATACATCATTCACATTCATCTATATAGACACTGATGTTGATTTTCAGTATTTCAAGTTTAGATTGCGGTTTATTATAGTGGACTTTGGCTTTGAAAACATTCTGATATTATATTTATTGCAGATTTTCTTTACTTTGTCTGCTATTTCTGGTATAAACCAATAAACATCACATAATCACCATTTTTATGCTAGTACATAACTGTTATTAAACAGGCAAAACTCTCCATACAGTAGTGCCACCATGTGCCAACCAGAGTAATCATAAGATCTAGGTGTAGTGTTCTCTGATCTAAGGCTCTTCACTGATAAAGGCCACAAGCCAAAAACTAGTCTGAGGATATTAGATGAGTAGGCACTAGATGGGGATTTTATGTACAAGCCTTCTGGCATCCATTGATTACACTGATTTGCACAGGATGGTACTACTCTATGGAGAGTTTTGCCTGTTTATTCCTGGTATACATGATTTTTAATTCTTTATTTTGTTGTCTATTTAAGGTTTTCTTAATGATAGTTGATTGGTAACCAATTTTCATGAGAGTTTGTTCTATG
Source organism: Epiperipatus broadwayi (assembly GCA_028023455.1). NCBI lineage: Eukaryota > Metazoa > Onychophora > Udeonychophora > Euonychophora > Peripatidae > Epiperipatus > Epiperipatus broadwayi. Next base: position 427,361 of record JAQFVV010006534.1, on the reverse strand, counting down.
TTGATTTTGAACTTTTTTTCCTGTGTTCTATAGCAGAAGTCATTATTGTATGTGTTATGAGATGATTAGATAGGTCACACTAAATATTAAAACTTAAAAGTATTTTACATAACTATTAAAAAAATAAAACATTGATGTCAGATGATGACCTGCTGAGCATAGAGCCCATTCTAGATATATATATATAATTGATCATTGTTCCCTTTAAGCACATGACAATGCCACTCTAGTGCAATAAAAATTGGAATAAAAATGACAATTTTTGAAAACCTTTATTACTCTTTGTGTAAAAACATCTGTATACCGGTCATTAACAAATACTTTATTAATAGAAAACTGTTTAAATCTTACACATAAATACATTTTCGTGATTTTGGCTGTCAGTTAAAACTAAGTTTTCCCTTCTTTCTACAACTGCTTTTAAAATGTTGTTTCCCTTTATTACTTTTTATGTGAGAGAAGCTGGATTTTTGGAAATGATAGGATAAAAAATTTCGAAATAAACTCCAATTACTGAATACTTTGTGTCTGAAAGTAAAGAAATGTCGATTTGGTTGTCAAAGATGTCGTTAGTAAATATAGAAAGCATCTCCATTTTTCACATACACTTCACTATCTATTTAATTAATAAATGTATACATAATTTTAAGTGTAAATATAAAAAACCTATTCATAATTTATATATATATATATATATATATATATATATATATATATATATATATATATATATATATATATATATATATATATATATATATATATATATATATATATATATATATATATATATGAATCTAGTAAATGTAAAATTTTATTTACCTCCCCTCTTCTCTTTAAAATATATATTAAAAGAGAATATATTGTGAAAAATTATCATTTTTGAAAGTAGAATTTTACCTACAAACATTTGAGAAACTCTGAACTCTGTTCTATAGGACAGTATAATTTCATGTTTTGTGTTTCTGTTATGATTGAATGTATATATTATGTATTGTCCTGTATATGTGGCTTCTCTGTAAACTATAGTTTTGATTTTGCCATAAGGGTGTCTTATTACAAGAACTTCTAATAATACCAGTTTTATTCTAGTATTGAATCTATTGTGAATTTAATTAAAGATATGTTAGTGATTTATATCCAAAATGTTCATAATAATGCTTTAGCATGTGGACATATTTACATAAAATAAATGTACTTTAGCATAATACATTGTTATATAAGGTTGACATGGAATAGTATTTATGGTTGTGCTTTCAATTTTTTTTAAATGTTTCTAATTAGAAGTGAAAGTGGTGAACTCATAGTCATCTCTTGATCTGTTGGAAGAATACTTTGTTGTATTGAGAATATGATGTTGTTATGCAGAATGTTAAGAGCTCCATTATATTATTACTAAAAAGACTTATTCTGGCTTTGTCTTTTCAATAAACTATTCTTCATTGTAAAATACATTTGGGAATAGAATTTCTATATCAAAACTTACCAATTTATCAGTTTTTCTAATATTTATGTTTTTGATTATTTCCACAAAATTCTTAGAATCCCCACAAAGAACTGTGTTTATGTAGCAAAGGCATAGAACCTTAAAAATTAAAGGCTACAAACTTTATTGTTACTTTTAGAAATTTACTTTGTCAAACACTTTCTTAATCCTTTTACAAACAAGCCCAAGACAAAGTTTTTTATAAGAAATTCTAAGCACATTTTAGAATTAATCAAGAACATGAATATTGAAAGAACTGATATCAGTAATATTTAATGTGGAAAGCTTTTCAAACATGTACTCTATCATGAAACAGAGGCTATTATACAGAAAACATTGAATGAAGGTAATAGCTTTCAAGCCAAAGCAATAACAACATAATACTGCAATACAATACAGATTTTTCTTTAAATAGGTTCATCAGTGCTACCACTATTTAATAACATTTATGTAGAAGAGTATGAAACTACAGTCGTAAATACTAATTCATGTTTTCTTAAGAACAGCACTGATAATGTTTGTATGGCCATATTCTCAAGCACTATTTCAAACATTCTGGATGCACATAGTAACACATTCATAAAAGAAACTTTGGCACTCTTTGATGCTCTTGTGACAAGTCTCCCTCTTTGTAAAATCAAAACTATAGTTTACAGGCTGCCACACACACACATAGGAAAATACTATATACATCCAGTCATGACAAAAACACAAAACATAGTACTATACAGTTACTATAAAACTGAACAAAATAAGTTTTTTAGAAACCAGTAAATTGTTAAAAGAAAAAACTTCATAAATTGGTTATCTATCACCTGTCACTAAGAAAACCTTAAGTATACAACAATAAAAAACCAAATAAAACCAATTTAGGTGTTGTATATCCACACATATTAGAGTTAGAAGTAAACCTTAAAAAATCTGCAGTCAATAAAATATCAATAATTCTCTAAAAGTCATAGTACACTATGAGGAGTCCTAATCTCTATAAAACCTAAACTAGAAATGCTGAAAAACAAAATTTGTGTCAACAAAATACTATATAAATGTTGAATGATCTATTTTAATGAAACCTATGGTCCTATTCAAAGTGATTAAAAGAAATAAATTGATGATTAGGAATAAAATAGTACTTAAAGTAGCAGACCTTGAATGTATTAATGAATTTATATTGGACTAAAAAAAAGACAAAATATTGGACAGAGAGCAAAAAGAATAAAGAAGAAAATTCAAAGAAGATTCTCGATGGAAAATAATTTTAAAAATCAACCTACTGTGCTAATTCATACTGTTTGGATACCATTTATTAACTTTATTTCTAGAAAAAAGTGGAGAAATTAGGCAAAATTCTCATTGATAACTATATAAAATTGATGCTGACTGTTGACTTTGATGGAACAACAACTTAAATTTAATATTCACAAATCTAAAAGTCCATAGTTCAATTCAATTTCCATGTTAGTACTATAATTGAACTAGTCAGCCCAGAAACATCTGCGGATAGAAAAATTATAATAGTAAAAATATTGTTTTATATACTAACTTAGGTGGTTTTATCAATAGCTAAATCTATTTAAAAAATTTAAATAAAGTTGATGTTTCTAAAAGGATTTAGCAATGAATAATTGAAATAGTCCAACATACAATTACAATTTGTAGAAGCTATTTACATTAATAAACTCATAGAATGATTATTTAAATTTATCTCCCACTAAGATATGCAGAATTGCAGCATTAATTCATCACACCATAGTAATGTGTTAAGCCAAAGGAATACTGTGACTCACACTCTCAAACATATCACTTCCAACTCCATTGATAATTTTGTTTTCAACCTGATATTTTTTATTGCCAGAAGCTTCCTGACTGATTCATTAAATAATGTGCCCATGATTTACTGTTTATAAAGTAATTCCAGATCAGTTGAATGTTTTTTTGCAATTGACTATCCTCAAATGGGTTTCAACCTTTAAAGATAACTCACATACTATAATGCAATCAACATCAGATTTATTGAGTAGATTACTTGATTAATCTGTTTATGCTATTCACTGTATGCTTATTTTGATTGCCATATTGTTTTCTGAATCAGATTTTTGATATTTTTTCACAGGAACAAATTTATTATTAAATGTAAGCTTCATATATTTCAACAACAGTTTCTGTAATGGCAGAGTTAAATATTCAGGATGTAAGTGCAGCATATGACTTCCTGTTCTCAAACATCATATGACTTCTTGTTTTCAAACATCATATGACCTCCTGGGCAAATCATTACTCTTTTATTTTTTTGTGTGTTTAGTAATTGTTGTAATTATTATTTTTAACAAAAAGATATTACTTCTAATAAAAATATATCAAAATTTTGTAAAGAGGTTTGACGAGCATTGACATCCAAAATGTTCCATTACAATTTTATTGTCATTCAGATATTTACTTGAGTGTTTATTGGAAAAAGAGTTCACTGAATTTATTATGTTCATTGTCTAAAAATAATATAATTTTCAAATCAAAAATAATAATATATACATTGCTTTATTTTAGTTAATATTTTTATATAATTTTAAGAATAAACCATATTCTTTGACTTAAATAATAATGAAGAATGAATTTTTTTATAATATACTTCTCAGTTCAAACTCATTTGTTCACTCTATCCATAAGTGTAAAATTCCGACCACCCTCTCTCACTGCACATACATTTCGTGAATAATTTTTATTCATCAAATTAGCTAGAGACATTAACAGAAAAATCTACATGCCCATGTTCATAATTCAATAGTTTTATACCTCTATTATACAAAAAAAATTATGTTTACATATTTATAATCACATGAACTTATTTTGTAAGAGAATATATTTTTAACAATAGCTAATTAACAAGAATATATATTTCAAAATACTTCAGAAATTTTCTCCTGTAGTGAAAGATTAATAATAAAAAAACTCACTTTATGAAATGAATATATTTTTGATGTAGCCCTGCCATTTGAGTGCTTGAATATTAGGAGTGGGCTTTTATTATTTTCAAATTATTTTTATTAGATTATAATTTATAATATTCTATTTAATTCTTAGATATAGACTTTAATTTTGACAGAGTTAAAAATAAATCTTTTAAACATATTTTACAAAAACACAAAGCAATAAAGTTCATAACTTTTTACCTCTTTCTGCTAATACTCAATTTCATATATTTTGAAAATAAAACTAATGTTCGTGTTTAGGTTTTAAACATGTTGTCCAACATAAATTTTTAAAATTATTAGCATTATTTTATTACTGGTTGCAATAGTAAATTTGAAATATAAGAGAGATATTATTTCTAATTCTTTTTACACATATTAAAACTTTCAAAAACATATTTTTGAAACATTAATTAAAAATGTTTAAAAAAATATATATAAGGCCGACGGTGCATTCCATGCTTAACCAGCATACTTTAATTGGTTTGACGATTTTAAATCAATTTATCCTAGTTGTAGTATCCAAAGTATACATATAATTTCAATAATATAATTCATTTTTTTCAGTATCTATTTAAAGAAATACAAATTTAAATTATAAAAAATATTTTTCAATCATTTTTATTAATTTGAACTCTCTATTCTCCAATTTTGGCAAAATTTTATTGGATATCTCTTCTTTTTTATTTTCTTTGGTGATTTATAATTCATTGTTTTATATAATTATAAATAATTCATAATATGTATTAATTAGTTTAATTTGCATACAATTCTTTCAATGAAATGATTGCAAAAATGTTAAATAATATATTTTTAATTACATGCATATTTTTTAATAACAAAATTAAACACATTAACACATAAATAATAACAATATAAATATTTACTCATAAATAATAAGAAGAATTCTAAAATATATATATATATGCACATTTTAAAAAAGAAAAAATGTATAATAAAATTATAATACTCAATATATAGTGATGGCAAAAGATGGATGCAAGTTACATTTGACTCCCAGAATTATGAACGGGCCTCAAAATGGTTGCTATTAGTGTACAAATATTGATGATTATACTAAATTATTATCTGAACAATACTGGACAAAGTTTCTATTTGTATCACTGCACATACTGCTTTAATTTCTTTTCAAACAACTACCAATGAAACCGATTTTCTCTGATATAACTTAAAAGATCCATTTGGTCAAGTGTGTTAAGTCAATGTTCTATTTATTTGCCTGGTAAATTTTTATTAAGATAGCTCCTGATATCTTGGTGAAAGTATAGTGTCTTGGAAGCAAAGTCGATCATACTTTAAAAATGTATGAATTTCAGATAAAATATTGTATGTATCATGTCAAGGTATGTTTGAACAGTTATGGTACTTTCAGAAAAGAATCATCCATTTAACACCCTTAGTGACAGTTCACATTGACTAGATTGATAAATTGATAATTTCCCTATATAAATGTGTATATTTTCTGGAGGCTAATACACACAATTATGTCAGCTTCACTGTTTCACTCAGTTTAGATGATGCTTTATCAGACCATTTCTCTCATTAACTCTTCATCACTTTGTATCATGTTTTTGGAACTATTCACATTATTACACTTTTTTTATTCAATGCATTTAACAACTTGAGATGAATTATTTTAAGAATGCATAATATTCTTGTTCTGTTAACTTCTGTCTCAGGGGAAGAGTATTTGAAGTGTGAGGTCACATGTATCTTCACTTGTGCATATCACACATAGTAAGCCATACATCTCAAACTTACCACAAAGATATGCAGTCATTAGGAATATTGGAGGTTCTGTTGCTTCCATTAGCATTGGGATTCCACAATGTTCTCAAATTTTAAATATTACATTGGAATGATTTTCTGCTCCTTAAACAAAATGACCATGATTACATTATTTTCTTTGACTATCCTGCCTATTGAATGAAGTTGCTAACATTCATTAATGATATCTTTTGAGTAAGCACCATATTATATTTTACTATGGTAATTCAGTTCAATTTTAAAAAATAAACCATAGATAACATTTTTTTTAATGTGTGTACACTTTTGGCATCCCAGGTGTATTTAATGCAATATTTGATTCTGATGAAAATTTCAGACTTTTTAATAATAGATGAAATAAAAGGCTTTTATTTCATTTCTTTCTCAACTAATTTTAATCTTTATCATTTGTTATTTTTAATAGTTGTCAATGAAAAATGCCCATTTCTAATAAACATATAATTATGGGGGATTTAAACACAGACTTTCAAGCTTTCTTTAACTATTCATTCTATCTCATACAACTGTTACATATGACCACATACATGTGAAAAAAATAAATGATACTCAATATATGTATTTCTTGCTGAATCACCACTTATCAGTTTGAAGATTTTCTATTTAATATAAACTGAGCACTGATTATATATGTATGTGGAAGATGATGATCTGGAATGACTGATGAGTGGTGGTTCAGCACAAAATACATATATTGGAGATCATTTATTATTTTTACATGTGGTCATGTGTATTGGTTGTATGAGGTAGAGTAGATAGCTGAAGAGAGTTTAAAAGTCTGTGTTCAAATCCCCTATAATTGCATATAAATTCCAAGTATATAAATTATACTTTTCAAATAAAATAAACAACTAATACAAAATTGCAACAATAGGACTAAAATCTATTTTGCAAGGTGATGATATTCATTCTTAGTGCATATCGATCCCAAATGTATCGACTCCAAATTCTTCATTTTAATTTTAAATTTTATCTTTATTAAGTCATTTAATTCTTTCTGCCCTATTAAGGATTTTTCATATTTTTGATATAAAAATGTGTTACCCCACATTTCATATTATCTCTGGTGTCATTGTGATATCAGTAGCAACAACTATGCATAACCGAGTAAAATCTTTTTAACTCCAAGGAAAAAATAGAAAGATGAACTTTGTGATAATTCTATAAAGTAATCATAAACCACATTTACATCTATATATAAAACATGTTATTTTATTATTCTGTTTAATATTTTATTTTCAAAGAAACTTTATTAGTGAGTAAAAAAATTGTTTATAAACAATGATGTTCAGATGAGAACATGTGTAAGCAGTAGCTTCTTACTTGGGAACTAGAACTGTCAGTGTTAATGCCCTTGTAAAATATAGATGAAGGGAAAAAACTTCTATGGTACCACTATGCTTTATTGAAGAAATGGAATTAGCATATTTATATATCATTAAACATAGTATCAAGCTATGATTATGAAGGCAAGATCCTTTGAAAGTGCTCAGCTCATTTGTTTTTAGTTATCTATTTTATATTAACACTTTAGAGCTTTTGGGAACAGTTGTGTCGCACATGCACACATGCTAGAATATATATATTTCCCAAAAGTAAAAAATTATTTGACTCAATAAAAAACATTATAAAATCGACTATTATCTTTATTTTTAAAAACTATATTGTAATTTTTGTGATTTGCAAGAATTATAATAACAAAATCCAAAACTTATTATACTTATTCATATAATTAATTATTTCAATTTTAAAATATCTACTTAAAAGTTTAAGAAATGCCTGAAATAATAATTTAGGTGGGTGGACTCCCATTTACATATCATGGACCTCTAAAAAAATTTGACACTGACATGGACTCCCTGAAAATGGAAACTGACCCTTGGGGTTCGATGTTGACCCACATTGAAAACCTGTGTTTTAAATAATGAAATCTTAGAGTAAATTTTTGCAACAATGATAAACTATTAATGTGTTTTATAGTTTTTCAGATGGTTTTATATAAATTTAATACACATGATATAATAATTACTTTACATTTATACAAATATCATAGTAATAAATGGTTCCTTTGTGCCAACCCACTCTATTAAAAATTTCATAATTAATACATCAGCATTTAATAAATGTTCCAATATTCATATGGTTTTTAAAAACTGAAACACTTATTTATAGTTTAACTAAAAATTTTATTACCAAATAAAACTCAACATATCTGTTTATGAATAAAATAATTAACTTTTGTTTTTTCAATTCAAAAATAAACACTATTTGAAATCACCAAATTCCTTTGTTTTATTCTTTATTGTTGTGAACAGGGTATATGAGATTATAATTTTAAATTTCTAATCAAATGTGCTGAAGTATAAATTTTAAAAACAAAATATGCATAACAGTTAATGAATAACAAATGAGAAGAAAATCATAAGTGTACATGCTTTTAACTCAATAAACTTTTAATTAATTGGTGTTGTTTCAGCTAAGAACCAGGATGAACATCAAATGCTGTATCTCTTTCTTTGATTGGATCAAATCTTGTAATTGATTTTTAATCTACTTGTTCCGAGTGGATTTCATTTAAATTTTGGACACAAGTTGGTTTCAATGGTTATGCAATATAAAAATGGAATCTTTCAGGAGTTGTCTGGCTTAACTCAATTGATAAATCACACTTTAAAATGCACTTAAATTGGTTTGATAAAATTTAGTCATATGCAATAGATGCTACTGTATTTATTAAAAAATCATTTTTGTTTAGTTTGAGGGAAAATATAGGAGTGCTTATAGTTAATTATAATAGTTAATTAAAATAGATAAAAAAAGAAAGGAAAGATGGAACCTTAATTTTTATTTGAATTGTTTATATAAAACTTACTTTTTTATACTGATGCTTCATAAAAATTCTTGTAAGTAATTTTTAAATTGGTTCAATAAGTTTTTAGGTTTGCACAATAGGAAGCACTATATTTTTAAATAAAATGCTCTAATTTAATTTGACAAAAAAATTTTAGAGTCATTGACAGTTAATTAAAAGGGGAAAAAATGAAAAATGAATGCTTAATTTTTCTTTAAATTATTTGTGCAAAATTTGTTTTTTTTTTAAATAAAAATAATATACTGTATATAAAAATTATATATTTTAAGAAACTTTTATTTAATTTCAAGACTAATCCAATGAAAAACAGAAAAAAAAAATTTCTTAGACTACAACTCTGGTTGTTATATATATTTTAAAATAAAAATCTGGGATTTTTCATAAATTAATTCAAGCAATAACAAAATATTTGATTTGATAACAAACGGTATTGTTTGAATTAATTAATTTATGAAGGTCTCATGTTTTTTAATTAAAGTTTTATATAACAACCAAAATTATGATCTAATATTTTTTCTTGCTTTTTAAAGCATTAGGCTCAAATTAAATAAAAACTTTTTTTTAAATAATATTTTATATATTATTTTCAAAACAAAGTAAAACAATATATGTTTTTTTAAATCTTACTTGATCTTTTTAATATCTCTATTTGCAACAGTGGTGATTCAGGATTGCTTTAATTTTTTTGAACATTTACTCATCAATCACCATAATGTTTTTGACCACTCAAATTCCATTACTTTTCTCTGTGTTTTTGAATTTTTTATTAATATTGGGATATATTTACCTGGCATTATCATGCTCAAATGTTATTAGCCTTTTTAACATATCTGCCTCAAATGTTATTAAATTATTCAGTGCCTATATATATATATATATTAAATTATTCAGTGCCTATATATATATATATAATAAACTGCTTGCTTTGAGAACAAAAAGTAGTATATAATTGTTAAGTTAAAGTCTGCTGAGCAGCTTAAAAAGCAGAATTAATAACTATTGATACTTATAGGGACTATTTTTATTAACAATGAAAGCAATATATCTTTTATACATATATGCAATAGTACATTGATTAAATTCTGGTCCAAACTAAGAATACTGATTCAGCATGAAATGCATACGTGGGAATCATATTTTTATGATGTCTTTATTTACATCATAAAAGCCTAACATTCTAGGAAAAAACAAGAAAAGAATATGAAGTAGATCATCACCATATGTTATGTGTAATTTTAAAAAAATGTTAACTTAAGCTATAAATAATTTAATAATTTCTAACTTAATAAATATTCATTAATAAGTATTAATATATTTATCTAAAGTGGATGGTGATAAAGATGTAAGGGCAGGAAGTTTGCATCTTGTAAATCAAATTCCATACAAATCCACTATATAAATTATAATGTTTTATTGTTTATATGAAAGCAGATTGATGTAATTGTCCAATATTGTGTTATAACTAAACATTTCAGTTGATAATTAGAAATACCCACTTCTTTCAATACTTAAGCATTACTTTGTCTTTTTATTTGTATAATAGCTACATTTTAGAACACTTTTTTGCAAATAATGTATATTTAATTTTATAATTAATGGCCTTCCAAAAGACAGAGTGTTATAAGAAAATTTTCTCACCATCAATGACAATTTGTCATTGATTGCTATCTCTTGGGCACTATTGTAAATATACATATTTTATTTTTAAAAAAAAAAAACAGTTTTTTTTTTTTTAAATTAAAATAAAATCAGTAAAAGTAAATATAATCTAGAGTTTTTTTGTTTTTAATCAGTGCATCTCTCAACTCAATTTCATCATATTACAGATAAGATAAGGATTCACAGATAAAAAACAAACAAACAAAAATCATAGATTAAATTATATTTCTAACAGCATCTGCATCCTTTTTAAATAAAAAATCAATTTAAATTTATTTCTTTAATTATTTTCTCAGTTTATTTTTTGAATTTATATAATGGGTTGTCTATTTTTTTAGGGAGATGGTGGCCTAGCATTGGCTTGTAAAAATGAAGCGGGGCGATGGGTCGCTGCTGTAATTACTTCATTTGGATTTATGTGTAAAATAGAAGGTGTTCCTGGTGTCTACTCCAAAGTTTCTGTACTTTTACCTTTTATTGAAAGTTATAAAATATATTAATTATTTATTAATAAAAAATCACCTACATAGAAAACTTTATCCTCTCATATGATTTATTGTGCAGAAAATAAATTAAATTAAATTGGGCATTGAATGAATTATATTGGATTGGTCATTTTTTTAAAATGTAGATTTTTGTTTTTTTATCTTTTATTATTGTATATTTCTAAAAAATATTCACTATATTAGACTAAAAGTCAAAGCTGTAAAATTCTAATTAAAGATTCCAATTAATCTTTAAGATTTTCTATATTTATTAACTTTTTATAATATTGTTTACATTTCTCAATGTCTAAATCAGAATTTCTAAGAATCAAAAACACGAATGAAATGATAGTTTTTTAAATTTTATCACATTTATTTTTTACTCTGTCAATTTTTTTTCTATGTGTTATAGCATCGGCCGGGAAGCGAACCCGCTAATCCGGAACAACTGCTTGTAAGGCGGCTGTGCTGACCTCTCGACTATTTTACATATATGAATATAAATACCTTTTTGTTATAATTAAACAAATTTCATCTACTAAAACTTCATTATTTTTTTTTCCAAATCTTCACAAATCAATTCTCTATTTATTTTTTTTATTATTAACATACCAGCCATTGTACTTAATTATTGCTTTTGCATTTTATTGCTTCCAATAATAATATTTAAACTTTGAATATATTTTTGAAGTTTGCTAATAATTTCTCAATAATTGTATGGAACACAAAGACATCATCTCCTCTTACAGTTTCTTTAATTAAACCAGTATTTTTTTATTTACTTATCTAATTAAATCTAGAATATATATCTATCTATTCATTATGCTTTATTATATATCATACATATGGTCAATAAAATATTTTACAAGAATTTTACAAAAAGTATTTAGTGAAATAAAAAGAAAGTTAAAGGACTGAAAATACATGGATCCTACTTAAATAATTTAGATTTTACAAAGGATATAATTTTGTCTTTGCAAATAATGCTTCAGAACTTCAGAGAATTTAGTGAAATTTGTTAGATAAAATTTAAAATGAATAAATATAAATGATAGAAAGATTTTAAAGATTGATTTTTTATTTACAAATATCTAATATTAACTGGGGGGGGAAATCAGTAAAAAATAAAGTGAAGAAAACAATATAATTTTGCAATTAAAAAATATTTACTAAATAAAAGAGAAAATATTTATACATAAAATGCATACAAAACAAAAAAAAATTGATTTTTATTTTTCATTTGTTGAAATGTGATATAATTTTTTATTTTATTTGGTAGGCTATTAAAATAAATTGAGATACTGCAAATCTCTAGCGCTCGTTACAACATATAACTGACAGCCAATCAGATGTCAATGATAGCCATCTTAAATGACATCAAACCTAAACACACAACAAAGATTTTATGAAAAAAGGGCAACCACCCTTCTCTCAACTTTTCTTTCTATATATCTAAGGCAGTCATAAGCATTTAGGTTCGAAAGTTTGAAGCTTTACATATCTTCACAATTAACTCACTGAGTCTAAATCATAAACATACAATGCGAAATCCTATGATTTACTATGAAGTAGTTTTTAGAATACAGTTATGTGTTGTAATGAGCACTAGAGATTTGCAGTATCTCGATTTATTTCAGTTGTCAACTATCGGCGCTTCGCAAATTAAAATATTATTTGGTAGGCTATTGTAAATGGATTTTTTTTTTTGGGGGGGGGGGATTCCATTTGTCTTCTCATCTGCATTTCAATTGCTACTTATTGTTTTCATTTAAAATCCTGACTGTACTATTTTCTTGCTTTCTTTTATATACACTACTTTTTTAATTCCTTTTATTACATATAAACCTATTAAATAAAAACATTGAGCAAGCAAATATAAATAAATAACCATCGATACTGGGGTTTTGTGGATGTAAATAAAAAGTAAAACGTTCACACCTATGGTTGAATTTATAACTACAAAAGTTTATTAAGTATTAAATATTTGGTAAATTTATCTTTCATACTTTTTCTGTAAATGGGTTATTTTTAGTTTTATACATTTTTATTGCAAAGTATATTATTTGCTCTTTTATTTTGTATTGATTTTTTTTGTTGTTGTTCAATGTTATGATAATGTAGGTCAATCAATTGGTATACTGCACAATGTAAGAACAACCACTAATGTAATATTCAATGAAATTTGTCAGTTGAAAATCAAAAATTAGAAAATAATCGCACAATTAAACTTAGAAGAAATGCTTTTGGTGAAAATATCTTAATGTTAAAAGAAAGTGTGGTTGTATATTTAAAAAGGAAAGTTTTTGATAGATATGTTTTACTAATTTTATATATGAATCACTGTTTAGAACATGTAATAGAAGAGCAATACTGAAGCTTCAAATTACTCAATGTAGTAAGGAGAGATATATGTTAAGAGAATGAAAAAAACTGAAAGCAAAATATGTGACAGAACAAACAGTTATAAAATGTTATAACAGAAAAAATTAAGAGAATAAAATGAACTGTGTCAAGCATATTTCTAAAAGAAATAAATATAGAAATTGTGTTGAAGTTTTAAACAGGATGTCAAGCATTGTTAGCCATGAGGTCAGCACAACTGCCTTGCAAGCAAGCAGTTGTTTGCAAATGGTTGTTGCGGGTTTGCCTCCCAGCTGCTGCTATGACATATGAAGAAAAAAAAATTTTAAACAGGATGCAAGATATTATAAAAGACTTAGAATGAGACCATATATAAAATAGATGACTGAAATAAGAATGTTTGCTGATGAGATGAAGATTAATAAGGTTATTGAATGGAGAAATTACATTAAATTTGAAGAGATCATCAACCTGCAAAGGATTGATAATAGTTAAATATTATGACAATTATCATAAATCTTACAATTTATAGATTAAAGCTAATTATTAACTTTTTTAGTTACTTTTGAAAACAATTATTTATTCAAATCAAACTATTTTAAACATAGAAAATATATTTTAACTTTAAAATATTTGAATTATTTTCTTTTTATATTTTATTTTACCTCAATATTTTTACATACTTGCCAATAAAAACTATCAGAAATATAAAATAGTAATATAATTTTTTTTAAAAAAACATGATTCAAAATGAAGAATCTCATAGTTTTCATTTTCTTTTTTAAGAAAAAGAAATCAAAATTATTATTATTTATTTTTGTCACATTATACTTTTACATTTATTTATTTTTGTTTCCATTTTTGTTAAAACATACTTGTTTATTACAATATAAAAAAGATTTAACAGTGATTAAAAATTTTGTTTAAAGAATTGTTCAATTTTTGTTTATAGAAAAATGGGAGGTAATGAGAAGCAAATATTTTTTTATAATTTTTTTTAGATATTTTTGTGCAACTACTTAAATAATTAGTTTTAAATTATTTCATGTCTGTGACTTATTCAGTTCTTGAAGTAGCTCTTTTGATACCCCTGCTAAGGAACCATTTATGAAAATGTAATTCTCTTTGTTCTAATTTAGGGTATTGTAAGCCTGAATTATCAATGAACTAAAAATATAATGCTATAATATTTATATTCTATCTAAAAGTAATGTCCATATAAATATTAGAGCCACATTTTACTTCTTTATATTAATAAAGAAAAAACCCAAAATCTGGTCTGGAGGTAAGATTGTTATAGCACTATACTCAAGTTGTTAAATACATATAAATAAATTGAGACAGCTGGGTAATGTTTTAACCAAAAGATAAAAATATACAATTGACTAAACTAATACCAATAAAATAAATAAAAACTGATCTATTGAACTGGTGTTATATCTACATAGCTATGCAAGTAAATTGGTTTAATTTCAAAAGCTTTAAAAAAATTTCAAATTTCAGATGATTCAGTTGAATAGTGTATAAAGGAATATAAGATAACAGTTTGATCAATATTACATTAATTCCGACTTTGATCCTCAATAATGAAGGCAGAAACCATGCACTAATCTGAAATACAGAAGTTATAGCGCTGTAATATTGACTATTTAAGTTTATAAAATATTTGGCTTTAAAAGGATGAAAAGAACTGTTCTTAGAAATAAACAAATAAGTTAAAAAGATTATCTGAAGCTTTTCTTAGTATTAATCTTTCAAGCTAAAGAATAGTAAGACCTAGAATAAATCTGTATTAATGTGTGTAGAAATTGGCATCCTTCAAACCTAAATAGTAATGCAAGTCAGTTGAGATAAGCTCAAAAGCCTTTTAAACGTTTTTTTTTTTAAATTTTGCATTATTTATATGAATAGTGTAAAAGTGATTAGACATTTTTAAAATAAATAAGTGCAATGCTTTCAACCTTAAATATGATGTTTTTTATTGACATATGCAAAAATTAGAAACCTGGAGTGAGCATGTGGATATTATAATGTTATACATTCAATATGTGACTCTCAAAGTGAGTGAATAGAAATACTCTTATATTGTAAAGTATATGTTTATTAATGTATACTATGTTCTAACTGTTTATAAGAGTATGATGGCAACTATATCACATTACATATATTTTTCAGCAAAAAGTCATCAATACTATTTAAGCAATTGAAAGAGTAATGGGTACAGAAGATAGACAATTATTAGCATTAAGCCATATAAATTCTGCCTTCATTTTAGGTTTAATTTAAATAAATTTAAACTATTACAAAAAGTATTTAGTTGAAGCCTGAAGAATTTATTTTCTAAAAATCATATTTATTTGTGGCAATTTATATTGAAGCAAGTGATTGGGCTATTTCCTTAACAAAAATCTGTTAATCATCATGTTTCTTTTAAAATATATATATAAGGAATTAATAATAATGTTATACAAGTTGAACTGTACTTTTTCAGAAGCGTTACTTTACATTTATTACCAAAAATGCAGTAATACATAATATGGCATTTATTTGAACTTGAAGATATAGTGATTGGACTGCTCTGTTTCTGTGAAGTTTATTATTATCCGAGAAGAGAGTGATTCATAATTGTTTATAACTGAAGAAATGTGATTCAGGGTTTTTTATTACTCGAAGACATGGGTAATTCATATTTTTATTATCTAAGAAAAGATATGATTAATAGTCACTTTTTTGAAAAAAAAAGGTGATTTATAGCTATTTATTACCTGAGTAAAATAAGATTCATGATTGTTTGTTACCCAAAAAAAAAGAGAGAATAATAAATCTTAATTGTTTATTATTCAAAAAAAGAAATATTTAAAATTATTTATTATTGAAAGAAAGAGGTGGTATATAGTTGTGTATTATCTGAAGAAAAGAAGATTTGCATTTTAATTAGTGAAGAGATTAACAGCTTCACACTCTCAAATTAAATGCTTTAGATTTGCTTATATAATTAAAAAGTAGGTTGAAGATAAGAGTGGTCACACTTACCTTTAAAGTCATAATCTTGTGTGAAGATTTGCAGAGGTCCCTCTGGTGGCAAATTGAGCATGCAAGGTGCATAGTATTATGGTTATAGCCTTAAATGTATATGTATTTCTGTGCTAACTGCACTTAATAAATTAACATTTACAACTTTAAATTGTTTATTATGTAATATTTAATAAATTTTACATGCACTGTGTTTTTTAGATTGTAACAAACTATAGAAAGTAATCATCCTTTGCTCACAAGCATCATTAAACTGTAGTATTTAATTCACAGAGACACTTTTACCCCAGCTATAAGATAAGAAATAAGATTGACCATCTGATTTCTAAACTCAAATGTAGTTATATCAGCCAATCTTAAGTGTCTACAAGTGAAAGCATACATTTATAAATCATTCACCTTTTTCTTATTTTTAATATTCTTATTATCACTTTTGAAATTTGAAATATACTTTGTGCCAATATTAAATGACATTAAATTATGTAGTATTTGATAAATTTTACAAGTGCTATGTTTTTTTAGGTTTTAACAAACTACATAAAGTAATCATCATTTCTTTACAAGCACTGTTAAATAGTGGTATTCAATCTTCATGGAAGGGATCATTATAGTTTATTACAATCTAAAAAATACAGGACTTGTAAAATTTATCAAATATTACATAATTTAACGTCATTTAATATTGATACAAAGTAAATTTAAAATTTCAGTATTGCTAATAAGAATATTAAAAATAATAAATGGGATTTAAAGTGAGTGATTTATAAATTCATGCTCTCACTTTTAGACACTTAAGATTGGCTCATATAATTACTTTTGAGTTCAGAAATAAGATAGCCACTCTTATTTCCTTAAAGTCTCTATCTTCTGGCTGGGCAAAGAGTAATTTTGCAGACTGATCACTATTGTTTAACAGCACTTGTAAAGAAATGATGATTACTTTTTTGTTACAATTACTTATTATCTAAGTAAAAAGATTATTCATGGAATTTTTTTAATTGAAAAGAGAAATGCTTCATGGTTATTTATTATCTAAGGAGAAAAGTTATTCATAGTGATTTATTAACTGAGAAGAGAAGTGTTTTGTAGCTGTTTAATATCTCATGGGGAAAGAAAAAGTAATTATTTATTATGAGGGGGAAAGCAGATGATTATTGTTTAATACTTGAGTTAGGAAATGTTTCATGGTTGTTTATTAAGTGAGATAATAAGAAATATCATTCACAAATATTTGATACTGAATGAGAGAGATAATTTACAATTCTGTATTTCTTAAGGAAATAAGTGATTTACAATTGCTTGTTGCTGAGGGAAAAAGTGATTTAAAGTTCTTTGTAATCTAAGGAAATAGGTAATTCATAGTTATTTATTATCTAAGGAAAGGGAGAATTTATTAGTTGTTTATTTTCTACTTGCTACAGTTAAAAACAATAAAAATAAAGTTATATTTTAATAAGAAAAACTATTACTAAAATCTGTGCATAATGTTGAATGAAAGTCAAATATAAATAGTGTGGTTGTCCTATTATTTTTACATTCTTAATATAACTTATGTTTATGCATGATAATTTGCTAGTCATAGAAATTTACTAGTTTATTGTGATTACTAAAATCTGTTATTTTTAAAGTTTTATAGAAACTGAACAAAATACATTTTCATTACTTCTTATATTTTTGATATTATTGTTGTTTATTACTGAATAATATTCACGTAGTGTATGAAAATGAATATCTGCTCAATTGTGGGCAACAGCCTATGTAATGACTTTATTACTTTTGATCTCTTCATTTTAGACTTAAAAACTGTTTGCTTTCTTCCCATATGCATAACAGCTTTTGAGTGAAACATTCATTGAGGTTTGTTGAGTATAGCATATAAAAGGGTTACTACTTTTATATATTTTCTATATTTCAAATCCTGTGAATGTTTGAATTGAGCAAATAAAATGTAGTAGTTACTGACTTACAGACAGATTTATACAACTATTCAAACAGTGGTCTTGGATTCACAATTTGATGATAAAATGAAGTTAAAGATGGTTGGTACATGCATAAATAAATTACTGTCATCTTTGAATCACTAGCCCCATTGATTACGACAAAATCAAAAGCAGATATAGGAATCGATAGTAATTACTGATCACTCACGCCAATGACATATGACCCAAGAGAAGAGAATAGGTTTTGTTTTATTTTACTCTTTGCAATTTTTCTGAACATTATTGTATGCAAGCATTATGATTCTGATTATTATTATACTATAACATTGCCAATTAATACAAATAATAAGGCATTAAACTAAAATAAATAAAATCAATACAATAAAACAAAATAAAGTATAAATGAATAAAAAATGGATTAAAACAAAAATCATTATCAATCTCAATAGATAAAAGTAATGACACTTATCTTTAACATGTAAGGTTTGAGAAATCTACATTCATTAATTATGAACTTATTTATGTGTGGGTGTATGTACATATCAAGATCAAACTATACAGTGCTAAATAATATATAATAATTTGGCCAATAAATATTCATATTAAAGAAACAATTCATATTGAAGTACTTTAAAGTTATATATATATATTGAACAGACATGTCATTTCACATATATATTTTAAAGATTTATTTTCCTCTCAGTTAAAGTAATTAAAATTAAAAATAAAACTGATGAGGTTCAGTAAATAAAAATTTAAATAAAGAAGCAAGTGTCAGCGAATTAAAATCACTTTTGCAATTGTGTTATAAAAACATATTTTTAAAAAAAGGTAAAATAAAGAAAATATAAAAAAAGCATTCAATTAATAAATCTTTATCATTAATTGATAAATCTTCAATTTAAAATATTACAAATGTGACTTATTTTACAGTTATATGTTTTCATACTCAAATGTAAAAACAATTAAAGATAGTGTTACCTTCTTGCCTGGAGCTTTTAATCAGGTGTTTTTTAAAAACATGTTGGTGGATAAAAAAAATATGGGAAGCAGAAGAAATAAAAGGAGCAGCTTAATTAGATAAGTCAGTTATAGTGACAATTACAGTTAGATAAGTTACAGTTACAGTACAATCAGTTATTAAGATAGAGACTTGTTGAAAATTGTAGTCATTGTTATGCAATTTGTTACTTTTTGGAATTCTAAAATAACCAAGTTGGAAACCACAGTTATCATTAAAAGAAGAAAACTTTTTAGTTACTGGATAACTGAATAATGGAAAGGCGCATTATTAATTTGGAAAACTCCAATATGAGTGAGTAAAAACCAGTTCTTTCTCTCTCCAACCATGTGAAAAGCCCAGGAAAATCAGAAAATATGCCCAATTAACAGCAGTAGTAATGCAGTGTCCATTCGACCCAAGTCAACTTCTTTTTGATATGAAGATTTAAATATCAAGGTAAGGAATATTTAGATACATTTATAATATTTAAATATATTTTGAAAATACATTTGTTGAAATAATTAATCTATAAAATAAAATACAACTATTCATATGATTGATTTATCAAAGGAAACATAAGAAAATAAAGGTTTTAAAGAATAATGTTTTTAAAGAATAACGTTTTTAAAGAATAATAATTATACTGATTCTAATAACTTGATTTAAAAATAAATGAAAAATATAATAATATGTGAGTTAAGTCAAGAATATATTTATATATATGTGAATACAGAATTTGTAATGCTTCAATAGAAAAATTAAATTGAATATGATTCTACTTCAAATATGAATAGGGATTAGATATGCCTTTATAATACACAGATTAAAAATGCTTCTATGTAAAAATTAAATTGAATGAATGTGTTTCTATTTCAAATATACACCTGTATCAACGATGAAGTAAACAAATGAATAACTCAAATCTACAAACATGAATTCGATAATTAATCTTTTAATATAAATAAATGACTTGAATTTATATCCACATACCTGGATCAAAGATGAATAACTTTAATTTATGTCCACATACCTGGATCAGAGATGAATGACCTCCGTTTATATTCACATACCTGGATCAAAAATGAATAACTTGAATTTGTATTCACATACCTGGATCAAAGATCAATGACTTGAATTTATATCCCCATACCTGGATCACAGATAAATGACAATATTTACATCCAGATACCACAATCAAGGATGAATATTTTCTACAGAAATAGTTGAAGGACTTATTGCACCAATCATCGATGATTATGAAAAGAATGATTAAATGTAAATCAAACTGGCCTAGGAACATATGCGCATATAAGAAAATGTCAGTCCAAAGATGAACTGTCAATCCAAATATGAACTGTCAATAACTTTTGTTGTCAAATAAATAAATTGATGAACTGCCAATCAAACAAACAAATTTTCTAGATGTTTCCAATCTCTTTAATGCTACATTCTCTGATGAGCAGGAAATATTGTTGTAGGGTGGTAAGATAAACATTGGGTAATTCCAATCTTTGTTTTTGTTCTGCAATATATTCATCAGCAAATAGTTACAACAATTATATAGGTTGGAAGGTGATCCAGTTACTATTGTTGCCCTATCATGAGGCCTGATCTAGCTAGCCTGCCCATAGATATAAAAAACTAGAAGAAAATAAATGTAAGAAATCTAAAAAGCAAAAGCAAATTATGATTCTGTAGATGTGAGCAGTGCATATAGTGTGGGGATGTGAAATGAGCTAAAAAAGGGGGGGAAACTAAGAGAGCCAAGCAAAAAATGAATGTGATACAATAAATAAAACAAGCATGAACAAAACAAGTTGGAGCTAAATCATAGAATGAAGAGAGAGAGAGAAACTTATCAAAGTTGAAATATAATAGTATAATATCAAAAGAAAGAAACAAAGTACAAGTTTAAAAATTAGTTGATAACCAGAGCAAAAAAAAGATGATGAACATAGAAGCTGGGAAAAATCTTCCTAGTGAAGAACAGAAACAAGAAAATAATAATCCACAAGAAGTTGGTCAATAAGTAGAAGGATCACAAAACAGAGGAGACTTCTATGTTAGTCCAGCTAATGGAAATGATTAAAGGAGAGAATAGAAGAAGAGACAAACACAGAGATAAAGATAATAAACAAAAAAGAAGAAAATAAAAAAAGAGATGAACAAAGAGAAGAAGAAAATAGAAGAAGGGATGAACAAAGAGAATAAGAAAATAGAAAAAGAGGTGATCAAAGAGAAGAAGTCAACAAACAGATAGCAGAAGCTAACCAAAGGATAGAAAAGCAGATCAGAGAAGCAACCAAAAGCCAAAATGAAAAGATTGATCAAATAATGAAAGAAATGACAGATAGAATATTAAAAATTAAGGAGGAAGTGATGGATGAAGTAAAAGAGTCACTAGTTAAGCAAGAAGTCAAGATGACTCAAATGTGCACAGTCATGAATAAGAAAATCCATAAAAATCCAAGAATCCATGCAGGAGCAAATGGATAGATTAACCACCCAATGAAAGAGATGAAAAGTAGCAGTACATTGCCAATAAAAAAGGGCAAAAACAGTACCAAAAGAAATTCAATTAGAAAGTCATAGAGTTACTCATGAAGTTCCTATAACCACCCATATGCCAGGAATAGTAAATCAGTTCCTCAAAATCCAAACTTTTAAAGAAAGCTATAATGAAGCACCCATTGAGTATCTCAAAAGTCTGGAAAAGTACTTCAGCATAAATGCCTTGACAGAAGAGGCAAAATTGGTGATAGCATGTAGCTATCTTCAGGGTGCAGCACAGGTATGGTAGGATACCCTGTTCAGCCAGCCTACAAATTTTCAGGATTTCAAAGTGGCACTAACAAGCTGTTACTGGAGTTATGATTGTCAAGAGGGTATTAAATACAAGGTGTCTCAGAAAATGCCTACCTGGAAAACCTTATACACCCTTCTTTAGAAGACAGGTGGTCAAGTTAAGGGACATATGACCCTCTATCAGAACTCCAAATTATTAGGTTGATCCAGCACAGCTTTCCAAGTTATGTAGAAAGGTTGTTGATCAGAACAGATCATCAATCTATTAAACAGGTGTCTGAACTGTTAACCACATATGATAACTGTGGCACATCAATAAATAAAAAAGGAGAGCCCAAGCTGACAAATAAACCTTCCTATAAAAGGGATGAAATTGCTTCCAAGAAAATATAGAAACTAAAAATTATCACCATGGTATCATCACCAAAGAAATGGGGTTCTATTTTGGAAGAGGAGGCAGAGAAGATATTCAACAGGCAGCATATATACCCCATATCAGACCCAGGTAATAAAAAGATCAAATAGTGATGACAATCTGCAATGAAATGTGGGTAAAAAACAAGCCACCACGATGATGTATGGCCTGAAAAATGCCCAGAAATAAAACAAATAGAAACACATTGCCACACAACATGAGTCTTACAGAAGAACTGATTATGATCCTTAGTCTCCCAAGCCAGGATGCAGCTACAATCCTAAACAAATGAAGCACAGGTAGCTGATGAAAGAAGTTTGTGAGTGAGATGTAGTGATGGGTGAATTTGAGTTTTTCATGTTGATGTGGGTGGAAGACTGAGCAGGGCTTTCTGGATGCATTGTGTTCATGATGCTTTTAAAGTATATGCTCAGTACTATCCAGACCTAGATGTTGAGTTCCTAGAATAGTCCAGCAATAATTAATAGGTTTCATGAATAGACCACATGAATAAACCTCTAAGACTCACAAGAGATGAGCAGGGCTGGCATAGTGCCAAATGTTTTCTGATTCCTATTCTTATTTGGATATGTCTCTAGGTACCAGGATAGGTGGTGCTTAAAAATGAGATATTTTCTCATGATGTCATGGGGCTTTGTGTACTGGTAATCCATGTTTGGCCATCTGCTTATCCTGACATTGGAGGCTACAATTCATGTATTCACTTTTCCCCATCTCATCTTACCTATTTCATCAACCTATCTAAACCCAATAGAGACACAATAATGAGTAATGGCATTTATACTGTGTGGAATGAAATTGTATTTCCAGGCAATTTCATCCCAAAATTTAGCTGTGGTTAATGAAACAGACATGTCATTTCTTATATATTAAAGATTTCTTTCCCTCTCAGTTAAAGTAGTTAAAATTAAAATAAAACTGACAAGGTTCAGTAAATAAAAACTTAAATAAAGAAGCAAGTGACAGTGAATTAAAATCACTTTTCCAATTGTATTATAAAAACAAATAAAATAAAGTAAAATAAAGAAAATATAAAGAAGCATTTAATTAATAAATCTTTAACATTAATTGATAAATCTTCAATTTAAAATATTACAGATGTGACTTATTTTAGAGCTATATGTCTTCAGATTTAAATGTAAAAACACTTAAAGATAGCATCACCTTCTTATCTGGGGCTTTTAATCAGGTGTTTTTAAAAACATGTTGGTAGATGAAAAAACATGAGAAGCAGAAGAAATAAAAGGAGCAGCTTAATTAGATAAGTCAGCTACAGTGACAATTACAGTTAGATAAGTTACAGTTACAGTACCATCAGTTATTAAAATGGAAACCTGTTGAAAATTGTAGTCATTGCTACGCAATTTAATTTTTGGAAATTCTAAAATAACCCTAAGTTGGAGACTACAGTTATCATCAAAAAAAGAAAACATTTTAGTTACTGGATAACTGAATAATGGAAAAGTGCATTATTAATTCTGAAAACTTCAGTATGAGTGAGTAGAAACCAGTTTTTTTTTCTCTCCGACCATGTGAAAAGCCCAGGAAAATCAGAAAATATGCCCCAATTAACAGCAGCAGTAAAGTAGTGTGCCATTCAGCCCAAGTCAACCCCTTCTTGATGGGAAGATTTAAAGATCAAGGGTAAGAAAAATTTAGAAACATTTATAATATTTAAATATATTTTGAAAATGTATTTGTTGAAATAATTAACATATAAAAGAAAATACATCTATTCAAATGATTGATTTATCGAAGGAAACACGAGGAAATAAAGTTTTTAAAGAATAATAATTATACTGATTCTAAGAACTTAAGAAAATTGATTAAAAAATAAATGAAAAATATAATAATATGTATATGTACATGAATACAGAAATTCTAATGATTCAATAGAAAAATTAAATA
This sequence comes from Epiperipatus broadwayi, assembly GCA_028023455.1. Taxonomy (NCBI): domain Eukaryota; kingdom Metazoa; phylum Onychophora; class Udeonychophora; order Euonychophora; family Peripatidae; genus Epiperipatus; species Epiperipatus broadwayi. The sequence goes on along the minus strand of JAQFVV010006534.1, from coordinate 402,601 downwards.
AGATTCTACTTCAAATATGAATAGGGATTAGATATGCCTTTATAATACACAGATTAAAAATGCTTCTATGTAAAAATTAAATATAATGAATGTGTTTTTACTTCAAATATACACCTGTATCAAATATGAATTAAACAAATGAATAACTCAAATCTACAAACATGAATTTGAGAATTATATCTTTTAATATAAATAAATGACTTGAATTTATATCCACATATCTGGATCAAATATGAATGACTTGAATTTATATCCACATTTCTGGATCAAAGATGAATGACTCAATTTATATCCACATACTTGGATCAAAAATGAGTGAGTTGAATTTATATCCACATACCTGGATCAAAGATGAATGACTGAGATTTAAATCCTGACACAACAATCAAGGATGAATATTTTGTACAGAACTTATAGTTGAAGGACTTATTGTACCAATCATCAATGATTATGAAAAGAGTGATTAAATGTAAATCAAACTGGCCTAGGAACATATGCGCATATAGGAAAATGTCAATCCAAAGATGAACTGTCAATAATTTTTGTTGTCAAATAAATAAATCAATGAACTGTCAATAACTTTTGTTGTCAAATAAATAAATTATTGTTATCTAAACCTAATCTATATAGTTAGTTTCATTTCACATCCCTCATCATTTATTGCATTTGTTCACAATAATCTCATGCCTCCTGAGCTATATTTGGCATAACCAGATCTGAATAAGTAAGTAAGTTTGTGGTAAACTGAAACTCTAATGGTGCCATTTGGAAAAGAAAACAATTTTTCTAGATGTTTCCAATCTCTTTAATGTTACATCCTTTGATGAGCAGAAAATATTGTTGTAAGATGGTAAGACAAACGTTGGGTAATGCCAATCTTTGTTTTTGTCTTGCTATATGCTCATCTGGAAATAGTTCCAACCGATTATATAGGTTGGAAAGTGATACTTATTAATGTAATTATTTATAAATACGATTTAAAATGTGGTTTTCATTAATTTTCCTTATAAACATTATTTCATAGTTTCTGTGCTTTCTAGTTAAACTATAAAGAAATTAACTAAACTTATCTAAATCAGTCACCATGTACTTAAAGTCCAGATGTACATCTTTTATTATCAGTTATATTAGGGTCTATTCACTAAAGAACATGTACCCATGTATAGTAAATTTATTACTAAGACAACATTAAATGAGGCAGTATTTTATATAACTAATAGCTTTTATTTGAATATTGAGACAAAAGACTAATCATATGAGCAAACGAAGTTCATAGTTAATAGGCAATTGTATCTCTCATAATGTCAAATAAATTTCGTAAGATTACTGGAACCAACAAAGAAAAATATAATCAACAGTTAGTTTGACAAATAAGACTTAAAAACGGATAAGTATCTTTTTTTGATGGCTTATTGTGAGGATAAAATGCAGATTTTCCAGAATTAGATTATACTATTCCTCTTACTAACGTAGCACTTCTTATTGTTAATTACAAACTCATTTCTTTCCTTAATAAAAAGAGTCAAAACTATTTAATATTATGAATATTTAAATGTAATTCTTTATAATCTGGTCCCATTAAATTCTATTCAAAAAATTGTTTAATTGTAAAGCACAAAGGCAAAAATAATTATACAACTATTGTCCTGATCCTTTCTAATTATACATAATGTTTGATGAGAATGATTATCACATAATTTTACATGGACTTATTTTATTTTTATATATAAAAATAAAAAAATTTATCAAAAATTATTTGACTCTGCCAGAATAACTCTGTGAAGATAATTTATCTTATACGAGTTTTGATTTGATTGAACATTAAAATCTTGAACCAAGCATATAGGACATGTAGTAGATATGATAAATTACCTTATCTAGATAACTTTGATATATAAACATGCAAAATAAAAATGCCTAAAAAAATTTTTGTTGATGAATATATGTAAACATTAAAAATATTAATAATGAGAAATTTATAATCCGTGTCTTTATTGCATTCAAGTTTATAGAAAGCTTGAACATTGGATATATTATAAATAGTGAAAAGTAAAAGATTTTTTAAAAAGTCATATTGATCAGAATATGAACTGATATATACCTACATCTTGGATCTTATATTTAAATATAAAATGTTATATTTAATAAAAATATTTTAATGTTTCGGACAATTTCTGTTGATGTTCTTGGATGAGATCATCTGTCATTCAAGTTTCCCCTGAAAATACAAAAGCGGTTCTGCATTATTAGAAAGGTTTAAAAAATTAAAATCATGCCAGATATATAATTCGTTGAACATGTATAAATTTCTGAAACAAGCAAAAACATATGGATGAGAACAATGTACAAGAAAAATATTTTGAGATAGCTTCTGGAATGAGTTGCTCCAATCAATGTGGTCCAAGATTAACATTGATTATTTTTGCTGTATTAATTAGTTTTATTAAATAAGTGATTTAACTGATAATTTTTTAGACAATTTTAACTTTGATTAATTGCTGTAATAAAACATTATTACATATTTTCTATGTTGAAGAGATGATTTTTCATTTAATTTTAGAGAAATATTGAATTTAGATTGAATTAAATCAAAACCAAAAATTTCATATTTTTTTTTTTTTTTTTTTTTTGGGATTTGTAATATACTAATGATTTTTCTATCTTTGTCAAATCAAAATGTGATTTACAGAATTTACTTAATACTTTGAGATTCAATTTTTTATAAGTTTATAAAAAAAATACTCAGCAGAATTTTTTGGGGATAATTATCAATTTGAGAATAGGAATCAATTTAATTATTTTATTAGCATTTTAAATAGAAAAAAAGATATTGGAATAAAAATACAGACTTTAATGTATTATGATACTTTGTTAAAAACTGAATACTTTACCACAATAATGTAACTACTGCAATTAAAGTAGATGTATTTAAAGCTATTACTTTAGTAAATTCACTTTATAAAAATGAGACTTGGATCATTTATTGATTTAACATAAATGCATTAGAGGATATCATGATAAGATCATAATAATGATCATTATGTTTTTCAATTGAAAGATTTTGTGAATGTTGATTTCTAAATGTGATAGTGGACTTAATTAGCAAAGAACTTACTAGCTTCACACTCTTAAATCAAAATGCTTTATATTTGCCTATATAATTAGAAAGTAGGTTGAAGATAAGATGCCACTCTTATCTTTATAAAGTTATAATCTTGTGTTAAGATTTGTAGAGGTGTCTCTCTCATGGTGAAATTAAACACTCAAGGTGCATAATATTAAGGTTAAAGCCTTATATATATATGTGTGTGTGTGTGTTTATGTGCTGACCATGCACTTAATAAGAATTAATGTTTACAAAATTGTAGAGGTCCCTACGATCGCATTTTATACGCGTGTGCTTGAGGCTACAGCCTTAATAAATATTACTTACATAATCAATGTGCATTTAAATAAATTTATAATTAAAATTAATTAATATAAAATTACATTTTAATTTTATTGAACATATATAAGTGAATGATAATAAGTTGTCTAAAAAGCATTTTATGGTGAACTTGAGCAGGTTTTTCAGTGTGACATGTTGAAACCATTTATGTTATAATCCCAAAATATTTTAAGAAATGTAATATTGATAATATTGATTCCTTTCATTGGGAAGATATGTCTTAGGATGGAGCACAATCTATCATATGATTGTTATCAAAAAAATCTGCTGCTGAAGAAGTTAAAAGATAACATTTTAAATCATCAAATGAGTAATATAATGGACTAGAGTATTCTGTGAGGGGGCATATTTGTGCCTCAGAGATTGGTAGAATAATCACTACCAACTCATTTTAATATATTATTACTATTATTATAATAATTTTTTCCAATTTAGAATGCTAATATTCATTTAAGAATGGCTAGTTAGTACTTTAGACAGTTTGTTTGATCTACAAATTTTATATTCAGTGATATCAGTCTGATTACTGTTGTATAAACAAATTTTTAGAAGAATTTTTATTAGTGAAATTGCAATAAACATTTTGTAAAGAGCAAATAATCCATGACACTATAGAATGTTCTGTTATCATTGATAATATAGTCATGGTTAAAAATAAGGATTAAGACATTGTATGAAAAAGTAGAAATTCTACTACAATTTCATTGGAGGAACATATATATATATATATATATATATATATATATATATATATATATATACTATATATATATATATATAGTGAAAAGCTTCATCAGTTGCAACTGCTTGTTGCTTAAAAATTTATTATTACATTAACTATGCAGATTCCCATACATAACTCCAAATACATAAATAGAAATTTATATTCCAGTTCTACCTCTAAGTATAAACTTGAGTAATCAATAGATGTCACATACTAATGCTTAATAAATATCTTTCCAGCAATGTTCTGTCCATATTCAAAACTACTCTTTAGCTTTTGGTTGGCATTAATGAGAAGTATATCTAATCTTTTTTGGTTTTAAAACACATTTCCTCCATCTCTCATTTGTATTTTTTCTATCATGCTGCCAGCCTAATAAACATTTTAATGTTTGAATCTAAACCAACTTGTTTACATAGTTATATAGATTTGACATAATGTTTTTCTGCTTTCAGTTTTTTAATAACTGTAAACATTTATATTTATTAGCAAGAATTCTCATAAAACCAACAAAATATCCTATGATCTACACTTAATTACTATTTTTATGAAGAAACCTATTTCTCCCTACTTCAATTCTGCCACCTAGTGTAAGCAAATATTATCAGTAGAAGCCAGAATATAGTGCTTAATAAATTCCCGTTCAGTTTTACTGAGTTTATGAGAATTCTGTCCAATGAATATAAATGCCTATAGTTATTCAAAAACTCAGAATACCAAAATATATAGATATTGAATTATTGTCAGATTAATAATAAAAGAAGTAAAATATGGAAACTGGAGAAAAGGTGCATTATAGCTCAACAAATCCAGGTTCTTTAGATGCAGATCCAAAGCTTCTCATTTACAAAAGTTATAAACCAGAAACTATTATGGCATATGAATAGAAATGCATGGCATGAATATTGCACTAACCATTTGATATAACTCAAGTTGTATTAAATAATAAACTAGATTAAATTACTAAAAAATGTGAAAACCAATATTCAATAATTTTTTTAACAATTTTATTTCAATTACATTTGTCCTCAAAACTTTCATATTCACTGATCCAATTTTATCACTAGCTTTTTAATATTATCATTATTTTTTTTTATCTTTCTTTATTTTGCCATCTAAGAGCTCTTCTCCCAATGGTATTTTTTATATATAGCAATTATATTAATTTTCAGTTCTGCCATCTATATAAACTTTAGTCATCAGTAGATGCAAGATGATAGTACTTAATACATCCTTATCCAGTATTTTCCTATATATTCTGAGATCTTTCTAATTTATGGTTTTCTTATACAAAACTCACTGATCAAAGTCATAAGGTAGAAACAAATCTGAGAATATAAATAGGATAGTATTGAATATGGATTTATTATGCAATACCATTAAATATTTATTGATTACTCAAACTTACACTAGGTGGCAAAAATGAGATAAGACAAATAGATTTACTAAATAAAAGTATTATGTAATCTGGATTCATCATGATGATATTTCTCATTTGAGTTTAATTTTAAGTGATGAGAAGTCACCAGTATCTAAAAAGATGAAATCTAACTGGCTTTAGTTTTGGGCATGTAAAAAAACAATTGTTGTTTAAAAGGTATGTTTGTTAAATATCCATATAAGATTAGTAGAAACATTTATTAGATGATAAAAATATGTCTTCAATTAGTAGTAAATCTGATCATTTTACTAGCAACTTTCATCTTTCTAGTAAACAATTTTGTCTTCTCATATAATAATAACAACATTCCACTCTTCTTACACTTTAAAGCAAAATATATTTATTAATTTTACAGTTTTGACTGTTTCCTAGCAGTCTTCATCATATTTCTCATATTGGTCAACCTGACATGGGAGTACATTGATTGTTTGAGTAATCTTTCTCATAGTAATACTTAACTATAAATCTAGAATTTTAAATGAGAATCTTTGAATCCAACAGCACACCATATGAAGGCATAAATTGTGCAAATGTAAAAGCAGTTATTCTTACAGTATTTTAGATATTTGAAGAAATTAAAAAATAAAAAATGAGAAAGCAATCTAAGGTAGTGTTTGAAGTGCTTTCTAAAAGTTAATCTGACATAATTTTCCAGATCTATCTTTTGGCAAATAAGATAGGTACATAGTCTTGAAGAGAAAGATGGCAGTGGTAGAAAGAGAATAAAAATACAAGCACAACTATGTATCTGTCTTTCTGCTTATCCTTTCTAACTATCATTATGTTATATATTTCAGACTATATTTTACATAGAATTAAAACTATTTACTTTATTATGACCACTTGAAAACAACTAAATATAAAATTGCACTTAATTTAAAATAATGGTTCCTTCCTTAATAATGTTTGCTTTGTACAATAAGATATTACTATGGCCAAATAATAATTTGTTACTGGTGGGCTTAAACGATATTCAACCATCAAGTATGCATTATTATATCATGAATCAGATCGTTATTTTTTTATTCTATTAGATCCAAATCAGAACTTTTTACTTACTAATGGATTTTTATCTGAATTGATCAACTATTTTATGACCTCCCAAACATTAAAACTTAGAATCATTTCTTTATGTAGTCTTATAAAATTCTAAGTAAAGTTTCGAATGCTGTATATGATTAAAAGCAATTTAACAGGTATAAAACTATAAACGCACACATAAAAATTTAATTTAACGCGCAAATTAATTCCAGCGACAAATACTTACAAACTATAACCTTTATTGTTTGTTATATTTTCTCTGAATTATCTATCACTTTACACTATCTTTTGTTTAATGAAACTTGATTTTGTTTTAGTTTTGTCGAGTTCAATTAATGTACGTAAATACATAATTCATTTATTATATGCAATTGCACCATTTAATTAGATTTCAAGTTAAAGCGTGACTCTGATTTCGATTCTTATCCAACTTATCCTAGTGGGAGTCTAATGAAAACTTTTATTTTAAACAAACCCACTGTTATAAAAGAAATATAAATGTAAATAAATAAGTAATAAAAATAAAAACTTGATATCTATGTAAAGTATTATTTTTGACGCAATTAAGGAGTGGGGTGTGTGGTTATTATAAATGAAATGGCCTTGATTTTATATTATCTTTAGTATTATCAATCGGATCTCCAAAACGTCTCAGGTATTTTACTTTTTAAAATTATTTATATATGATTTTAATAGTACTCAGATTATATAATAATTCAATAGCTCAAAATATTAGAAATGACTAATAGAAAGTTCAACATTTACGTCTATACTTTGTAACTGTTTTAATTCTAAATTACTATATATATATATACTAGATTAGTTGTTTTATATTACATAAAAACTGATTTTAAGATAGAAGTGATAACAAACATTATTATAGAACGTAGAGAGTTTGTAATAGTGGACATAAGAGATTATTAGTGTCATGATTAATGGTACTGTCCGCAATCCAAAAATCTGGGTTTAAAATCAAGCTGAGTGAATCTTGACATTTTCAGATCACACATAGATTTAGAATATTTTTTGAATACAAAGAATATAGTCACTTCACTCATATATTTAATAGGAATCCAGTTATATTTAAAGAGAGTATAAAGATCCAGGCTCACTTTGCTTTAACCATGTTGAGGATAAAAATAAAAAATAAGATAGCAATATAATATAGTCTTCACTACTAGTGAATGAAGCACTACTGTTCATGATTTCTTCATTATCTATTTATGAGCAGATACTATTGGTTATTTTAATGATATGAAGAAAATAATTGTTAAGATGACATTGGTTTAAAAGCATAATTAGAAGAGAATAACATATCTGATTAATGTCCTATTTTGTTACATCTATCTTTCTGCTTATTTTCTCATTGTCAATCTGTTAATTCAAAGTATTTGCCTCACTAGAAAAGACTGTTATATTTTATATACATGTATGCTTTCACAATGTTTTGCTTCTTCAGTGTAAAAAAGCTTGTAAAAATTAAACAAGAAAAATTTGGATTCCTCATGTAACACATTTTGCAAGGAAAAAAATAAATTAATATATAGTATTTAATAAATGCATTGATATTACATGTTTGCTGAATTAACTTTATATAATCATACTACCTCAGTTGTTCAAACCAATATATTTTTCTAATATATTTTTTCAGCAGAAACTTGAAATATTAGCTGTATTCACAACAAAACAATTTAAACTGGAAGCGACCTGAATTACATATAATGCATCTTTCTTATTTTGTAAAAAAAAAAAAAAAGAAATAATAAAAAAACTTTGTGGGATGTTCAACATATTTTTAAAATAATATTAGGGCTTATTAAAGTTTGTGACGAAATTCTAAATATTAAGATACTTGAAGAAAATATGTAAATAAAATGTCATAGAATGCAACCTACCAATAAGACTGATAAATATTGCTTAATCATCATACTCTATTACCTGGATACTATTATTTATCTTCAAACCAGTATTAACTTGAAGAAATGAGAACTTGAACTGGACTTGTGCTTAGAGACTTCTGCATTTGGTAAAAATTAAATGGATTAATCATAATAAATAATGTATCAAATTTTATATATTTTTAGAATTATGCTGATTTATATTTAAATTTATAATAGAAGATGAATCAAACAGAATAACAAAGTACTATAAAAACTTAGTTTTCTGAAAAATATGAATTTTTAAAATAACTGCATTTTTATTCATTATAACATATTTTGAAAATTTATATTTATTAGTTGCAAATTTTTACTTTTGACTGCGAAATTAAATTTACCATCAAATTTTATAATAAATAAAAATAAATGAAATATATTATATAAATATGTATATATAACAGAATACCTCCATTGTTTTAATACATATTGAATATTCGAGATTAAGACTTATGCCTCTGTACAATAAATATTTTAAAATACTCTCTAACCCAGCATAAGACGATAATTGTAAATATTTATATATAGTAGTATGAGTCTTAATCTCGAATATTATATACATATATTAAAGCAATGAGTGTATTCTATTACATGTTTTCGTTAGCTGAAATAGGTGTTGATAGTGTTTAAATTGAGAAAACTCTCAGGCACGTCAACTATTGAAGGAAATCAATTTGAAATATAACTAGGTACATTTCATGATTGATTTAAATATTCATCCTTTCTAACTACAAACTTCTATAAGGAGGTAAAATAGGACATGTCTGGGGTTTTTTTTTTTTGTTATTTTATGCTCGATTAAAGAATATATACAACAAAATATTTTTATTTCAAATTACTAATAAAAATTACTTAATAACGACTATAGCTTAATCTAATTTTACATTCCTAATAATTGAAGTAAACTACATAAAACTTTAAATTATAATGCAGTACTTCATATTTATAAAATAATTTTGAAAAGCAGTCTTTTTAATAAATAGCTACTGCATAGCCAAAAGTCCTTATAGAAAGATAAAACAATCCTCACCAGGCATCCCAATTTTAGAGGGATGAAGTTTTATTTTCCATAGTTGTTTTACCTTCTAGCTAAATATATTAGGTAGTCATTTGCCAATCCTTGTTTGATAGTTAACTGAAATGGCTGTTGATTAGTTAGCTATGAGAAAAAGTATTTTGGAAAAAAAATTCACTTAGCACAAATTCAAATTTTAGATTTAAATATAGTAGCCTGTTGAACTACATATGCACTATAAATTTTTTGAGAAAATAAACATATCTAATCTTTAACTTACTATTGTTGTCAGTCTGTGAAAAATATTTTCTCATATTTTTTTACAATATATATATATAGATTTTCATCAAACTTAAATTGCACATGACATAAAAAAATAAATTCAAGTTGTCATTGACCAAAATATCTTCGTGGGGGTCTTGTAAAAAATCTTAATTTAAAAATGTTTATTATTGTAATGAACATCTTTAAATTAAATATTTTCAAATTCTGTATACTAAATAAATATTTAAATTAGATATCCAAGTGACAGCTGGATGATATAATGAAGACTAGACATTGAATAATAGGTTTGTCATATGCTTATTATTGCTATCAGAATCTGCAAAGTTTCACAGACAATTTATATTTTATAATTACACTTAGCCTATGACAGACAGTACCATTTCAGGATTCTATGGGTAATAAAACCAAGATCAATCAAAAATGAAACAACACTTTTTTGGAATTTTAAATGAGAGACATGAACAGTTAAAATAGTGGGGAAATATCACTCTTAATGAATTTTAAACTAAATAGGAAGGGCAACTTAATAAATAAATAAACAGGACTCTTTGTGATTTTAAAGTGAAATAACCAGGAAGCTCAAATATTGGGAAAATAGTATTTTTTTCTGGATTCTAATTCATCCAGTAGATAAAAGGCACTCTAGCTGGCATCCTTTTCAGTTCCGTCACTAGGAGTTGAAAAAAAAGAGACAATTTATTCAATAAACAAATACATTGTATTTTCTGTTAGATAAACTTTGCATTATTTTGCTTTCCAAAATAAAAGAAACAAAGAATTCAATTAGTCAAGCAGTATTCTGAATTTGTCTAAATTAATAATAAAATTACCAAAATTGAGTTTTAATTTTAGTTTGGAATGGTAATAAGAATTGTTATAAAAATGGGATTATTAAGGGTTCAGGATGTGAGACAAATATATGAGATAAATAAAAGAAGTAATGAAAACTACCCAAAATTCATATTATCTAAAGACATACATGCACAAATTGTTGATTAAATTATAAGTTATCTCCAAGATTAAAATGATAGTTGCTTTAAAATATAGATCTTATTCTAATAATATTCCTGAGAAAATTGATGTTCATTTTTAAAATTATTCACTGTATGTACTAAATTTCAATAGTTATTAGGTACTAATATGATAATTTAGACTTTCCAGAAAATCATATTGCTGAAGTGTTAAATTATCTTATTATAGATACAAGTATATTCCCAAGTTTACAAAAACAATAAATCTTGTTATTAATAATTTGTATTTTAGAAATATGGCATTTTTGCTAGGCAAAATAATAAATTAAATGTGAAGTATCATAATAAATATAGACATTTGAAAACAGGAGCTCAGTGATTGACAGTAAAGCTTAAAAATGATAGGTGTATTAAAACAACAAAGAAAATACAGATATTCATTAATCATTTGCAACTCTAAATCTTTTTTGATGCACTAAAAAACATAGATTCTTAGGAATGGTATCACAATCTTAGTAAATCTAGCAATAGCATTATCTTTTATGGTGACAATCATATTTTCACCAGATGAGAAGAGTATTTTAAGTATCTTTTGAATAATGGTACAGAAATTGAAATAATGACTTTTAATGATATGTCCATTTTATTTATTATTTAGTTTTGAACAAAGATATACAAAACAAATTTTTATAATCTTAAAACAGGAAGACTGTATATCTTGATGATATACCTGGAGAAGTTTTAAAATATGGTTTAAAAATATTAGGATTTTTTTAAACAATATATAGTCTCATAAAATATGTTTCTAGTATTACAATTTTTTTAAAAAATAGAACAGATATAGGTGTCATAATTTTCATGCAATATCATTAATGTTCAATACACCAAATGTATTTTCCAGAATTTAATTGAGTAAGTTTTGTTCATTCATAAATGAATGCTTATCAGAATGTAGTTTTAATGACCAAAAAATGCTGTAGGCATGTTTTGTGAAGTCATCCAAATGCAAGAAAAGTGTTTGAAGAAAGAGTGATTTATATATTATTAATTTGTTCAAGGCATTTAACTCAACATGGTATTGTTTGAAGTGTGACCATTAAAGTTTATTCATAATATACATTTCCTCCATGGTGGTAACAAAGGAAGTGTTATAACTACATAACATAATCTAAGGCATTTGAAAAGAAAATTATTGTTAAACTAGGTATCTATTACAACATTGTTTTTGATTTTTTTGACAATAGTTTTTGAAATTGTTTATAGTTGGCTTAATAAAACACAGATGAAGATGTAACACAGGTTTAATGATGGAATTTTTATTTTGAATAAGTTAAAAGATACAAAAAAAATGATCCTGAATTCTGGATTCACAGTATACTGATGGCTATGCTATTTTTGACAGTTCAAACAATGATTTAAAGAATATACTTAATGTTTTAAATGCAGCATATAGAGGCTTTGGTTTAATAATTCGTGTTCAAAAATTTTAAATCTATAGCAAGTTATAGTTTGGATTGTTATTATTAAACTTGAGAATGTAAAATAATTTAATTATTGATTATTTTTTAAATAGAAAGATAAACTTAGATGTTGAAGTAAAGCCTTACCAAGTTATAAGATAGGGTATTTCATCACAAGAAAATAACTAATACAAATAAATTAGTTATGAAGAGAGCTATTACTTTATCTAATTTTTTGTATAGAAGTGACACTTAAATAATCTATCAATGAGTTTTACTTAAGAATTCTCTAACTCAAACTTTCACATGACCCACCACCCTCAGTGTCATCTCATATTGCTGACCCACCTGATCACACACATGTTGAAAAAATAAATAATCACCAATATATATATCATCATCATCATCATTATCAACCATTATCAATCCACTGCAGGATATTTCATGCTAAATCAGCAATAATCAGTTGGTCTAGATTAGCTGTCTCCACACATATATACAATCAGTGTTCAGCTTTATATTAACATAGCCAATCTTCATATTTTAATGGACAGGATTCAAACTACTCCAACTCACAACTCTTCAGCCTTTCATTTCATTGAAAATCTGATGATGGAATGTTCAAAACCCATGTTAGTGCCAAGGTTGTCCTCCTACCCATGTTGACATATTAGTCATTCTGACCCCTCATGTGTGATCAGGTGGGTCATGTGAAAGTCTGTGTTCGAATCCTGCATATATTACATATATAAATGCAGGTTTAAGCCTGTACAATGTATTAAGAATTCTCTGTAAAATTTTGAAAATGGTGATCTCATAAAATCAATCAATATTTTCTTGAATTTACTGGATGTGATATTATAGAGTCAACTATTGTTAAATCACACTGTTGTTTGATTGGACATGTAAAATGAATGAACAAATCAAGTTTTTTTCAAAAGATTTTTTTATGGTAAGTGTAAATATGTTTTTTTTTATGAAAGAAATATATCCTGTTTATGTTATAAGGATTACCTCAAATATATTCTAAAGAAGTGAAATGCCAATTGTTTTTATTTGAAAGATATAGCCCAAAATAGACTACATGGAAAATCAATGATTATACCTGATATTGCAGTATTTCAGAATGAAAAGTTTTCTGTAGAAGAAAATAATAAAATAACATCACAAGATGTCATGTAAATATCATAATGGCCCAATATGTTTTATATGCTGTTATATTTGTGTTTCACATAATGAATTATGTAATCATCATAAAAATTATTTCTATTATGACTTGTTTTAATTTTTTTTCCTCTCAGAATTAGTATGGCCATATTATTTTTGTGAGTAACTGTTGTGTGGGTATGTGCAAATGGTATATACTTTAAATATAGTTATTAATAGTGAACCAATCGATGTCTAATCATCATCGATGCTTCATGTGTCACCATCTACACTAACCTCCTAGGGGTCCGCAATTTAGACCCTGCTATAAATATATGCTATTCACTCACACACTGTATGCCGAATCATTCTAAAGATTAGTGAAATTAATCTTTGTTTAGTAAAAATGAAACAGTAGTTTGAGTGATGTGTATATATATTTTGACTAAAGCAATAATTTTATTGCTGGAAAATACATTTGTAATTATTTTTATATCTGTGTGCATTTAATGTAACAACAAAGAAAAAAATGGGGAAGGCTTGAAATACTGAAATTATCTTTGGTCAAATCGTTGTCTATAATTAAAATTTATAAATCTTAATTACAATCAAAAAAACAAATTGTTTATCAGTTGTTTCCAAATCTTTCAAAACAGTTAAAAATGGTATTTCAGGCCTTATCAACTGAAAATATTTTGCTAATTAAATGTTGCTTTTTTTTTAAAGGGATTACAGAGATAAGGTTGGTAGATGAGATTGCATTCTGGGCAGTATTAAAATGTTATAAAAGGGACCACAGAACAAAGGAAGTCAGTTCAGTTTACCTTCAGTTCGTAGTTAAGTTCAGAGGAGTTTAGTCAGTTGAGTAAGCCAACGCAAGTTCTGCGCGATGAATTTTGAGTAGTGGAATCTAGCACCTTTTTCTTCTTCTCTCGAAGAACTGTCTGCCTACAAGTGCCATGTTCCATCTGGCCGACCATACAACATGATTGCTTCCGACTGCTGATTGCTAATGACGCCGCCATGCTGTTTTTTTTCTTAGGTAACCTTTTAACATAGAACTGCCTTTATAAGTCAATACTTTTGTAATCTATAGTTCAACCGTCATGTCTTAATTTATATATTGTTTTATAAGCTTCTGTTAATTTTGCTTTTAAACTCTCTCTCAGTAATCTTTTATTAATATCATGTATTTTAACTTACCTTTCACGCTTAATTAAAAAATATATAAATGTGTGTGATTCCATTAAGATTTCATATACTTTGTTTAATGTATAGATATAATTTATTTTCTTTAATGTGCCAAAATCGCTAAATTCGCGAGTAAGGGGGGAAATAATTGTTTTATTTGGGAAAAGGGTGGGCTTTATTTAAAACTTATCAATAGAGTTTTGTCTATATTAAATAGAAATTGCTCGCGAGTTTGGTTTCATTTTAAATTCGTTACTCTTAAAGTAAATTAAAAACTTTTACTGTGGATGAATTTTGCTTTAATTTTCTATTTTAAAAAGATCGTGAACTTTCTTATAATTAATCCATTCCTTTTTGCTGGTGCCTGAAGGGCAAATTCCACCAGTTAATACGTATTTGGGAATCGATTCTTTAAATATAAATGTGGTTAGTTTAATAATATTGTAAATAGAAGCGTTATTATTCATTATGATTAGATAAATGACTCAGAATTGGAAACAGATTATTGCGCGAGAGGTTAGACCATTTTCAAACTTTAAATGATATTATAAAATTATAGAAACGCTGCTGGCATATATTTTCTTTTCTGATATTTTATCTTTCCATTTCTTGATCGTTTTATTATTGGGGACGTCGAAAGCATGAAGCTCCCGTCCTTCTTTTCAAAATCGTTCCTAACCAGAGACGCTACTCTCTGTTGAATGTAAAGTTTAAGAGGATTATGTGCTGCAGATGGCAGTACATAAGGATCTGGGGTCTCATTCTCAGCCTCTACTTTGATATCGCTCCGCCAGAAGGTGCGGACATATCCAATCTAAGTTCATTTCAAAGTATTCTTTTAAATGATGAAATATCCACAATCGCCATGAGGCCTTATTTTCGTTATTGTATGCTAGTACCGTTACTTTGCTTATTAACTTGATCATTTGTCTAATCTTAGTAAAGTCGCAATGATGTGTTAAAGATAAAGATTCATTTCGTAAAATACGTTCAGTATGTTGATCTAAAAACTGCTTTTCTTTAAAAAGCTTAATCGATTCCCAGAGACGTAAATCAATTTGTATAATTCATTCTCGTAAATATTTCGCATTGTTTGTTCCTTATGTATACTTAGTCTAGAGACACTATGTCCAAACAATGCCTATCAAACATATGTGATGATTTTAAGATTGTAAATAAATGATTGAGACCGTACATTTATATTTATTTGTCAAAATGATTAATGTTAAATTATCGTGTATCTTTCTGTAATCCGAATCTGTTCCGATCTTGTAGATTGTTTGTACATCCACAACATTTTATTTGTAAACACTTGTAAATTGACATATTAACCCCGCACAACTTATAACACATTCTATAAAATGGTATTTATTCAATTATTGATGTAATGGGGATTTTATGAAACAAATCCCAAGTTTTCAAAATGTATAAGATCCCTCCAAGCGTGAAACAATTTTGTAACATATATATGCGTTTTCTACATTTATTAAATATATATATTCATGTAAATCCTGGTTTGTTTTGAATTATTAGTTTATAGTTAATATTTAGAACTATTTTCGTTGGCTAAGAGCTTAGCATTAATAAATAAGTATAATAAATGTAATTCCTGGGCTACTCCGACCTCGATCATCATCATCAGTCTGATCTTATGCTCCACCGCTCTGCTTATGGGCACGGATTTAAAATAATTTTACTGTGTCATCAGAATTGTTGTTGTTCATTGGGTCAGAGATTCGAAGAATAGGCAAATAGGTTAGAATTCAGGATTGTTCCAGACCTGTGTATCTCGAGCATGATCGGATTCGAGGTACTTTTGCTTAGGATTTGGAACCTTGTTAAGTGAGCATACTGTTTTGACCGGTACAATAGTTTATGGAATTAAAATTGCTGGACAGGTTATACTGGATATGTCCAAATGTCAAAGTATATAGCATTATTCAAAGTAATGCTAAAATGAGGATTTTAAAAAGTTGTACTCACAAATTATGTAAAAAACATAGTATACTGTTCTTGCTAAGCTAATTGATTATTTATTATAATTTTTGTTTTTATTAAAAATACAAATGTCACTATTTGTGTATGCATGTCTGAAACTCATAAAATGCATACTTAGTCCACACTTCACATTTTCCATTGATTTTCAATTTTTATAAAAATATTAAATTGAAATATCTAATGAGAACCCAATCAGCTTTGAAAGATAATAGCATCTCATTATTTATATTGCTTTTGCTTTTATGCTTCTGATAAAATCTATATTTATGAAAGCTAAATGGTGTTAACTTAAATTGAGGGTTCTATTTGCACACGCAAAAATATATTTCTGTTTTTTAATTTTAAAAAAATTATTGGTAGGTTTTTTTATATCAATAATTGGCAGTTGTGGCCTAAAATGTTTACTAATTTCATATCATCCTTCAAATCTAGTTCTTTATTTAAACTTTAAACAGTTGGCACAGTATTAATGAAGATAACTGGATAATAATTGCATAGATAGTATAATATGTTACTGGCAAAAATTTATATCAATGAAACAGAAATTTTATGTTTAATAGTTGACTCTTTAGTATAGCAAGTTTCTGATGATTACAGGTCTTAATGATAGAGTAACTTTCTGCTGAATAAGTGTTGTAATGGTTTAATACTAAGCTGGTGAGTATTTGTCTTAGTGTTGGAGCAACATGTTGGTTATTATATGTCTCAGTTATTAAAAAAATTGCTCATTTATAGTCTCAGAAGTATAGTTAGTTTTCATTGAACAGTTAGCATACTAAAAAAGTGCTGGTGAGCTGTTAGTTCATTGGTAAAGGCTTATTACAGAGTCATTGTTTTTATGATAGAGACATCTGCTGAACAGAAATCCACTCTTTTGTAAGTGACTCAGTGACATTTTTTTTATTAATGAGCATTTGATCCAGTAGTATAATGATAGTAAACTATTGTCACAATAATAGAGTAGTTATTTAGTGAAGAGATAATTTAGTAAAAATAATTTTGATAGCAGTGTCTATTTTCATTGATTATAAAAAGAAAATGTATAATTTCACTTTTAAATTCAACCTGGATAAAACTATAACATTTTATGAGTGATAAATATAATAAATGGAAAATCAAAAACACAATTTTTATAAATAGAATAAAAAAACATTCATATGTAAGTGCAAATATTAAAATTCATGAATTTTTGGATATCATATGATGGCATTTATTTCCACAAAATTAAAAGTGTTTAATAATTGAAAGTGATTACTTTTGAGTTTTTTATATAATTGCCATGGTGAGAATTTATTATCAACAAGTTTATTTATCATAATGTCAATTTGAGCTATATACAAAAATTTATAATCTTTTAAGCAGCAATAGTGGGTGAAAAAAAATCTATCTATCTTTTTTAAACATATGTTAAAATCCTAAGTAATATCATTAGCAGACAAAGAATCACATCTTTTTAGGTGATACAAGATAAGAGAAAATAATTACAAATGCTGTAAATTAATTTAATTTGTTACAATTGTTTCTCCAGAATAGTACTTAATTATATATAGTTTTAATTAAATATTTTCATTGGTTTCTAATGATACAAAAAATGGACATTGAGGCTTTATATTCATGTAAACAATGTGAGACAACTTTACCTTTGCTGTTACTAAAAAAATATCAATTCTTAATTGGCAGTCCTAAAGCTAAACAAGTTTTCTCCAATAAACTGGTATAGCTCTTTTGGGTAAATGTGAGTTTTCAAGTAGACCAAAATGGCAGCCCATATTTTTGATAAACGCACAGTTATGAGGGTCTATAATTTACTGAAGATATCTTAGTTGTTAAATTAAAACAAAATTAATAAATTGATTGTTAAATGTAAAAAAAGAAATAAATTGCTTTGTTTCAATTTTTTTAATTTTAATCTTTTTAGTGTCAGGTTTGATTTTAATCAAATTGGCTTTAAAAAATGGTAATTTTTATGTTATTGTAGAGAATTTATGCTCATTTTAAAGCTTAAAATGTATCGTATGATGCTGCCTTCTCTAGAATTATTTTACAAGTAAAAAATCAATAATATTTAAATTTAAAGTTTTAACAATGAGTGAAGACTGGCTTTTGAAAACACTGATTGGTTGTTTCTCATTTTGAAAAAAAGGGAGTGCTTGTCAACAACTTTCACCACTCCAAGTTCTTTGTTTTGATTTTCAAAATGAAAATGAATGCTTTATAGTATTTTTTAAGTATTTTTTTTATATATTATAAGTTATTTTGATAAAATATGCTAAAAATATAATTATTTTAGAAAAATAGTTAATATTTTAGTAAAAATTATTTTCTTTTACACAAATGTAAATTGAAAAAGAAATCAATGACGTAGGAAGAATTTTCTAATAGCTTACGAACGTTTATTTTAGTTTCACTGCTATAGAATATTTTTATAATTATAAAATTTATTTTTTAAAAAACTTTCATTTACTTTCATAATCTGACAAATTATTAATTTGCTTTTTACAAATGAAACTAAAATGAATCTAATATTAAAAGATGAATATTTTTATGGCTGATTCTGTAATTGACCAATCAAAGGTTTAGAACTTTAATTCACTCAGCCAATGTGTATTTTGAACTATGAAAAGAATAACATGGGAAGTGGCAAGACAATTTTAACCTTGTTATATTTTGATTTGATTCAGCATGTTTCTTTTTCTCAGCATTTTTTTTTTTTGGTAAATTGTCATAATGATAAAAATTTAGGATCTTTCTATCACAGAAAATGATACAGTAGACTATTTCCAAAGACATAGGATACTGCCTTCCTGAAAGCAAGCATTAATGATCATGATATAACTGTATGCTGCCAAATGAATAAAATGTAAATATTCTACTTATATTTTGTTTCATTTTTCTGTTAATAAGTTAATCCAAAAAAAGATATAAACTATAAATATGGCAATTAATTTTTCCAACAATGATTTCCTTTTTAAAAATAACAGCAATAAAAAATAAAATGTAAATATGAAATATGAAGTTTCCAAGTAGGCATTTGTGTAAACATTTTTGGGCTTCTAAAATTATAAATTTATCAAAAATTTGGACTGTCATTTTGCTTTACTTGATAATTCACAAATATCCTTTATTTATGAATTTAAATAGAAAAAAAATGGAGATCCCTTTTTACTTGTACCTAAAATTCTGATAAGAATATAAACCCAAATAGCGATTTTTATAGATATGAGAATTTAGGAGTTCAAATTTTTTTAACCTTTTTCTCAATGAATTCTAGATATTAAATTAAATGTTTTATAGGTTTATAATGATGTAACCAATGAAAACTAAAATATTATATACATCTAAACAATCAAAGATAACATAGCATATATAACTCTCTAGGAAATATGAATTATTAATTACAGGATCTCAAAAAAATGTATGACCTTCTGAATCATTATACTATAAAAATAGCTATTGGAATTTAAATCCATGTAATAACTTGGGTTTGAAGTAAAAAAAAGAATCTTTCTTTTCTTCTATTTGATCTCATGACAAAAATATTATACTAAGCTACTACAGAAAACTTTTTTATTTTTAGGACTGATAATTACAATTGGTAGTTTCCTAGTAACATTAAAAGTAATTTTATTTCTGGCTGTTTACATGGATACAATATTTTAATTTCAATTGTTTATATCACTACAAATCCATACAAAATTTTAATTTAATATATACAACTTTCTGGGGAAGATGAATTATTAATTACAGAATTCCAAAAGAAGATATGAGCTTTAGAATTCTTATATCTATAAAAATAGCTGACTTTGCTATACAAAGACATTAAAAAACTTGTTTAGTCTTAAGGTTGTCACTTAGTAATTTGTAGTTTTCTATTTATATCAAAAGTAAAATTATTTCTGGTTGTTGTATATGAATATAATTTTTTAGGTTTGCATTGTTTATATCACTATAATTTCGTAAAAATATTTAACATACATAAATACAAGGTTGTATGTGACAAGTTTATTATTCATAAAATATTTTTTAATTGTTAGAGTTACAAACTAAATTCCATGCATGCATATTATTTTGGATAAGATTTACATCAGCCTTCAGTTGAACTGTCTTCCAAACACTTTCTTATAGTTTAGAAATAATAATGAAGACTGCATTTACTTAATGGGTGGTGAGAGTTTAGATTATTTTATTTCTTGTATTATTCTCTAATTAGATATCAACAAATAAAGGATGAGTTACTGGAATATCTGTAGGTCAGTTATCTGAAATAAAAATCTTAATCCAAATTTTTAAACTGAAAAATATTTTATCTATATAAATTCCTACTATAGCTTATAGGAATGGCAGATAGATGCATTTTTCTCACTCTGTGAGATCTGTATTCATTTTTTATATATCACATAAGTTTTATATTATCAGTTTTGAATTTGGATTAGTCTATCAATTGTTTCTTAAATAATTACTATCATGCTTGAAACTTGTCAATAAAATTATATATTGAATTAATGCATTCAAATGCCTTTTAGTAATTCATTATTTAATTAAAGTACAAGATGCTATATAATAGCTAAATTCTACATATTTAAACATAACAGTGCAAGACTCAAAATCAATTACAAGCTAATCTTCATCAGCTATTCCAAGGTTTACCATTTCTAACTACAAATCAAAATAGAAGTTTACATTGTCATGATTCATAATACAGTATTTGCCTATATAATAATCTCACATAATGAGATGTATTCATGTTATAAAATATAATTCTGTATTGTATTAATTACATATTTGGTTATAAAATTAAATGTACATAAGTGAAGTGTGCTTACATATATAGTTCAATATATAAAATAATAGCCAGAAAGCATATTTCAGATTATATATTACATGCAAGTCATTAAATGGAATAGAAAGTTAGCAGTCAAATAAATATATGGAAAAAAGAAAACATAAGAACAAACATAGTTTGAAATATCACCTAGTGAGTCATTCTTCATGTACATTTGAGCAACAATTTTCTGAGAAATCTAATAATTGAAGAGGTCTAAAAGAGTTATTGATAATTTTAAAAGCAGAATGAGTTTTCAGATAGCTGGATTATAGTTATACATAAAGTTCATACATTAAATCACTGCTCATGTAGCAACAGAAGAAATGGTATTTATTTACAAAGGCTAAGGATAGAATAAATAAATATTATAAAGATAACATTATATTTAGATTAAATACATATTCATGTTTATAATAAGATTGCACATCTTCAAGTGATGCCAGTCATTATTTTCAGAAAATATAATAAAATAACTACTCAGATAGTGAAATAAAAGTTATCATGCAAACATAACTTGATGCTTTGTAAATGACTTCCATCTACAATAAAATCTTGTTGACATGATATCTTCATCGGGTAGCAGCAATATCATCATAATATGGTCATTGTTTTGTCTATATACTTTGTTATTTTGTCAGTGATATTGTCATAATGCTGTTATATAATATAGATATATCAATTCTTTAAATAGGCATAGTTCTGTTGGTTTGAGATTATGATCACTCCTAATAGTTATCTCAACACTAAAGTATATACCAAATAAAAAAGATGAACTTTAATAATAATGATTCAAGGCTGATTTCAAAGCCAAATAAAAGTTCCATTAGAAGACAGTTGTGCTTAAACATTATTTCATTTTTTAAAACAATTGGTAAAATAAATGACTCAAAACTTCATAGTAAAATAATAAAAAAATTCCACTCATCAATTCCTTTTTCAGTGACAAACTCACAGAATAATGCAAAAGTCATTCATATATATTATTCTCAACAAATAGCAAAGCATTCTTATTCATAAAAGTCTACTTGCTTTCAATATATATATATATATATATAAAAGATTGTTCTATCACAGGTTAAATCTGAAAAATAATAAACCACTTCAAATAGTCACACATATATTTCAGAGGGTATTAATAGTTTTTGTTGTTTCCTAAATAAATTTTCAACTATATGTATCTTATATATATATATATATATAAATCTGTCTTCTCACCCAAATAAGTAATGTATTACTTTGAAAATTTACTTCTGTTAATAGCACATTTTTTATGTCTCTGTTGAGTTTTAAATCTCTTACATTATTTTATCTGAAATGAGACAGATATTAACTCCATTATTTAAACATAACTTTATTAATAGCAAATTATATACAATTATTAACATATGTGCAAAACAAAATTATGAAATACAATATATGCAAGCATAACAAATATTATTGCTGTTTTAAGATAGATAAAAAAATAATTTAAATTTAAAGAAAATAACATCATTTGTAAGCTGTGTATATAATTTATTTACAATTAATACACTTTATATATAACTGCATTAAAGAATAAGCTTGTGTTTTGTATAGTATTTATAGTACGAATTAAAGATGAAATAATGTATGAGAAAAATATATTTCCAAATTTTGTTCATAGTATTTCTACATATGAATTTGAAAATATATAAGTACAAGTTAAATCTTTTTTTTTTTAAGAATATTGTATTTCTATTGTCAGAAATCATAAAACAACAAGCAAGGGAAATGGTCGAATAATTAAATTGCCATTGAAGAAATAAAAAACATTAATATTTTTCTTAAGCAATTGGTTGCGATTAATTATTTATTCATGAAATATAAGAATTAAAATGATGAGAAGTATTGTCAGGTTTAATATATTTGTATAGTGTATCTTCTGAATAATTATTACATAAGACATGGTGGGTTCAAGATATAATTTAAACCTGTTAATGAGTAAATATTTTATAGGAATTGTACCTATTTAAAGGTTATACAGATTTTTCAACTATGACTGATGAATATATATGGTTTAAAGTCTATTTCAAGTTGATTGACTATAAATGTTTATTAGGATATTTAATTTATTTAAATTTCTAGGTAGGACACCCACTACATATTCAATATTATATTAGTTCATCATATATGCTTACTTCATATCATGATCAGTGAAAAAAGGATGACCTGGATTTGGAAATAAGTAAACCAGTGGTATAGATAGGGAAGTGGGTTTTAGAATTTGCTGAATTAAGGTTGTAGTGTGTATTTTAGCTTGAATATAGAATATATTAGATTAAGAACCTTTTACCAATATGAAAACAAGCATTTGTAATTGATAGAAGATGTAATGATGATCACCAGATTTAAGACTTTGTTCTAGACATTAGCTTCTAACAGTAGTTTTCATAAAATCTATTCATTGATAATAGCATTAATGGTACAAATTTTCACTAAAGGATGAAGTATTTTTGAAT
Organism: Epiperipatus broadwayi; assembly: GCA_028023455.1. Taxonomy (NCBI): domain Eukaryota; kingdom Metazoa; phylum Onychophora; class Udeonychophora; order Euonychophora; family Peripatidae; genus Epiperipatus; species Epiperipatus broadwayi. Next base: position 378,645 of record JAQFVV010006534.1, on the reverse strand, counting down.
AGAAGCCTATTCTTTATATTAAACTTGTTGACAATGAAATGGTTTAAATGAGATTTAAGTGATTATATAAATTGATTGGAATTCCAGAACAGGTTAAATAAGTCCCTGTAAGGAATGATAGATATCAGTTACATGAATAACTTGCAAACATGACTTATCTTGTAACTCTTAGATTTGCAGTGTACTCCTCTAAAGCTTGTTATTAAATTATGAACTACCATCTGATGGAAATTTTTCCAGACTTTTCATTTCATGGGCAAAATTCATTTTCAGATGAGCTAGAGATTCAAAAGACCTTTTAGCACAATACTATCTAAATATTTATATCTCTCTAGGTGGGAAAAGTTTATAACGATAATGAAATGTCTCATGAAAAAGAAGCATGGCTCTGTAAAGAATATATATTTAATAAAAAGACTAATGTACTGCATATATATTTACAATTTTGTAACAAGTTTTGGAGAAGTGTGCTGTAAATTTGAGGATTTGGTTGATTAGTAGTATATCTCAGACCCACTCGTAAAATAATCACGTTTGATAATTCTAGTCATGATTTTACTGAAACCCATTTGTTTTTTAAAAATGACTAAAAATAGTTTTTTAAAAAAAAAATTAACTAAAAATTTGTTAACATTTAAATTTGATAAAAATTTTAAATTCCATTCTGCTTTCTTAATATATATTCACTTAAGATATAATATACAGTTTCTAAAGAACAGCGGAAGGTCAACCGCAAGCTAAACGTTCCCTAATAATATAGTTATAGCTACTTATTAAAGTCTATTTGGAGAAAACATTTAAACAAACTCCTATAATCAATGGTTGAAAAGTTAACAATGAATTTGTTTATCAAGTAAAATATAAAATGTTTGACCGTTTATCTACATGTATGTAAATTTATATTTATATACACATACGTCATTCAATGAAGATAATATCTTTAGGTGAATAAGTTCTTGTTTAGATTATTAGTAAATAATAATTAATTTACTAAATTATATCACTCTTAATGAAAACTCTGAGTAAGTAGCTAACCAAAAACGTGATTTTTATATTTTTACCTTCTGATTTATATTTAACCAGTAGGAAACATATATATATATTTATGCATTGCCTTAGGGATAAAATGAGTTTTTAATGTTTTTGAATATAAATAAAAGAATAAAAAAGAAAATTAGCTTCTAAAGAGCATACTGTTGGATTAAAATTTCCATTAACAGCTTCTATATTGAAGGGGAAAGCAATAGTCATTAAGCTGTGGTTCCAATAAAACAAAAACTTAGTATTTACTGAAATACTGGCTTATTATATATGAAATATATTGCAGAGGTGGCCAGCTTTTGTGCTCATAAGATCTACTTTTTATTTTTAAAATGTGTTGCGATCGATTTGTTGTCATAGGCAATCGACTTGGTGTCATAGGCGTAGTCTAAGTGGAGGGAGGTGTGAAATACATACTATATATATCTACCTAGTAAAAAATAAAAATTATTTAACGAGCCAAAAAACTCATTAAAGCAACCTGAGTAAATTATAACAATATTTATTAATGCAATTTAGCTACATTAAATCAAGATTAAAAATATTATTTTCAATAATGATATGGCTTATTGGACTTTACCTATCTAGAATTGAAAAAAAAAAAATTAGAACAAAAACAAAAATAACAAAAAAAAACTTGATTTGTTTCACTCGTTACCCGAGAGTTCTTGCCAGATTGGCCTCGCGATTGACCGGTGGATCACGATCGACTTGTTGGACACCCCTGATATATAGGGTATAGGAGCACAGATTTTCACACGACCCATAACTCTCCACTCTATCTCATAACAGTGATACATTTGAACACATATTTGTCGAAAAAATAAATAATCACCAATATATATGTATTTCATGCTAAACCAGCAATCATCAGTTGGTCCAGATTATCATCTCTACACATATATGTAATAAGTGTAGAGATAATAATCTGGACCAACTGATCATTGTTGGTTTAGCATAAAATATATATGTTGATGATTATTTATCTTTTCGACATATATGTGTTCAAGTGTATCAATGTTATGAGATAGAGAGGAGAGTAGTGCGTCGTGAAAAAACTTGGTATTGTAAATTATAAAAGTTTTAGAATAGTTCCTTTTATCTCAGCCGTGTTACTTCGAAGTTGTTTATTTCTAACATGTTTTCTAAAACTGATTAAACTGATTTAACTTTAGAAAAGGTAGTCAGATAAGAAGTACGGTTAAAGAAAAAAGCAGTTATTAAAATATAATTGAACTACCAATAAAATGAAAATTAATGTTTTTTTTCTTTAATAAAAGATATTTTAATTTATATTCTGCAAAAAAAAGATAACCAACTATCGAAAAAATTATATAAGATTTTGAAAAATAAATAATCATTTACTTAAGATTTTAATTGATCTTAGAAGAACTGTAAATGGAACATATTTATTTCCCATTTTGTATAATTTATGGATATCTCAATAGTGGCTGCAGAAAGGAGTTTGTTATTAACTGAAAGGAGACCCTTTGATTCCTCTTGGAGGCCTTAAAGGAACCGAGCAGGGCAAATTCCTAATGTCCACTCCATACGTTCTTGTCGTTGCAGCTGTTATTACTATGTGATTATTCACATAGTATACGAACATGGATGGGCTGCTCACCAACACGCATTAGCCAGCGTGGTGAGTTTATTGGCTTTTTGCCTCTGAGTTTAAGATCAAGAAATACCATGGTTGTTCTTCTCAGTGCCTGATAAGGCAGAATGAATGTTTGTGTAAATGATAAATATTTTTTCAATACATATATGCAATTATGACAGACAAAAATAAAGCATGGCCCTTATTCCCAGGAGGTTGTAAAGTCACCAACCAAGGCAGCGGTTGGTGGCCAAAGGTGGAGGATGCTAAGAATCCCCTGATTGCGAACCCAGGCTGCCATTTGATGATGACTTTTTATTTAGGTACTTACAACTGCAGATCACTTTCAAGTGAAGGAAGATTGCAAGAATTAGAAAAAGAACTGTCTTATATTAAATGGGACATTATTGGATTTTGTGAAGTTAGAAGAAAAGGTGAAAAGACAATAGATTTAAAAAGTGGACATATACTTTATTATAAAGGCACAAATATTGGAAATACAAGTGGAATAGTATTCATTATAAATAAAAAGTGGAAGAACAATATTGTGGAGATTGATGGTGTATCGGACAGAGTGGCAAGATTAGTTATACAACTTAATAGCAGATACCAAGTGCAGATAATTCAGGTTTATGCCCCAACAAGTTCTCATAGTGATGAGTAGTAGAATATTTTTATATGGATGTACAAATGGCTTTTGATCAGAGTAAACATTTTAAAATTGTTATGGGAAACGTTAATGCTAGAATTGGTAAACAAATGAAAGATGAAAGTGCTGTAGGTAATTTTGGTTATAGTAATAAAAATGAGAGAGGACATAGACTTGTGGAGTTTGCAGAAAAATAAAAACTTTACATTATGAATTCTTTTTTTGAGAAAAATGTTAAAATAAAATGGACATGGAAGCATCCAAATGAAGGTACAGCAGAATTGGATTATATTTTGACTAACAGGAAATACATATTTCAAGATTGTAATGTTCTTAATAAATTTAACACAGGAAGTGATCATCGATTAGTAAGGTGTAAGATACGTGTTAATGTAAAACTAGAGAGACAAAAATTATTAAGAAAAACAATATTTACAGTTGATATTCCTAATCTTCAGAAACATTCTAATGAATTTAAATTAGAACTTACAAATCGGTTTCAAGTATTAGTAGATTTTTATCATGATTCAGATTTGAATGAAATTAATATGAAAATAACTGATACACTTTTAAAAACTGCAACAAAGATAGCTGGTAGAAAAAAGCAGCAATTGACTAATAAAATTTCTATTGGGACTAGAGAACTTATGAAGAAAAGAAGGAATATGAAGATATACAAAAATGATGCATTAAAAAGAATTGAATATCTCGAATTTTGTAAAATGGTGCAGAAAAGAGTTGAAAATGATATAAGAAAGTATAACTGTGAACTAGCAAGAAAAGCTGTAGAAGAGAATAAAAGCCTCAAGAATGTTAAACAACATTTTGGTCTTGGTAGGAAATTTATTTCTGCAATAAGAAAAAAAGATGGAATTATTACTAAAAAGAGAGATGACATCATTAAATTGGTAGAAGAATTTTATCAAGAATTATATAGTAATAAAGAACAAGTACCTCCTATATCTATTACATCTTCCGAATTGCCCAGAATTTTAAATGAAGAAGTGAGACATGCAATTAAATGTATGAAGAAAGGAAAGGCTCCAGGTAATGATGGAATTATAATTGATATATTAAAAGAAGCAGGTGAAGAAATAGAAATTTTTTTAGCAAAGTTATATACCAAATGTCTAAATGATAAAGATGCACCAGATGATTGGAAGAATGCAGTAATAATATTAATATTTAAAAAAGGTGATAAAGAAGATATTAGAAATTACAGACTTATCAGACTTTTATCAGTTTTATATAAAAATTTTACCAAGATAATTACAACTCATCTACAAAGAACATTGGATTTCCACCAACCAAGAGAACAAGCTGGATTTAAAAGTGGTTTTAGTACAATAGATCATATCCAGGTATTGAGAGAAGTTATAGAAAGGACAAATGAATATGAGTTGCCATTATGTTTTGGATTTGTAGATTATGAAAAGGCATTTGATTCTATAAACATTTCTTCAGTGATTAAAGCATTGGATCATCAAGATATAGATCCAGGATATTGTCATATTTTAAAGAATATTTATAAAAATGCAACAGCAACAATTAGATTACATAATGATACTGGGAAAGTCAACATTGAGAAAGGTGTAAGACAAGATGACTCCATTTCTCCAAAACTTTTTATCACAGTGCTGCAAGAAGTATTTTGTGGATTAAAATGGGAAACTAAAGGAGTGAAAGTAAGCAGAGATTATTTAAGTCATTTAGATTTTGCAAATGATGTAGTTGCTTTTGCAAATAATGCTTCTGAGCTGCAGGAAATGTTGCAGAGTTATCAGATGAACATAGAAAAGTAGGACTAAAGATAAATGTTAAAAAGACTAAAGTAATGTTTAATTGATTTGCTCAAAATATGAAAATAAAGATTGATTATGATGAATTAGAAGTTAACAATTACAAATACCTTGGTCAGATTATTAATACAGATGGAAACATATTGGATGAAATTAATCATAGAATTAAACTTGTTTGGAGTGCTTTTGATAGAAATAATTTGATACTAAAAGGAAATGTGCCTATGTGTTTGAAAAGAAAGTTTTTTAACAAATGTGTTTTACCAGTTTTTACTTATGGATCTGAGACTTGGACACTTAATAGAAGAGCAATACAGAGACTTCAGACCACTCAAAGAAGTATGGATATATGTATGTTGGGAGTAACAAGAAGAGATCGAAAACGCAATGTTTGGATAAGAGAACAAACAGGTGTTACTGACCTCATTGAAAAAATTAAATGATTGAAGTGGAGTTGAGCTGGACATATTGCTAGAAGAGATGATAATAGATGGACAATTGAAATTTTAAACTGGATTCCAAGAGATTGTAAAAGACCCAGAAAGAGACCACATATGAGATGGATGGATGAAATAAAGTGTGCAAGGGTGATATGGAGAAGAGAAGCTAAAGATCAGAGAAGATGGATTAAGCTTGGAGAGATTATCCTGCAGTGGATTGCTAATGGTTGTTGATGATGCTGATGATGATCTCAATAGTATATACACTTTTCATACAATTTTGTAATTCTACCAAACTTGTACTGTTCAAGTTAATATTAAATGGTAAAATAAAGGTTAAAAGTCTTAAAAACACTGAGCCAACTTTCAGCAGATTACTGCAGGAATCAAGTGTGAATAGAACAGCGCCATTAAAAATATACATATATAGCGGCGAATACCAATATGTAAGTCAAGCTGAAAGTTGGCTTAATGCTTTTAAGACATTCTCATTAGTTTATTTTACCTTTTCATATTAACTTAACCAGTATAAATTTGATAGAATTAAATATGAATAAAGTATAATGGAGAGAGGTTTTCTTATATCAGATTTTGTTGAGGAAATAATAGAATTTTGAATAAATGTTTTGATTGTAAAATTTATAAAAGTTTCCAGATAAAAATAAATGAATTTAAAACTAAAACAATAAAAATAGATTGTAAAGCATATAGAAAAATCAAAGCAAAGTTGTACATAAAAATAGAGAGCAGCATAAATATTTGAAGTATTTAGGAAGTTATAAACTTGATGAAAATAATATATAAAATTAGACTATAATAATAAAAACTAAAGAAGCTTATTAAAGTATAAATGCTTAATTTTTGATACATTGATTTTGATAAAAAAAGTAAGCTGGGTAATCTTTTATTTGGAAATGAAATTTTTATAGAGCAGAGAAATTATTTAAGAAAAAGCAGAAAAGTTTATGGCCTTTAATGTTATTCTTTTACAAAGAATGAAAATATATATTTACATTAGAAAAATGTTAGAAACATGTAAATCAATAATATATTAAAATATATGGCAGTAAAATAACTTCTTCAAATAATTCTCATAAATTTGATTCAATATAGTTAAATTAGTATTTTTTTTTTACAATCTTTAGTTAAATTAGTATATTAAATACATTTTTCTAATTTCTTGAAAAACTTTAAATTTATTTTTTGAGTCCTTATAAAGTATATTAAATAACTCAATATTATCTAATATAATTTGGACTGTTCTATATAGTTTTTATAAGTGATATTATCATTAATACAAATATATATATATATATATCAAAATTATCCCAAATTCATAACTCAACCAGACTAGCCAAAAAAAAAATAAACTTTAAAATACAATCACTGGTTGTGAATTTGGGATAATTTTGATTATTTTATTGATTAGTTTAGCTTTATACTTTTAATGTTTACATATATATATATAATAATGATATAATATAATATAATGTTTACATATATATATATAATAATGATATAATATAATATAAGACAAAAATAATGATGTTAGCTAAGCTCAGTGGGTTTATAAAATATAAATGTTATATACTACAACAACAAAAGATACAGTGGTAAACAATTGCAATAAAATATTAAAATACAAAAGAATATTTAAACAACTTAAGGAGAACTTTTGACTCACTCTATCATAAATAAAAGACTCTTAATATTGCAAGCATCTGTCATTGAGGTTATATTTAAAATCTTTCTCTCACAAACATCTACTGCCACTACCATCATTTGTTTTCATCTCTTAAGTATCTCATTGTTATGTTCGAATGAAACAATATATTTAATTATATAAAATTTGAAAGTGTTCTCTTAAATGTTTGCCACCAAAGATTGTCATCTTTGAAAATAACTTCTTCTTTAGCACTTTAAATAAGATAGTTCGTGAAATAAATTATGGTATCTCAGGGTAATATAATTTGTTTTAATCATAAAATAAACACTATTAAATTCTTAAGATCTATTCAATGTAGGATGAAATTCTAGCAAATAAGTAAGACATATATTTATCCCTAAGTTAATGTCTTATTTAAAATAAAATGCAACATGAACTCTTAATTTAGAATAAGAGAAATAAACTCCTAGAATGACATTTGGATATTAAGGATGGGTAAAGAATTTTATAGACATTCTAAATACCATACAATAAATCTACTTAAATATCTTAAATATTTATGGACAATAATTTTAAAATAAATAATCACAGTGTTCTTTTAAAAAGCAAATTAAATTGGCTGATATGATCTTGAATAATAATATGCAATTATATTTTTTAATAAGCAAAGTACATTTTTCTTAGATATAATTCTAATACTTAAATATAATTCAATAAAGTGACTCTTATATTAATTTTAATGCCCATGTACTCTTACAATAAACTCTTAAGATTATTTATAATACTTTTATCATTATTTAGATTTTTGGTTAATGAGTGGATGATGAGGAAAAATGACTATAAGAAAATTTTTAATAATATTCACAAAAAAAAAAAAAAAAACAAATAATAAAAGTCACAACATAACATATCCTTTAAGTCCACAAAAATATATCAGAAGTTTAAAATTAGAAATAGATTTATGAAAAATAAATTTCACTAGATAAAAATTGCCTAGGAGGTCAAAATAAAATTTCTATTGCCTTAAATTCTCAAAAGTCTCCACATATCAAAGTATTCACAGAATGATAGTGTCTTTTTGTGAATAGTATCCCTTTATAAATATTTAATGTTACTTAAAAACAGAAGCTTACCAATCCAGTGATAAAGGAGTGATAAGAGTAATGTATATTGTCTATTTATGCCTAAGATACATTTAAAAATTTTGAAGTTAATTATTTATTGTATTTATGTCCTTACTCTGTAAAACTTAAATACAGGACCTACACATCAACAATCCATAATTCATATCTAAATAAACCAAGTATGATACAAGAAATATGGGTAGTGTTTCTCAATACCTTGATAAAAAAAAACTTAACTACTAGAATAGAACCATGGTAAAAGATTACACGTGTTTTACAAAATGCATTATCAACAATAAACTAGATTCATGTTGAGATAATTGAGTAAAGGCAAAGTAAATGTATGATCTCATAGCACATAAATAAGTGCATCTATCTTTGAGGATAATAAAATGATGTAGGACTTTGTCACTAGTCAAGAAATCATGGGAATGTACATCAGGAACAAAAATATTAAATACGGTTGCCTTAATTAAGCATCATGTGCTTTGAATACAATAATATCAATAAAATCCATACAAAATATTTCAATAAACTGCTAAGAGAACCAAACTAGTATCTTTAACAATATTAACAAAGTAAGCATTCCTAAATAAAGATACAGAATAAAGTCATAATCTCTAAGTGAAAATACTTTAACTAATGGATATGAATGATGATAAATAATAATTAATCCTAAACATAGCTTAGTTAAAATTAGTCAATAAACAAGCAATAAAATAATAGAAACAGATATCTACTTATACTGGATTCAGCATAATAATATACCTTTTATAACTTAATAATTCATATAAAAAAGGAAACACTTTCTATCTTAAAATATGCAAATATCATACATTGATATTCTGAGAACTATAATACAAAAATTATTTCTAAAAATAGTATATAAACCAACATATAATAATATGCATCTAAAATAAAAACGTTGTAAGCAAAATCATACACATAAATACAACATTAACTCTTTTACCATTCAAAATAAATAAAATCAAGTCTTTCTGTTTCTTCTGTTCTTTCACCATTAAACTATTAACAGACACAGTATATTGGGCAATAAAGTTCTATGGGTATCAAAGATATCCAATGCATAAATATAATGTAATTAAAATATAAAATTGCTTCATGGTTATCTTTAAATAATATTCAGAATAAATTATGCTAGCAAACTATAAAATATGGCCATTCATTGAGTAATTTTTCATGAGTTTAAATAATAATAAATATTTATTAAGTTGTTATAAAATGTCACATGAACACCATCTCTATACTAGCACATAATTGTTGTAAACAAAAGCAAAACTCTCCATACAGTAGTGCCACCCTGTGCCAAACAGAGTAATCAATGGATGCCAGAAGGCTTGTGCATAAAATCCCTATCTAGTGCCTACTCATCCAATATCCCCAGATAGTTTCTGGCTTGTGGCCATCATCAGTGAGGAGCCTTGGATCTGAGAGCACTGCACCTAGATCTTAGGATCTAATGCAACCCTCCAGCAGTCACCTTTTAACTCTACTTTACTACAAAACTATGAGAATGAAATTGAAAACACAATAATATTTTTAATCTAAGCTCAATAGCTTATATAGTCATATGGGTCTGAACTCAATTCAGCACCCATACATTTTGGTGTCTTTGGCTCTTAAACAATCATAGCCACCACTATCCTATTAGGCAGGATTGGTGTAAACCACTAAACATCACATGATCACCATCTCTTTACTAGCACATAATTGTTGTAAACAAAGGCAAAACTTTCCATACAGTAGTGCCACCCTGTACCTAACAGAGTAATCAATGGATGCCAGATGGCCACAAGCCAGAAATTAGTCTGGGGATATTGGATGAGTAGGCACTAGATAAGGATTTTATGTACAAGCCTTCTGGAATCCATTCATTACTCTGTTTGGCACAGGGTGGCACTACTGTATGGAGAGTTTTGCCTTTGTTTACAACAAATATGTGCTAGTATAGAGATGGTGATCATATGATGTTTAGTGGTTTAACACCAATCCTGCCTAATAGGATAGTGGTGGCTATGGTTGTTTAAGAGCCAAAGACACCAAAATGTATGGGTGCTGAATTGAGTTCAGACCCATATGACTTTATAAGCTATTGAGCTTAGATTGAAAATATTATTGTGTTTTCAATTTCATTCTCATAGTTTTGTAGTAAAGTAGAGTTAAAAGGTGGCTGCTGGAGGGTTTGTATTAGATCCTAAGATCTAGGTACAGTGCTCTCAGATCAAAGGCTCCTCACTGATGATGGCCACAAGCCAGGAACTAGTCTGGGGATATTGGATGAGTAGGCACTAGATTGATATTTTATGCACAAGCCTCCTGGAATCCATTGATTATCTGTTTGGCACAGGGTGGCACTACTGTATGGAGAGTTTTGCCTTTGTTTACAACAATTATGAGCTAGTATAGAGATGGTGATCATGTGATGTTTAGTGGTTTAACACCAATCCTGCCTAATAGGATAGTGGTGGCTATGGTTGTTTAAAAGCCAAAGACACCAAAATGTATGGGTGCTGAATTGAGTTCAGACCCATATGACTACATAAGCTATTGAGCTTAGATTGAAAATATTATTGTGTTTTCAATTTCATTCTCATAGTTTTGTAATAAAGCAGAGTTAAAAGGTGGCTGCTGGAGGGTTGCATTAGATCCTAAGATCTAGGTGCAGTGCTCTCAGATCCAAGGCGCCTCACTGATGATGGGCACAAGCCAGAAACAAGTCTGGGGATATTGGATGAATAGGTACTAGATAAGGAATTTATGCACAAGCCTTCTGGCATCCATTGATTACTCTGTTTGGCATAGGGTGGCACTACTGTATGGAGAGTTTTGCCTTTGTTATAAAATGTTTCTTCATACTTAAAATTCGGTATTCAATACTTCATTTTATTAATTAACAGTAAGAAAAGAGTATTCACCAGGAGAAATACTTTTTTTCAAAATCACAGTTTTAAACCTGTAGTGGTGGTTTCCATGGCAACATTAAGAGAGAGTATGCAGGCTTTCATAATTTAGTAGCACAGGCAAAGTTCATTTAAAGTTAATTCAAATATAATATTTTCAAATTATTTTATATATTTATTTATACTGTAGGTAACTTATTTTAATATTTTAAAAACATTTGTTATGAATTATTTAAATAATGCAAGTTAATTATTATCGTGCAGAGATCTAAGTAAATTCATTTCTTTTCTCTTGGGCAAAAACAATCATAATAAATAAATTCCATTTATGCTGTCATAAAAACAATAGATAATATTTTGTTATATTAACAGCTAAAATAATTGTCTATTTAAGCAACATTATACAATGAAGTTTAAGATTTTCTTCTTATAAATAGAATGATTTTATAGAGAATTGATAAAATGTACTTATCATAAATAAGTCTGCTTTAAATGAAATTTAAAAGTACTTTACACATGGTAAATTAATTTCAGATAATAGTTTATAAACAAGTATTTTTAGTAAAAACAACCTAAAGTTATTCAAGACATTTAAAAATATTGAAGCTGCTGATAATTTCCAGTATTTTGCAACAAATTTAAATATTAGACAAATGCTTAAACATATTTTGAAATTGATAACAGTTCACACATCATGATGATGATGATGATGATGATAATATCTATTAAAGCTTCCTAGTGCAAAAAGTCTAAAGAAAAATAAGTTAAAAATTGAAACATTTAACTAATTTTTACCAATAAAGCTGGCTGGAGGTCAAGCATTGTTAGCCAAGAGGTCAGCCCAGCAGCCTTGCAAGCACTTGATTGCAGATGGTTGTTGTGGGTTCACCTCCTGGTGGATGCTATAACATATGAAACAAAAATCTGGCTGGGATAAAGACTTATTGTTCCTTGAAGTTTAAATTTAGATGTTATGCCTAGATAAGTTAAGTTCTAGCCCCATATTACTTTAAGCTAAGAAAATAAAAAAAGATTTAAGTAAAATTACACTTTTAATTAAAATTGAAGTTTTAAAATAAGAATGCAATAAACTAATGAAATCCAGTATAAAAGTGTCAAAGTGAAGTTTGTATAATTTCATCTATTTATAGCTTGGTTCTGATGACCACTTTAAAACACTGATTATTGACATTTAAATCTACAACCCCCCCCCTTTTTTTTTTCTTTATTGGTTGAATCCACATTCCACTGAAACCAAGGAAAGTTGCTAACAAAAAAATTTATTATTATTTAGCTTTTAAAATAAATTAATTTCTCTGTCTAGACAATAAAATTAAAGATATTTTTGGTACAATAATTATTTCCAAATTTAAATATTAGAATAAAATAAAATATTACATAAATAAAATTTACATTGTTTATATAAAATAGATATTACCCATATTTAATACTTTCATTTACCATTAATTTTAACCTACAAAAGTTACCCAGACTATAATTGTATATTGCATTTTTAAAATTAAACATTTGATAATATTTAAAATAAATAAATGTTAAAATTAAATATTACATATACCCATTCACTCAAGCATTCATTTTTAACTACTATTTTAAAGCTGATTTTTAATTATTATCATTAGCTTTATTCAATTTTTTATGAATACATAACGTTAAATATTTAACTATAATACTCTGAGCTAAAAGTAACATTAGATTAATACACCATAAATTTAATGTAATTATTGTTAAACCTAAATATAGGGTTTGAACTTGGATTTTCAAGCTTAAAAATAGTATTAGCGCTTTCAAACATTTTAGTGATTAAATTTTGACTACATTAACACTAATAACTTTGAAAATGCATTACTAATTATTTTAATCTGTCAACTATTAAAGATTAAAATACTTTGGCATGATAAGCACTATTTAAGATCAAAAAATGATGGCAAGCTGTCAAAATTATTTTACAACTATAAAAATTACAAAAAATATTTATACATTGCCTTTCTATATGCAGAATTATAGCATTATAAGGCAACAACAAAATCTATTTATTACAATGTTAAGTTATTTTTTAGACACTTTGGGGTAAAACATGACCTGGCATTTAGTTCAAGCAAATTAACAGTCACAATACATATATACAGATTGGTAGAGACCCAGGATATTATCTTTTTCTAAAGAATATTTATAAAAATACAACAGCAACAATTGGATTACATAATGATATGAGGAAGGTTAAGATTGTGAAGGGTGTAAGACAGAGTGGCTTCATATCTCCAAAACATTTTAAAGAAGGGCTGCAACAAGTATTTTGTGTATTAAAATGAGAAGCTAAAGGAGTAAAAGTAAATGGTAGTTATTTAAGTCATTTAGATTTTGAAGATGATATAGTTTTTGCAAATAATGCTTTAGAGATACAGAAAATGTTGCAAGAGTTATCAGATGTAAGTAAAAAAGTATGACTAGAGGTAAATGTTAAAAAGATTAAAGTAATGTTCAATGGATTTAATCATAAGATGAAAATAAAGATCAATTATAATGAGTTAAAAGAAATTAACAACTACAAATCCCTTTGTCAGATTATTACTACAGATGGAAGCATAATGGATGAAATTAATCGTAGAATTAAACTTGGTTGGAATGCTTTTGATTGAAATATATTAAAAGGAAATATGTCAATATGTTTGAAAAGAAAGGTTTTTAATAAATGTGATTTATCAGTTCTTACTAATGGAGCTGAGATGACATTAAATAAAGGGGTAATACAGAGACTTCAAACTACTTAAAGAAAAATAGAGAGCTGCATATTAGGAGTAAAAAGAAGAGATTGAAAACCCAATATATGAGTATGAAAACAAACACATATGACTGATATAAAATTGAAAGAATTAAAAGACTGAAGTGGAGTTGGGCTGGAATTATTGCTAGAAGAGATGATAGTAGATGGACAATTAAAATTTGAAATTGGATTCCAAGAGATTATAAAAGACACAGGAAGAAACCACCACTTGTGAGATGGATGGGTGAAATGGATGAATGAAATAAAAAAGTGTGTGGTGATGATGTGAAAAAGAGAGGCTAGACATTGGACAATATGGATTGAACTTAAAGAGACCATCCTGAAGTGGACTGAGAATTTTTGACAATGATGATGATGACACACATTCATATATAAACTATCACCAGCAATCATTCACAAATTGTATAATCATTCCAATTTCAAAAAAATATATACTTATATGAATATATAATAAACTAGAAATTAGTTTTGTGATGATTATATAGGTCAATCAGTGAACAACAACCATTAATATGTATGGAATAGCTGTTTTTTTTATTTTGTTTATTTAATGTTTTGCTTCTGTTGTCTTAACTTCTTCTATAGAAAATTTTTTAATTAAAGATTTCAACACCATATCTAATTAGAGGTTTCTGTTGTATTTTATCCACTGCCATATTTTTTCAACAAAAACAAACAATTTTGCACTTCTTTCTTTAGAATATTTTTAAGACAATCTTTATCAAGTTAACAGAATATGATCTCTTATGAAAACCATATTCAAGGTGACATACCTTGTATGGTAATCCAACATGTTTTTCTATTGATTAAAATAAAAATGTTTAAATTTTTTTATTTAAGGATACTCTATAAAATTCTAAAAATGTGATGGCAATATTATAAGTAAATTGTTTTATTCATCAATAGAGCCATTGATTATGCATATAGAGTACATCCATCCATATATATATATATTATACCAGACAAAAGCTTTAGACTCGCATAAACTGACCGCCAGGGCGCCACTAGTCCAAAATTTGGAACTAGACATTTATTTTTAAGGGGTTACAGGATATGCGAATCGAATGCGCCAGACTAGCTCAATCAAGCAAATGAGATCTATGTTTTGTTCAGTGAGTTGGAAAGGTAGCAACAGAAAACAAAATCAACTAAGTAAATGAATAAATAAATAATTTTATTAAAAGTATGATTAAATAAACATAAATCTAAATAATAACCATTAAAGCACACTTAAAATATGTACTACACGTACATTAGTCAAAATTGAACTAAAATATTTATAAGGCTTTGAGAGCGATTTCCTGTGCATGAAAGAGTGCAAAATACTGGCAGTAGCAGAAGTATTAGTAAGTATACAGTGATCTCATGCCAGACAGAGGAAGTTAGCTTCCTGCTTATAACCCATAGTTAGGGAAAGAGATTTATGTCAAAACAGAAGAAATACGAAGGTAGCTTCCAAAACATTAATAATAAAAAGAGTGTTGAAAGTTATTACTTTCAATCGATTGACGTCCCTCTGAGTGAGACAGGCTAGGAGCTCACGATCTACCTATTGAGAGGGTTATAACGATCGTACGTGCCCCTAATAAACGAATTGAAAGCTTGAAGAAATAAAACTAAGAACTATTATATTTCTTAATAGTCTAAGAAATAAGAAAGTAGCTTCCAAAACATTAATAATAATAAAAAGAGTGTTGAAAGTTATTACTTTCAATCGATTGACCTCCCTCTGAGTGAGACAGGCTAGGAGCTCACGATCTACCTATTGAGAGGGTTAAAACGATCGTACGTGCCCTAATAAACGAATTGGAAGCTTGAAGAAATAAAACTAAGAACTATTATATTTCTTAATAGTCTATTATAAATAAAGTTTCACGACATAAGTAGAACTAATAATAAAATGGGTCACGAGCCAGAAGTCAATTAAAATAGTCTGTAATATCCAGACAGCTTTCTATAATAAAAGAGATGTGAGTTATAAATAAACTACTATCTTACTTACTAAGACTTAAATAGGACAGACAGTAATAGGTTTGAAACTAGCACTCATTAAAAAAAAAAAAATTCAAGCACACAGAAATCGAATTACATAAGATACAACTTGAAAAACATTTATATTTAAAAACAAAAGGGAACAAATCTAAGACAACATTATTTAAATTGCAAAAATGTAAGGTACCTTAATAATTTATTTCAATGCTAGTGCACTAGACTTCTTAGGTTAGTTTGTTGCTCTGGATTTACTGACGGTAGGCTTGGGCGAGTTGGTTAGTGGTTTCTTTGGAGCCGGTTCTTATGGCATTGTAGGCAGTTAATGGAGACACAGGACATCCGAACCTGTCCTGGAGAGAAGCTTAGCACATCATGGTAAAGAAAATATTCTTGCTGTAGGTTTAATGTTCATTCTAGGTAGAATAATTACTGGATCAGCTTTCAGAATATGCAGGAATTGTTCTTTCCAAGTATTTTGGCAGGAATCGTGCAATTCTCCTGTCAGAGTTGGTGTCTGTCTCTTTGCACTGGTGCAAGTATTCTAGCTCATGCAAGTATTGAAAGATAATCCAATGGCTTGATTCAGCCTGTTATATCTGAATCATATCTATTAAACCAATTACCAAACTTTTTCTTTTTAATTAAAATTTAAAAATTCTCGATCTAGATAACAATAGTTATCTAATTAACAAAATAAATTGCCCTTTACAGATCTAGGAATTAACTAATGAAAAATTCTTTTCTTTTTGTTTTCTTTCTTTTTAATTAGCCTTATCAATCTAAATCCCCAAATCTGAAAAGCAATCTATTTGTACACTTTACTTTTACATAAATTTAACAAAAAAATAATAATCTTAGTTTTCTTTTTTTTTTTTCAAAATTAAAATTAAAAACCAAATATAACTGTGGTATTAAAATATAATTCCCACGCACATACATATATATTTGTACAAGCATTTAAAAAAAACTTTTAATCAAGTTTTACAAACGAAACCTTATATAAAAATTTATTTTATTTTATTCACCTCTATAAAATTATAATTTTTGTAATGGTGTCTTAAACATCCATTACATCTGCCTCTCCGTCATCACAAAAAAAAAAAAAACTTAGTTGACTTTGCTCTGCCTACCACTAACCAGTTTTCTCTAAGTTTGTTCTCACTTTAAAAAAAAATCAAATCCGTCCGACTACCCTAATGAATACTATTTTAAATCATTTGTAAGTAACATAAATTTTCAGGAATATACTGGCGATCTATTAAAATAACTATTTACAACAAAGTAATACAATTACGATAGCCACTATACATTTTATTAAATAAAAATGAACAGAATTCAAAATATCAAAATGTAATATTGTTTATCACACACATATATAGTTGTAATTATATAATATTATTTACAAAATTCATTCAGGCTTATCACCTACGTCAAAATAAATTTCTATTCCCAACTCATAGTCCAATTACAAATCCATTCAGTTTTTTTTTTTTTTAGCAGTACCTCTGATCAATATCACTTATGTTCGGTCAGGCGATTCTTTCTTTATTCTTACTGACTCTCTAATGTACATTCCTTTCCCCCTTTTATTTGTCCTTCGCTTATAATTTATTGCCTTGTCTCTTTCTTGTTCTGTTTTATCTTGTAGCTCGTCTATCTTACGACCCTTTAGCCGAGCTAAATATATTTGTTCAATGTGTCTCACTTTAGTACAGACCACCTTGTTAATAACAAATGGAATGACCCTCTTCTATAGTCTTTTCAAATAAAATTGCTCTATAGATAGCTTTTATAACTGCCTTAAAATCATACTCCTTAATTTTTTTCTTAACTCTCTTCTTTTCAAATTCGTATTCACAACCGCTAGTTATTTTAACCAATTTATTTTTAGTTTCTTGCAGAAACTCTTTTACGTTATTCTCTGTCTTTTGATCTGCATTTTCTATCTCACCACCTATCTGCATCCAATCTCTACCCACTTCTATCTCTATTTCTACCTTGCCTGTTCTAACGCTATCCTGTTCTAATTCATCTTTTATGTCTTTTGCTTCTTCCTTTACTATTTCAATTTCCTTATTCCTATCTTTCTCTATGACTTCTATAGTTGCCTGATTTTTGTCGACTTTCTTCGATATTTCCTGTCTCATTCCTTTCATTTCTGCTCTCAGCTCCTCCAGTATTGTTTGTTGACTCCGTTTTATTTCTATATTTTGTTTTGTTATATTTTGTTTCATTTCCAGCTATTCCTGTCATATTTCTTTCATCTCGGCTTGCTGATTTTGTTTCATTTCTATTATCAACTTCATCATCTTCATCATCATCTGGGTCTCGCTCTCTTCTTTTTCTACTATCTGGGGGTGTTTAAATGAAACTGGGCTCTCTTCCCAACCTGCCTCTCTATCGCTTTCATCTTTAGCTTCCATTTTCAAAATAAACTTAGCTCCGTTAAATCTAATTTTTTTTATTCCAAATTACCAACTGAACTTTTCTTTTAAATGTGTTTATTAACGTTTTTTTTTTATTATTTATTTAATCTTCAACAGCTAACTTTATTTTATTTTTACCAAACAAACTTAAACTCTTTACTTTTTTAAAAAACTTTACAAACGTCGAACTAATTAATAAACTCTTTTTGAATATCAAAACATTAAATACGGACAGATCCGAAACTACCTGCATCTTTCCATCAACTTCTATTTTACCACTAACTTTATTTCACCTATTTTCGCCTACCGTTTCTGTTTATTTTTCCCAACCATTCAAACAAAACATCTCACGTAAAGTTTTAATATCGGCCCCACATTGGGCATCAAAATTACTATATCTATGTGCCGGACGAAAGATTTTTGTTTCGTACATCCTGACTGTGAGGGCGCCACTAGTCCAAAAACCGGAACTAGACATTTATTTTAAGGGTGGGCAGGATATACGAACATGAATGTGCCGGACTAAACCCAGGGAGAGCAAAAGCTAATGAAGGTGGTTCAGACAATTGAGAAAACACTGAGACAAACATCAGCCAAAATACTTATAAGAACTTTTTAAATTTATTAAACATAACAACAAAATAAACATGAAACTTGATATACATTTACTTAGCAGATCTTAACATTGAGTGTATGTGAGCAGAACTACGTTAAATACCCAGGCAGACACGTTCATTTCTTATCTATGACACAATAATGGCTTATATCTTCTTGCTAGCAGTTCACCCAACCAACTCCCTTTCCCTATAGAGATTTAGTAAGATGGATGTTTGTGGAGAATAACGGGACAGTGCAGACAAGCTTTTCTTAGTCCAGAAAAGAAATGTTGGAACCAAGAATGTCATAATTCTGCAAAACGCTCATGGACAAGTACATTAAAATGAGCCAAGGTTAGTCTCACACAAGAAAGAAACATGAATTACGCAATCTGAATTATAGCAAATAAATCTACCAAAAATAAATAAATCATATATCCTCAAAATCGCTAGCCAAAGCCAAGTTTGATTTAGTTTAATGCCGAAGCAAACAAACAAACAAAAATAAAAGAAAACTACTAAGGTCGGTCTGAGCATTTAACAAGGGTTAATCATAAAACTGAGAAATTATTAAGCATATAAAATATCACTCGCCCTACACTCTCGAACAAGCAACATTTTAAGATTGAAAATCTTGCTACTAAGATTGTACTGTAAAATAAACAAAAATACATTAATATTTAAATTGATAAATTACACATCGTAAATATAATTTCCTTTTAAGATTAAGCTGAGATTTGCGAGAGACTTAATTAGAGATTTAGCCCTGATTTTGACATGGAAAGGTAAGTTACCTTGAGATAATATTAAGTTCTGTTGTTCACACAAAGCTTGGTTTATGGAGTTCTCTACAACAGATGTCATTTACTACAGGTTCAGAAGTCTGGAGGCATTATTGGGATCCGCTCTGAACTTGACAGTTAGGTCATGATGAAAGTCACAATTTGGAGCTCCGGCGGTTCATCTTTGGAAAGGCTCAGCCCATCATGTTGTGGAGATTCTTCATAGCATATATTACAGGCATGGTGTCTGAATGACTGCTATTATCGCGGCAAATAGAGTTATTGTCGGTCAACGGAAATTCAACTTGGTGATTCCCGTAGCACCAATATCAAAAAAAGAAATTTTAGTCACTTTCACAATGCAACAGTTCAATAACAGCTAAAATCTGGATCGATCCTCAATAAGAAGGTGAGCAATAAAAACTGAATGAACAGAATAGTCTCTTTGAATCCTCCTCTCTAATCAAACAAAAAAATAAATTACCCAGCTATTTATATCCTTCGTTATCTCCCGCGCAATCTTAATTAAAAAAACAATATCTTACAGGGCTTAATCTTACAAAAATGATTTTTTTTTTATTAAAAAAAAATACAAAACTAAATCTCAGCTTTAAAATACATCAACATTAATTTTTTTTTCTTTAGTTTAAATAAAATACATATAAGATCACTAATTAAACCTTGTTTGCTTTTAATTATTTTAAAAGAAAACAAGCGTCATAAAAAAAAATATTTTATACTAAAATCAACTTAGAATTAAAAAGATAAGATTTCAAAATAAATAAGTATGTGTGTTATTGCACATATAAAACTTGGGGTTTTTTTTTTCAATTTACATGATAGAACCCTTGAATCGTATAAAGTATCCAGTTCAATATATATATGTTAAAACGAAGATTTGCACGGGTTAAATATATAAAATACATATTTTGCGGGTTCATCCATGTTAAAAACTTTTAATATTAATATACTGACATTTTGACTTGGTCACACAAGCCATCCACAGAGTTATAAAAGGTAGAAAGATGGTTGTAGAGGTGCTACAACCACTGATTTGAATAAAATGTTAAAATTTCACCAATAGCAAAAAATGTTAAATTTAGGAATGTTATAAATCATATGTTTTATTAGCAAATAGTTATAATTACAAATTTATAAAAAAAAGCCTTATTTCAAGCCCAAAATAGAAAAAATAGGAAACAAAAAGATGATAAATCAGCTATTAGGATTTGTGTTCCATATGTAAAAGGAACTACAGACAGTATCGGACGTATATTAAAATGCTATAATATAGATACAGCATTTTCTGCTCATCAAAAGATCAGCAATATAATAACCAAGCCTAAGGATTCAATCCCTCTTGAATCTCATGGTGTCTATCAAATCTCATGTAAAAATTGTAAAGCTTCTTACATAGGTATGAGTAATTGTCACATCAGTGTTAGGAGAAATGAACATGCTAATGTAGTTAAACAACACTCATCATCATCAGCACTCTCACTTCATACTATAGATTCAGGTCATAAAATTGATTTTTCTAGTACCAGGATCATATCCAGATGTGATAATCTCTACCAATGCAAAATTAGAGAAGCCATTGAGATACTTAAAAGGCCAGATTGTATCAATAAGCGAGATGATACATGTAAACTTCCTCCTATTTGGAAAGATTTTTTTAAAAAACATTTCTAAATTTAACATTTTTTGCTATTGGTGGAATTTTAACATTTTATTCAAATCAGTGATTGTAGCGCCTCTACAACTGTCTTTCTACCTTTTATAACTCTGTGGATGGCTTGTGTGGCCAAGTCAAAACATCAGTATATTAATATTAAAAGTGTTTAACACGGATGAACCCGCAAAATATGTATTTTATATATATATACACTTAAGTGTGTGCAATAAACTTATATATATTAAACCCAAGCAAGACTCCAATTATTCCAGAAAAGAAAACAGAATAATTTTTTTTGTTGTTTTATTCAACTATATATATTTCATTAAAAACACTGATAGAATACAGAAAAAATGCAAAATTTTGTAAATTTTAGTTAGCAAATAGAAATCAACTTTTGTTTATGTGTGTGAGAATATGTGCATACGTAGATGATCTAACATACAAGCCTTCATACAAGTCAATAAGATGAATTAATATTTCAAGTTTTAATTCTGTGTAACACAGTATTTTTATATGTTATTACTATTTTATTGTATGTTAAAATATTTTAGAAAAAAAAGAAAAAAAAAGAGAAAATAAAGAGAGAGGGAGAAACTCATTAGCTAATGTGTAATATCAAAGATATCAATAATGATTGCTGCTTGACCACCGAAATAGTTTCAAACTCAGCTGATAATTAATCATAAGTCAGGATTTCAAAGATAAAGACATTTCAAGTCACCCAAGTGATTAGTAGATACTTCAATTATGCATTACCATTATGAGGTTGATATAAAAAAGAAATCAGTGATTAATACAAATGAATAAATATGGAAAGAGAAGCTGAGACATGATTATTATTTTGCAGATTATTGTTCAAGTATAAATTAGTACTTTAAAAAGAAATGCCTTGCTGAAACTCTAGGTTACTTTGATAAGAAGGTTGGAGGCTACCAGGAGTTATGCCACATCTGAATTGAAGGGTGACTAGAAAAACACCACCAAGGCTGACCACATAAGAAGTAATGACTTCAATGTCTGCAATGCCTTGTGCCTCAATCCATTGTGGGAAAGTAAACATCAGAGGAATAACAAAAGCATGAAGAAAGCCTACTTTGATTTCATTTTATGATGCCTATAAATAAGTCGATAGTGACCAGTCTATATCTGTACCATAAATTTGCTATCATCTTAATAATAATTTTGAAAATAGTAACCAAACTAATTGAAAAAAATTTGCATGTCAAAGTCAGTATGTGCTTTAAAAGACTTTGTTTTTTGTGGTTATTGTCAAGGAAATTTATGTGTTATAATCAGTATGTCATATATACATATACTCAACCATAGTGTGTGCTTAAATGCTAACCAACAGTACTGATGGGGAAAGTTTAAACCCTAGACAATGTGTGCAGGCATAGATGTATGTCAGTTGTGGACAGGCCTAAAATAAAATGATAAGGAGGGTAAGAAATGATAATAATAACCAGGGATAGATTTTTTTTGAGTATCAATTTGGTGAGTGCAGAAATTAGACAGAACTATGAATGGATACAAATAAATTATGAGATGTGTACATTATAATTTTATTGACAAGATGGGGTGTATATGCATTTTTATTTTGTTTATTAATTAGATGAATGTCACAAAGGGACCAAATTATTTACACTAGGTGAAATGACAATTTAAATATCATTATTATAATATGTGTGATGCTTTCCTTTTTTTCTCTCTTATTAATTCTATATTTTATGATGTAACTATTATGTAGTAACATTGAAATAAAACTGAATCAGATATTGAAAATAGGCCATTTATATGTTTATTTACATATCACAAAATGTCCTTACAGATGTGGCTTATAAGTCATTAACAGATAAGAGAAACATTGTGAATTCTAGTAGAAAGGTGAAAGGGGTCATTTTAGTCATGATAATGAAAATCTTTGTCAAAGATATATATATTGGTATCTACAACAATCCTAGCAGCTTAATATGTATTTAGAGTCTAGGTCTCTTTCATGCCTGTGAAGGAAGATGGGAGTGATGATATTTATATAGAAGGGTAAATATGCACAGAATAATGGTGCAAATATTTTTAACTCTGAAGACCCATAAGCCAATCTTATAAAGGTGGAGTACAGGATGATGTCCCAAGGGTTGGAAATTAATCATTTCATCCTGAATAATAAAACATGAACAGTTAATTATAGATACACGGTACTGGACTCGAGATTTGTGTATTGATGCTAAGAGCCTCTATACTCAAGTGAATGAAATCTTGGTGTCTTCAAACTATTCCAGTACAATATATATTCTGAGCCAACTGAAAAGTTTGCTTCAGCATGAAATGCATCTTGGAGTCATTTTTTTTTCAGTTGTTTTTATTTATATTTTTCCAAGAATATGCAGTAGCATTGATGTTTTAAGCATATCTAAAAGATTATTATTCCACATTGAAATAAAACATGAAGTTGTATTTAGTTATTTCAATGTTTTTGCACTTATTTAAAAAAAAAAAAACAGATATCTTCAGCTGAAATTTAACATTTATATCTGTATTAAGATATATTTTCTGATTACTAATATATATATATAATGAAATTTTTCACTTGATGGTATTTTTTATAAAGCCATTATGTTGTCTTTTTTATATACTTTCTTCTGAATTGAATATAAAATATAATCAATTTTATAGATTAACTTTATGTTTAAATAATAAATTTATTTTCATCAAACCAATTTCGTTCAAAATTAAATTATTATAACATCTTGACATGGTTCAATTTTGAACGAAAATCTGTTTGATGAAAATAAATGTATTATTTAAACATAAAGTTGTCTATAAAATTGATTGTATTTTATATTCAATTCAGAAGAAAGTATATAATGAAATTGTATATATAACCTGAAAATAACAAGACATATGTTTCAATGTTTTAGACAATGCAATTATTCTATAAAATATTAATAGTCAAGTCCACTTTCAGTGCAGTATATCAAATCCATGAAAATCAACTTTTAAAATGGGGGGGGGGGAGGTATTTTATGCTTAAGATTTAAAGTATGCTCAATTGTGCACTGTTAGACATCTGTTTTTATTTTATATATATTATCTGTTTTTTATTTGGCTATGATTTGATTCATTATTTATATTGCTATTTTTTTTTAAATCGAGCAATTTCACCCAGAATCTCTCATAAAAAACAACAACATATATATATATTTTACTGTGTATTTTTTTTCTTTCTGATGAAAACCAGTCCTCTGGTTGAAATATAATATTATTTATTGGATTTATAAGTCTTTATATATATATATATTAA